>CM035436.1:27774603-27824603 GCA_020310875.1 Ceratopteris richardii | reverse complement strand
CGTATAGTGGAGATCATGTAATTGACGGTGGGAGGCCCTTGAGGGGGTGCTAGATAGACGTAGTTTAACCATTTGGCGCATCCCTTGATATTCTTGACTGCAATGGTAAACTCTGGCCATGTACGTCTGCGGAGTACAGGAACATAACAAGGGTTATATTTAATAAAAAGAGGCATATTCGTCCAGGTGCGAACCATCTCCGGATAGGTTTCGAGGAGTCGGATCCTCCAAGTGGGTTGATGAATGGATCCTTTTTTCGCACTCTCTGGGATGTCATCTGGCCCAAATTGTGTAGCAAACGTTGGAGGTTTGCCACATCTATGTTGGATTTCTGCATTGTAGTCCGCCAGAAGTATACAATATGGCACGTATTGATCATCATTGGTTCCGATCCATCTATGGTGGGACATGCTGCGGAAGTATTCTGATTTAATAATAGTGTCCTCCATCTTTGCCATAGATTGGATTTGAACTGCCACTCGATCTTCGTGAGTTGATGCCGTTTTCTCTAGTGTTTGGAGCCACTCAGGTACTTCGATTTCTAGCGTATCCATTCCTTCTGCGGTTTGCTCACCACCGGGCATTGGCATAGGAACGTAAGGTTCCTCATATGTCTCATCTACCTCGATAGGTACCAAATCCTCGGGTTCTGGTTCGACAACTGGAGAGGGTTGCCTTTCATGTGCAAGTAATCTTGCCTGTAATTCGGCCACCTGCTCTTTCAATGCCTTGACTTCCTCTGAAGTCGTGGTCGTTTCTGTGACTTTGGGTGCTGTCTGTTGCTCTTGGAGTTGATTGCGCAGCGCATCCCGTTCCCTTCCCAAGTCATCATGAGCTTCTAATAGATCTGCATAGCTGTCCAAGATGGTCTTCATTGTCTCTGAGGGCACAGCTTTAAACTGCTCTGGATCAATTTCGTGTGGAGAGCCTTCCATTGCAGCTTCTAGATTTGCTTCATTTTGCTGCTGCAATCGCTTGTTTTCCTCAAGGGCGGCCGCCATGTGTTTTCTGAGAAGTGCCAGGTTACGTCGGACTTTGAGATTATCGGCTTGGTATACCTCGAGCAAAGCTTCTAGTTGTTTGGCACCTGACTCTGTCGATGGTTGGGGTGCCGCCAATAATGTTTGGTGAGCTTGCTCAAGCGTCGTGTAACGTTGATTCAGTTCTGCATTTTCTGTGTGTAGAATGTGAAACTGTCTTTGTAAGTTTTGATGGTGCGTTTCCAGTTGCTTATATCGGTTGTCCAGAGCTTTGTACTCATGCTGGAGCTGGTATACACATTGGTTTAATGCTAAAAATATGTTATTTACATTAAATAATGCTGGGAAAGGTGAAGATGCAGGGGGAATGGGGGCGGGAATGGGAGAGGTGGATGCTGTGGATGTAAGTGGAGATGTGGGTGGAGGGGGTATGGGTGATGAAGGTGGCATGGGGGGAGGGAGCGGTGCTGTGGCAGGTGATGTTTCCATCGTGTCAACTGTTTGAGTGACTGTGTAGATGGGAATCGTTGGTGGAGTGGATGTAACATCGGTGAAGAGGGTGGTGAAGGTGGGCATGGTGACTCCTCCGAATTGGATTCCCGGGGAGAGTGGGATGCCCATGACAACGGTAGTGGTAGTGGATGTGGTAGTGTCAGTGTCCTGTGGTGGAGTGAATTGTGTAGTGTGAGGTGGGGATGGGGGTGACAACGGTGCTTCCTGATATTCTTCTGCTTGCGCTGCCTCGTCTGGTGCTGATGTATTGATGTGAATTTGCTTCCCGGACCTCCTGGGACGAACGGGAACTCTTTTTTCAAACCTGTGGATGTAGGCCATGGCCTCATGAATGGCCTCATCCAGTCCTACAGCGTCGGCATGAAGGTTCATGGACTCAATGAACAACTCGTCCACACCTTCCTCCGCTAGCAAGTCGTTCATGAGTCTTTTGCCCTGTTCTAGAGACATCTTATGCTGTTCCTGAACCAGTCGCATGGTTCGATATAGTCTCTTGATTTGTGCAGAATATGCTGGGGCACTTGCTAACTCGGAGAGTTCGTCATATTCTTGGTGTTGTTCTTCGTCGGCCTCTTCTTCATCTCTTCCTGCCTCTTGTTCATCTATATCGACTTCTACAGTTTGTGGTTGGGTGGGGGCCGATGTTGTTTTGGGTTGTGGTTCCTGAGCTCTCGCTGCTTCCGCTTCGAGGTTAGAGTCATATATTAATCTGGCAATTTCTTCATCCGTGAGGTCCTCAAGAGTAAATCCCTGCGGGAATTCCAAATCGGATGGAATGGGTGGAAACACCAGATTAGGCCCCTCCGTGCTTGGTCGTGGTAGCCGGATTGTGAATGGCCTAACTCGTCGTGTCTGGGGAGGGGTGATTTCTGGTGTAGCGGTAGCTCCCCTTGGTTGGGCACAGGGTAGTTGGACTCCCCCCCTCATCTTCTTTGATGGGGGACCTGCTGCTGATAGTCTTCTTTGGAATTCTTGGACTCGGGACCATACGAGTGCCCGCTGAACAGGCACATCATAAGCCAAGCATCTGTAGATTATTCTGGTCAAAGCACAACACCCGTGGAGCACATTCTTCTGTTTCTTGTTCCACCTTTGATGTGCTAGGTGGATCTGGTCTATGATCCAGTGTGGCACATTGATGGGCAGGCTTTCGGTTTCTGCTAGATATAAACTGAACCATATTTTTTTCGGGGGCATTGTGAATCGTTCTTGGGCGGGAAACGCAAAGTGTTGCATGATGGTTCGCAGGTGAAGCGCAATGGTAGGTGTCATGGCTACCATATCCTTCAACTTATTCAGATCCTTGTGCTTCATTCGACCTGGGACCATGGTTTCCTTTTCTGTGGGGATGTGCATGCCATACATAGCCAACGCTTCTCTTACCAGATTGAGGGTCAACTTGAATCTTTTGAGCTCATTACCCGGCAGCAGTGATGGCAACACAAAGGTGCTGTCGCCGCCCTTGACTCTGCTTGGCGTGATTGTACTGATCAGATATGAACATCGTAAAAAATCCGGCTTTGGTATGTGGGTCCTGAAATAACTTTCCACACCTGCTTTGACCCAAACTGATCTCATGACTTCGGCATTTTGGTAGCTTTCAAATTCGCGTGTGAAAAAGTGGTATCGACCCCATTTGCCATTGAACTCCAATTCTGCTTCCCAGAAGTAGGTTCCATCGCCCAGTGGTCCAGCAACATCACTGAACCAATGCGCATGCTTACCTACTTGAGAAGTGTGTCCTTGAGGGGGATCCTGGATGGGGAGCACATGCACTTCTTGAAGCTCTTGCGGTCTTGCAGTGAGACGTGGCTCAAGGAGAAGTGTTTCTATGTCCACGATCTGGGGACCCGATCCGGCTTGAGAGCTGGTACCTGCTTCTGCCATGGCTCTGTTTGCTGATTGGTTCTGTGAGAATATAGAACCAAGTGTTAACATTGTAATGGACAAAATAAATCCGTTGTTGTCCCCGTTACAACATTAACCTAAGGTAGAGGGTGAGTTAGTGGTTAGTAAGTGTATGAAGACAGTGTGTGTAGTTAGTGATTGTGTTGTCCTAGGAAACTATTGCAGTTAGTAAGTGGGTTATGGATTTACACATTGGGGTCGGGGGGTTTATTACAGGCCCTAGGCTGCCAAATGCAGTGAATGGGCTTTGCTTTCGGTTTCGGAGAGCCTCTACAGAGCTTTTTCGGTGTCGTGGTTTGCAAATGAGGCCTTTTTGGGACCCATATACAATTGATTACATGCACGTTCTTGGGTTTTGGTGTGTACATGAGTGTCGAGAACGAATGAAATCTGGCAGCATGCGTCGCTGCGTTATGCTGTTTAAGTTGTGGCCTCAGCGTAGCTACTTGTGCCATCAAGCAAGCCTTAGGCACCCAAATTTGTCTTGATTGTGGGCTTGCCTTCATCGACTTCTTGGGCACCCAAATAGATTTTACTTTAGCAGAAGGTTTTCTGAAAAACTTCTTATTAGCGGTGTGTCGTTGGTCACTAATAAGAGGCTTTGCTCTTGTAGTTGACGGTGGTGCAACCGGTCGTTCGCCTTTCCGCACCCATACCTGATCTATTTGCTGGGCTGTTCTGCTGCGCAGGTACTTTTGATCTCTGACATAGGTAGTACCCTGCTTCTTCTGCCTTTGATCCACCTTGGGTTGCTGCCTCTTTCTAGCCTTTGGAAAAGAAGGGAGTTCCTTTGCCTTCCTGACTCCTTTTTTGCGAATATCATTCCTCTGCAACACATAGTTTTGGACAAGAACAGCATGGTCATCTTCATGTGTACCCCTGGAAGGACCAGGGGTCTGTGCCTTTCCTAGTTCTTTGAGTGCTCGATTGTCTAATTCTACTGTAACTCGACTATGATTGACCCAAACCTGGAGAAGTCCACTTCTTAGGTTTAGATTGACTGCTTGGTCATAAATCCAATCTTGACCCAGGACAAGAGGCTCAGTGAGATCCTCATCCTGACACACTAGTACTTTAACTGTCATTGCTTCATCATGAATGTAGAGGGGAAGTTCCACCTCGCCCATGCAAGGGGTTTCCACTCCTCCCAATCCTATGAGGTATGCTTCCACAGGTTGGACAGTTAACTGTAACTCTTGACAGTAAGACATTCTAACAGCACTAGTGGATGCACCTGAGTCAATCAAGGCTCTTACAGTCCTTGCACTTTTTCCTTGTCCGATATCTAGGGTTACGAAAGGACGTCGATCAGTTATCCTAGGTGAGCTGGTTCCTGCGACTTCACACATTGCCACATGATATCCTTGATCTGCATAGTCATTTGTCCTAGGCCGCTCTCTGCCTTGCCTACGTAATTTCATCCTTCTAATGCGTTCTAAGGCTTCTGCCTGAGCTTCTTCTCGCACTCGCTTTTCTTCCTCTTTGCGTTTCTTAGCAGTATTGAGTCGGCTAAGCATTTCTTCTGTGAGGGGTTCCTGGTACAACTTGACTCTGCAACCGCTAATATAATTTGGGAGAACATCACCCTCTAATGTGGCCAATTGTACCGCTCCGCTTGTGGAGATCCTATTGATGATCATAGGTCCGTAGCCTCTCTTTTCTAGCTTCCTCGCGTGTTGTTTGAGTGTATAGACCAAGACTAGATCTCCTGCTTTCAGGCCTTTATCCTTCACATGGGCATCGAAATATGCCTTCTGTCTCTTCTTGGCGGCATATATTCCCGCAGCGGCTCTTAGTCTTGTTTCCCCTAATCGTTCAAGGTCAAAGATCCTAGAGGAGAGTTCGTGACCTGTCCATTCGTGTTCTTGTGCTACTCTCAATGTAGGGATTAGGAAGTCCAAGGGTAGCACAGCGTTTTGGCCGAAAACCATCTGAAAGGGGGTGGCTTGGAGTACCGTTTTGTAGGCAACTCGGTATGCCCAAACAGCATGGTGTAGCTGTTTGTCCCAATCAGAGCGTTTAGTGTTCACTAATTTCGTCAGTACATTGCATAAAATCTTATTAGTGCTCTCAGCTTGTCCATTAGCTTGAGGGTGATAAGGGGCAGACTTCTTGTGTATTACCAAGAATTCTTGGAGTAGATTTTCAATCACTTCGTTCAAGAAATGAGTGCCTCTATCACTTACAAGCTCTATAGGTAGTCCATATCTCGTGAATACATTCTCAAACAAGAATTTGGCAGTTGTTTGAGCATCGTTCTTGGTTGTAGCTTTTACCTCTACCCACTTGGTGAGATAATCTGTTGCCACAATGATGTATTCCGCATGAGAACCCTTAGCTGGGGGGTTAATAGGACCTACGAAGTCTATTCCCCACTTAGAGAATGCACGTCCACCCATCATAGGTTTCAGTGGCATCTCATCTTTGCGTATAGGATACTGAGTCCTTTGACATACATCACACCGTTTCACATAGGTATGTGCATCCATGTGAAGGGTAGGCCACCAGAAGCCTGCAAATAGTATCGCTTTGATCACCCGATCTGGTCCAAAGTGTCCTCCTGCTACACCTTGGTGAGCAGTTTCTAAGATCTTAAGATATTCACTCTCATGGACACATAATCTCAGGTAACCATCTTTACCGCGCTTATATAGATTACCACCTATGAGTGAATAGTCCTGGGCTTCTTGTTCCAAACTCCTCTTTCTAGCTAGAGTCATGTCTGGAGGGAATGTGTTTGTCCTCAGGAATGATACTAGTGGTTCGCTCCAATCTGGCACAATGGATACTTGATAGAGAGTGGCATGTTCCACAGGTGGTTTAGT
Organism: Ceratopteris richardii; assembly: GCA_020310875.1. Taxonomy (NCBI): domain Eukaryota; kingdom Viridiplantae; phylum Streptophyta; class Polypodiopsida; order Polypodiales; family Pteridaceae; genus Ceratopteris; species Ceratopteris richardii. Next base: position 27,818,377 of record CM035436.1, on the reverse strand, counting down.
GCAACAGATTGGGCATTCTTTGCACAACTTTTGGACATCCGCTTCCATAGTTGGCCAGTGCACTCCGAATCTCTTTAGAGTTTGCAATGTTCGTTGCTTCGAATGGTGTTGCTCTAACGCACCTACATGTGCTAATTGCAACCATTTAGCGTACTCATCCTCTTCTACGCAACAAGCCAAGATCCCTTGATCTGTGTGCTTGTACATGCTTCCTGCCATGATGTGGTATTTTTGGGCTTTTACAACCTCTCTATTCCGTGTGTTTACCACTGGATGGTTAGGCCCGTAGGTCAATACTGGTACCATTGGCTTGGCCCACTGCGGCACCACTTCCAAATTAAACAAGTAAGCATCAGGAAGGTCATCTGACACTCCTTGTGGGGCTTCTCCCGATGTGAGCCTAGAGAGATGATCGGCTCTCAAATGAGTCCTACCTTTCCTTACCACAACCTCAAAATCGTATTCCATTAGCAAGAGAAACCATCTCACTAATCTTCCTGTATTGCATGGCTTGTTTACGAGATACAACAATGCCTGATGATCAGTAAAAAATTTAAACTTATTTGCAAGCAAATAGTGCCTAAATTTCTTGACTGCATATACCATGCCTAATCCTTCGCGCTCTGTTGTGGTGTAATTCCGTTCAGCCGCATTCAATTGTCTGCTGGCGTAGGCAATTGGAAGATCCATATTACCTTCACCAGTAGGTTGTGCAAGTACACATCCAATAGCGTAATTGGATGCATCAACATGAACATGGAATGGCTTATTCCAATCTGGTGTGGTCAAGATTGGTGCTGAACATAATCTTCGTTTAAGTTCTTGGAAGGAATTCTCACATTCATCCGTCCACTCAAAGTTTGTCAAGAGTCCGTACATGGGCTTTGCTATGACAGCATACATGTGGATGAAACGTCGATAATACCCACAATGCCCCATGAAAGCTTGTACTTCCTTGACATTCCTTGGCCTAGGTAGCTCTGCTATGGCTCTCACTTTTTCTTCGTCTGTAGATATGCCATTCTTTGACACTATGTGTCCTAGAATCTTGCCTTGCCTGACCATAAAAACGCACTTTTCTGGGTTCAGGCAGACTTGATATTCTCTACATTTGTCAAAGATTTGTCTGAGTTCAGGAATATGAGTTTGTCTAATATTGGAATGAGCACAAAGATCATCAACATAGACTTCTAAACTCTTCCTCAGGAACTCCTTAAACACATGGCACATCAGCCTCTGGAAGGTGGCTGGTGCATTGGTAAGCCCAAATGGCATTACTCTAAAAGCAAAAATGCCCCATTCTGTGGCAAAGGCTGTCTTATGCTGATCCTCTGGAGCTATGGCTACTTGATTGTAGCCCGAAAATCCATCAAGGAAGCTGTACACTTCCTTGCCTGCCACTCTTTCTAAGAGATGTTCTGTGATGGGAAGCGGATAGTTATCTCGAATCGTGGCGGCATTAACCTTTTTCAAGTTAATGCACACGCGCAGTTTGCCATTCTTCTTGGGCACCACTACGATGGGGGATACCCATTCAGTGTGCTCAATTTCATAGATAAATCCAGCTTCGACCAGTCTATCTATCTCCTCCTTGATCTTAGCAGCGTAATTATCGTTATATGTATAAGGCTTTTGCTTAGAGGGTTTGGCATCTGAGGTCATGGGAATGGTGTGTGAGCATATATCTGGGTCAACCCCTTTCAAATCCTTGTAACTCCAAGCGAATACATCTCTGTATTCTCTTAGCAAGGCAATCAATTCGTGCTCTTCTTCTTCTGTCAGGTCATGGCCTATATACGTGCATCTCTCCTCTCCTTCTTCTAGGGCCACTACTATTTTCTTGGTGGTTTCTTTGTTATCATAGGCCTCTCCTGATTGTGCCTCTCGTTTAGGCATTCTTATCATGACTCTCCTGTCATCTATCTCATACTTCTTAAAATTTTCTGGGACCTCAAACAAAGATTCTTCCTCTTCTGGTAAGGCTTCTCTCTTCTTTCGTTTCTTTCCTTCTTCCTTAGGGGTCACATGTGTTGCTAATCTTACGTCATTTGTCAGCTCTCCATGCCTCTGGGTTTGAAATTCTACCTCATGGAAGTATTCTTCATCTGATGCAAATGGTGGGTCCATAATGATTGACTCTAGATCGGAGTCACTTGCATCCTCAAATGTATCAGGGCTAGGTTCGCATTCTTCTAGAACTGCCTCTCCCATGATTGGCTCTATGGAGAAGACTGAGATATCATAGCCATCCTCATCACAGTGAGGTGTCCATTGTTCTTCGTTGATGGCCACGTCCATTGTTGCTAGGATTTCTGCCCAACCGTGAGGTTCAAATTCTTCGTCTGGAAAAACTACAGGTGCATAGGCTGGGTCTTGAATGGGTCTATGAGTTTCGTTCGCACCTACCTCTCTGGCTTTCTCTCTCTTCTCTTCCTCCACTGCTACTTTGCACATCCATAAGTGAGTGTCTTCATGCATCCATGAGGATCCAGATTCTATGGAATGCACCGATTCTGTGTCATCTTTGGCTCTATGGATGGGATTCCATTGGATAGGAGGGACATCTCTGTGAGAATAATCTTTGAGATTGACTTTGGTTGTAACACCTAAGTGCTGCAGGTACAAAGAATTGGTCCCCCAATCCTGTACCACTTGCAACTGTCGCATAAATGGCCTTCCCAAAATCATCTCATAGGCATGATTTTTATTGAAGTCACATATAGCAAAGCTATGCTCAAACTCAACACCACAAGTGGTGAGAGTTATTCCTTCTAGCAATCCTAGGGGTCTCTCTATGTGGCCATCGGCCATCTGCAATTTCATTCTCGTCGGCCTGAGTGCTGGCTTGCCCCAACGCTTCCATAAGGAGGTGGTGGCAATTGCAACTCCTGCACCTGAGTCCAAAATTGCCTTGGTGGTGTAGTCCTGGTAGGTAATGGGAAGATAGGTGTTCCCTTCTTCACCTTCGCACATATCTCCTATCTTATCCAAGGGAATTTCCGGCACTGTCCTATGGGATCCTACCCGGGAACGAGGTTTTGCAGTTTCAGTTACTTGACTAGCTACATTTTTCCGCGCGTTTGGTCTATCCTCCGACAGCGCTTCCAAAGTGAGATCGCGTTGCACCTTGGTGTTCGTTACTACCTCCGTGTTCCTCGGTATGACTGAGTCGTCGTTCCTTACCATGACTGTGGGTGCTCTCATACATGTGGACTTTGCTTCCCATGGGCCTGTGAAGTGGGGTAGCTCCTGTATGGAATTAGACTCAAAGTCCAATCTCTCGTGAGACTGAACACTCTCATGCTCCCCGTAAATAGATGGGATGTCTTGTGGGAATTGGTCGTGTGCATCGTCCACAAGTTCAAAAGGAGGGGCGACCTCGCTTTCGTTATCCCATTTGTCTTCTTGAATCTCTCGTAGGAAGTCTGGGGCAAACCGATTCATAGAAGAAGAAGTGTCTGGCTCCGTAGAATTGGGCGCATAAGCAATCTGTGAAGGAGGGCTGATTCTATTGTTGACTCTCTTTTCGTTCTCGCAAATGGCTGGAGCACAAGCTTCTTGGGGAGGATTACTTATTCTATTACTTTTTCGCACAGGCTCATACGCTCTCTGGGAAGGAATGTGGGTTACCTGTGGAGGTACATCAGCTTTCGAGAGAGGCACCTGTGACCTTTGGGGAGGAGGATAAGCTCCTTGAGGAGGCACATGAGCTTCCTGAAGAGGCTGGCTTATCCGTTCTCTTGCCCTTCCCTTTTTTTGAGGGATAGGCTCCTTTTCTGGCTGTGCAGTTAGCCTCTCTAATCTTTCTAAAGAGGGGAAGTTGTCTGGTTTAGTGGAATTGGCTGCATAAACTTCCGATGGGGAATGGCTCAGGTTTTTGCTTGCTTTTTCTTTCTCCTGATTTTTTTCTTCCTTGTCAGATCTGGCAATTATCCTTTCTAACTTTTCTAGGAATCCATCCAAGTGTAATTGCGTCTTGGCTGAGCCCGAGTAATTGAAAAGGCGACTGGCTTCAAACATAGTCTGAGCCAATGCAACCATTTTCGCGCACAGTTTGGTTCTTTCTATCTCTAGGTCAGCTCTAGGATAGCACTTGGCATGATCCGTGACGTTCGGCCCTTCTTGGATTCTGGCCTGATATGCTTTGAGCATCATGTCTATGTCTTCAGGAGTGGGATCAGCTAATACTGATCCTACCCTAGGGGGTGGTGGAATCGTATGACGTGGTGGGGAAGGTGGTGGGTCAGATGGAGATGGAAGGGGTGGAGGCGGGGTATTGTGAGAGGGGATTTGAGAGGTGATTTCAGTTATCCTAGCTTTGGTTTCTCTTATGCTTTCCTCAAGTTCACTCATCTTTTTAGCCCATTGTCTTTTCATTCTTTCCCGACTATCTTTCCATGCTCTAGTCCTTTTCTTTGTTATGCTCTCGGTTTCACTAGCCTCTGAGTTCTTACCCTGGTTTGTCTCTTGGTTTTGCTGCAAAGCCTGAGCTCTAGTGACTACCTGCACTGGTGCAGTGGAAGTGACGCTTCCTGAGGAATCTACAACCAAACCAATCACATTGATCGGAGTGATCTTTGGCATATTATTGGGGTTCTTTGGGCAATCTCGTAAAAGATGCTCTTTTCCACAATCTTGGCAAAAACCTTGGATAGTCACTGACTGGGGTTGTGTAGGTGGGGGCAAGGGACAATCACGAATGAGGTGATCCCCTTGGCATCTGTAGCACGGTCCTCTGGGGAATGGAGGTCTCACTTGCCTAGGTTGAGGCCTAGGGTTGGGGTTTGCATACATGACGTTCGTGTAATCCGACTCCCAACTAGGTTCACTTGGTTCCTCGCTATAGTAAGACTCACCATGTTCTGGAGACTGCATGTAGTAAGCCTGGGGACTATCGACATGTGTAGAATCAAAGCTATGGTCACTTGGGTCGCTTTCTGAGATCAATGGGGTTACTGGTACTATGGCCCTATTCAGGTTTTCTTCTGCAACAGCATACTTTACTGGAATCACGTTAGTGGGGTTTGGGAGCTGATGAGCTAGTACCGGTTGGGGTCTCTGTTGGGCCTGATATTGTGGTTGGTAGGCTTGTTGGGGTCTAGCATATTGTGGTGGTGGATTTTGGTTTTGGTATCTGCCTTGTTGGTAGGGTTGCGGGTAGGGTTGCCTAACAGTCTGCTTGTTGTATGGGCAGTCTTGCGCGGTGTGGTTGGTGTATCTCCGTTCTATGGTGCAGTACTGGCTACCAGGGTTAACTTGGGGTTGAGCCATAATAGGGCAGACATTCGCCATGTGGTCTCCACCACAAGTATAGCACCTTTTTACAGGAGCAAACCTTGGAATTTGTTTACTAGTCACACCTAATTTCTGAGCTACCTTCTCAGCAAGTTCCTCGATTGATGTAGATTGCATGGAAGAGTGGCTAGATGCGCTATCTGAATCCTTATAGATTTTGGAAAGCTCTAGCTCTTCCCCTAGGTTATCTTCAATGTCAATGCACATGCGTACACACTCTTCTATAGTCCTAGGGTCCTTCAGATACACATAGGATCTCAATTTCGTACTCAGCAATCCATCAAGGAATAAGGCTACTTGTTTAGCAGATGTGGGTAGCTCCGAAATAGGGCACCTTTCAAGATATTGTCTAAATCTTCTTCCTGCAAGTCTCACAGTCTCTTGGGGGGTCTGTTTGAAGCTGTGGATCAATGAGGAGGTATTGTGTCTTATGCCGCTCTTAGAGAACTCTACAATGAATGCCTCTAGGAGTTGGTCTATGCTCCTGAACTGGCGTTCATCTAATGGCTGAAACCACGTAAGTGCTGTGTTCCTAAGGGTTAGACCGAAGGCATTGTACTGCGTGAACAGATCCTCCACTTGTTCAGCTCTCAAGACTTGCTTGAACTCCGCCACATGATCATAGGGATCTCCTGTGCCGTCAAAGTAATTCTTCATGGACTTAACTAGCTGGGTGGGTCTCAAAGTTCTTGTGTGCTCTCTAGGCCTCGGCAGAGGGAATCCATCTACATTTCTTTGGTTCCTGTGGGCTCTATGCATCTCAGGTTCTGCCCTATTCGTCTCTATTCTCGTTCTGTCTCTGCCCACTGGGTTGGCAAAACTTACTTCTGGTCTATCCCTACTTCTATCTCTTTGCGTACCATGAGCTTGGGAAGTTCCAGCCCCAGGGTGACCATAGGATACATTTGATCTTGGTTGGGGGAAAATAAATTCACCCTTCCAAGTATAGGCATGCCTATCATTTTCTGTCACCACAAAGATCCGTTCTGAAGCATGATCTAAGTAGGTCACTCTGCCTGGGCTATCCGGATCCTTAAGCTCATAGATCATGATATTTCCTATGTCTGTTGGCTGATTAGACTTATACCTCCAAAAGGCTTCATCAGTTTCTCGATTGAGGAGCAACTCTATGCTCTTGTTGTCTTGGGGGACCCATTCAGGCGTGATAATCCTAGTGAGAACTGATTTACCTCGAGGGGTTCTAGGTTCCGCACCCATGTTCCCTTGTTCTAGGTCACCTAAGTCCGCTTCTGAGATTACATTCCCGAAGTCATCTGTCCTATCAGGGTGACTAGTGACTACATATATAGTTCCTTCCTTGTCCAGGTATGCACCATTTTCAAACTTGACAGCTGGGTGTTTTAGTCCTATGGATTGGTCAGGGTTTTTAATCTGGACCACAGATCTTCCTAGGCCGTCCTCATAGATGCTAGCACCTAATCGGTTGGTCCTAAGGTACTCCAGCTGCGTTTTGTAAGGGCCTTCTACCCTGTATAGGTAAGGCACTCCTGAACTTCCCGTAGGTCTGTCCATGCCTTGAGACATTTCTGACTCACTGGTCTCAGAGCTAGGGTAGTATGAGTGGTGGCTCAACTGCTGGGCCCAAGACCTTGCAGTATGATTGACACTAGCCTCTGAAGACCTAAGGCTTTGTCTCTCCCTGGCTAGGTGTCGTCCTGATCGAAGGTTCATATGCCTAACCGATTATCCCAATTTTTTCCCGAGTACAACCTCGTTGCCAATCAATTGGTACCAGTCACTTGATTCTTTTTAGTTAATTATTGTGTTTATGGTCTTGTCTGATGTCACGTCGTCAGGAACACTTGAATGTTCTTCGTACTTTCAGGTTGATCGTTCCACGTTAGGTTCTTTTTCTTTAGGTTATCGACAGTACAGAGATTATGTTTTTAACTTGAACTTGAGTTTTTAGGTAGTCTTCAACTTGATAGCTGCCTATCGTTGCCCTGACTTACTCCTATCTCTACTCGTCTTTAGCTTGAGCTAGGAAATGACAGAGGGAGTTGAGAATAATCCAACCTTACTTGTTGATCCCTTGCTTTATGGTGCTCAAGAACCCGGTTCTCAAGCTTGCTAAGAAACCTTGCTTTGTACGCTCTCAGTTGCTCTCAATGGACCTATGAAGGACCCACGGTTAGCTCAATGCTTAGATTCAAGGACACAACCAACCACTTTCATTCATGTAACATAAACACATATTTGCATTGTGACTTTTAGAAAAATAATTCTAAAGACCCCTGACTTTGATCCCCCTGGGTATGGTCAACTTCAAAATACCCTCTCTGATAATCAATGCATTATCTTTATAAAAAACAGTTGAGGGCGTGTAGTATATGCCACGAGCTTTCCAACAAGCCCAAGAGCTCAAAAATTGGATTTCGTATGAAAAAGTTAGGACTGTTCAGGGTTTAGGGAGTTAAATCAGGATTCAATACAAGCTAACAGTCAAACAGGAATACTCGAGTAGCTTGAGGCACGGCCTAACAATGCAATACTACACCCTAGAGTTTGTCCCACACTTAATCACAATTTAGACCAATCACTTTGCCTTGAAAATTTGACCTAATTTGCCCTTCTAACGCGTTCGCAAAGTCTGTCGGTCGCGATTGACAGGTCAGTCGCGATCGACGTGTCGATCGCGATTGACAGGTCCGTCGTGGCTGTCAGTCGCGATTGACTGGTCAGTCGCGATTGACAGGGGTTACGAAAAGTCAATCAGTCGTGGTCAAAGCGTCGTTGACTCTGTCAGTCGCGATTGATGAGTCGATCGCGATTGACAGGTCGGTCGCGAGGGTCTGTCGATCGTGGTCAAACAGTCGTTGACCGTGTCGGTCGCGATTGACAGAGCCGTCGTGGTCTGTCCGTCGTGGTCAAACCGTCGTTGACCGTGTCGGTCGCGATTGATGAGTCGATCGCGATTGATGACTCGATCGCGATTGACACGTGTCACGCGTATATTCAGTCGGTCGTGGTCAATCGGTCGTTGACTCTGTCGGTCGCGATTGACAGAGCCGTCGTGGGCTGTCGGTCGCGATTGACGTGTCGATCGCGATTGACAGATCTGTCCGTCGTGGTTTGTCGATCGCGATTGACAGAGCGATCGCGATTGACAGAAATCTGTGGAATTTCAAAAAACTAAACACATTTTTGGGAAGCTCTAGGCCTGTAGGTCATGGATATGCACTTTGTTTAGCAATTAGAGCAAGTTTTCAGTCGGTCGCGATTGACAGAGCTCGGCGACACACAGACAGTTACTCAGATTTCCGTACCTGCGCAGGGTGCTGGGGATGATGATGCGGCCTGTACCTGCAGAAAGCTCACAAAACATGCAAAAAACAGCACATGCAAATTCGCTCTCTCGCTCTCTCTCACAAGTGAAATGAGGGAAATGAGGTGGAGATGGGGATATAGTCAAAAAACTGAAATTTTCGCGATGATGGAGATGGACGTGGGAGATGGTGATGATGATGATGGTGGTGAAGATGGTGAAGAAAGTAAAAGAAAATCGATGAGAGTGAAGAAAATACCTACAACTCCAACGCGTCAACTCTACATCTTACCATCACACGCTCGTCCTCAAAGCTCGATCCCCGGCAACGGCGCCAAAATTTGGTGTAGCTCAATGATGAGTAGCACCTCCTTTAATGTCAATCCGGGAAGACGTGAGGATGGTATGAAGACCTCGAGCAAGTGGCGGCACAAGTGCGTGAGTGAGAAGCACACCAGCATGCACACACATACACACACACGCGCACACAAGGCAAGACAAAAGAGTGAGAATCAATGGAGCTTTTTAGATTACTTTCAAAATGCTCTTACAAGTTCGTTTCAATTACAATCTAACCTCAAAAATGAGCTCTCTAGCTCCTTTTATAGTTTTTGACTAGCTTTTGGCCCTGTCCAGACCTAGTGTCCGACCTAGTTAAAAATTAGGTTCCAGGGCTTATTTGGGGGTTCAAACGAGATCTAAAAATTATGAAAATTGGTACGCAACTACTTCTAAGGCTCCTCAAGCTCAAGGACTCCTTGGCTTGCACAAAATGGAGCTACAAAAATGTAAAAATTAGGTTCCAGGGCTTATTTGGGGGTTCAAACGAGATCTAAAAATTATGAAAATTGGTACGCAACTACTTCTAAGGCTCCTCAAGCTCAAGGACTCCTTGGCTTGCACAAAATGGAGCTACAAAAATGTAAAATGAGATTTACAATGATTATTAGTGATAAGCATCACTGTTGTTATAGGGATTTCTTCTAGTGATCTGCCATACATATCTTCAAGCTCCCTACTTGCTCTTCTTCCCTGCGTGTCCATCTCTCTGATTTGCATTAATGTCTTGAAAAAATATTGGCCTACTTGCCAGATCTTCTTTGACTGCCCTGTTTGCTTGTACTGTCCCTTCTTTGACTTTCACGTCTTGTAGATCCTGATGTACCAAGGCTACTGCCAACAGTATGTGTATGTGTATGTGTATGTGTATGTGTATGTGTATGCGTATGGGTATGCGTATGCGTATGCGTATGCGTATGCGTATGCGTATGCGTATGCGTATGCGTATGCGTATGCGTATGCGTATGCGTATGCGTATGCGTATGCGTATGCGTATGCGTATGCTATGCGTATGCGTATGCGTATGCGTATGCGTATGCGTATGCGTATGCGTATGCGTATGCGTATGCGTATGCGTATGCGTATGCGTATGCGTATGCGTATGCGTATGCGTATGCGTATGTGTATGCGTATGCGTATGTGTATGTGTATGTGTATGTGTATGTGTATGTGTATGTGTATGTGTATGTGTATGTGTATGTGTATGTGTATGTGTATGTGTATGTGTATGTGTATGTGTATGTGTATATGTATGTGTATATGTATGTGTATATGTATGTGTATATGTATGTGTATATGTATGTGTATATGTATATGTATATGCATATGTATGTGTATATGTATGTGCATAAGTATATGTATATGTATATGTATATGTATATGTATATGTATATGTATATGTATATGTATATGTATATGTATATGTATATGTATATGCATATGTATATGTATATGTATATGTATATGTATATGTATATGTATATGTATATGTATATGTATATGTATATGTATATGTATATGTATATGAATATGTATATGTATATGTATATGAATATGTATATGTATATCTACATGTATATGTATATGTATATGTATATGTATATGTATATGTATATGTATATGTATATGTAGATGTATATGTATATGTATATGTATATGTATATGTATATGTATATGTATATGTATATGTATATGTATATGTATATGTATATGTATATGTATATGTATATGTATATGTATATGTCTATGTATATGTATATGTGTATGTGTATGTGTATGTGTATGTGTGTGTGTGTGTCTGTGTATGTGTGTGTGTCTGTGTATGTGTCTGTGTATGTGTCTGTGTGTGTCTGTGTCTGTGTATGTGTATGTGTATGTGTATGTGTATGTGTATGTGTCTGCGTATGTCTATGTGTATGTGTATGTGTATGTGTATGTGTATGTGTATGTGTATGTGTATGTGTATGTGTATGTGTATGTGTATGTGTATGTGTCTGTGTATGTGTCTGTGTGTGTCTGTGTGTCTGTGTGTGTGTGTGTGTGTATATGTATGCGTATGCGTATGCGTATGCGTATGCGTATGCGTATGCGTATGCGTATGCGTATGCGTATGCGTATGCGTATGCGTATGCGTATGCGTATGCGTATGCGTATGCGTATGCGTATGCGTATGCGTATGCGTATGCATATGCGTATGCGTATGCGTATGGGTATGCGTATGCGTATGTGTATGGGTATGTGTATGTGTATGTGTATGTGTATGTGTATGTGTATGTGTATGTGTATGTGTATGTGTATGTGTATGTGTATGTGTATGTGTATGTGTATCTGTATGTGTATATGTATATGTATATGCATATGTATGTGCATATGTATATGTATATGTATATGTATATGTATATGTATATGTATATGTATATGTATATGTATATGTATATGTATATGTATATGTATATGTATATGTATATGTATATGTATATGTATATGTATATGTATATGTATATGTATATGTATATGTATATGTATATGTATATGTTGTTAAAAGTCAAGCTTCAAGCTAAAAATTCGTTGGGAATCTTTTATGGACATGTGGAGCAATCAAAGGAAGCCAAAAGCCACGAGATTCCTGTTAAGTCCTAATGCCCACGAAAAAAATGCTTATTCAAGTCCTTATTTTGCTCAAACCCCGTGGAATTGGTCCACTTGGATTATTTGGAACCCACAATGATCTCGCAATGGATTCTTCTTATGGCTACGCACTAGCTCGTATGGTTCCCGGCAAACGCACCAAATGATTCGGCTCTAAAGCCCACGGAAAAGATGATTTTACAAGACTTTATTTTGTTCGAACCCCTATCATGACAGCCTACTTACAGAAAGGAATTGCAAATCTTTTAGAAAATGTCAAGAACATGAGTAAAAAATCTGCATTTAGGGCACCAGTAAGCTCGTGAATCTGTAAATTTCCCTGGAAAGTGGTGAAATTAAAATGTTACTGAGAAACTTGGACAGTAAAGTCCTGAGCTTAACGGAAAACTAAAGCAGAAATAATGATTTCTGTGATCCTGATGTCGTCCAAGACAACAGAGTCTTCTATGTCATACCACTTGTAAGAAATCAAGAGTTTCCATATCCAAAAAGATGTGAATAGGGCTTCCATACAAAACAAACAATGAACCCGTTGACAGTGGACTGATTCGAAAAAAGGCTTACCAATTTATCACTCCATCCCAGGATGAGTGTATGCCCACTTTCAATGACTTCACTTTTACCCTCCGATGCTAATTCCCACAGAAACTATGCATGGACCCATCCGAATACTGTCTGCATGATTTCCTGAATCCGCAACATATGTCCATGACTTCCACAGGGCATCCATGAAATCCTCATCGCCCACAGCATAAAGCAAGCATGCCCCAAAACCAATCAATAAAAATGTAGCAAATAAGAGAGCTATCGACTTTGCATAAGGATGGGTAGAGAACAAAACGTCAACCAGATAAGCCACACGTTTGCTGAACGGAACGACCTCATCTATATTCTTGCAAGATGTAAGCTTTTTCCACAAGTAGGACGAGCAAAAATGACCCTTCAAGACATAAAGACCGCCAAATAAAAAAATAGAAGTCCACAAATGCCCATGACTGAACGAGCCACCTTTGCTCCATGACCTGCAGACATGCGAGATGCACGCACACCACCGCTACCAGCACCTATCGTAAAGAGATCATAATCGAATTCGACCTCCAGGTAAGTAACTCAACACTCTGCAGGTCGGACGCCGTACATGACTCATCAAGATCATACAACAGCTTGTTGTATGCAGTGTGTACAAGGACGGTGATTTCTACCAGAGATTATTAATTACATACTTCTATCCACCGAAATTGATTGTGTACCTCAACGACTTGGAAGTATGTTGACAGATGGGAGTCGCGCATGGCCCAAAAAAAACCCGTGCTGAAAAACGGTGCCCATGAGCATCAGTCCATCCAAGCAAGGAGTGCCCAGGAGCACCAGCCCATTCAAGCAACTGTCTAACGGGTCCTTCAAGCTCCCACATTAATGACGCAAGCTCGCTCCCTATTGATTGCTGCAACGTGTCTCTGATGTTCTTTAGCCTGAAGTTCTTCAATCGTTCCAAGAGAACTACACCATTCCATCTCAGAATCTCCAGGAGAAATTTCCACAGCAAAAGTAGAGGAATTTTGCTCAGGCAACCCTAATGCATCTCGGTTTTTAGCTGCTTGCTGCCTACGAATTCTTGCTTGCACTCGTACAAATGCTTGGATACTCGGTACATTAACAGCTGATTGATTACATATCTCATGCCCAGTAATTGCAGCTTCCAAACGAACAAGACCCTTCAAAGCGCGAAGTGCTCTTTTTGCCAAAAACACTCTGTAAGCTGTTTGAATAGCGATCGCAGCACTCTCCTCTTGAGCGACCCCATTCTTTGTAAACTGGGCTAGACCTTGGTCTCGTCTATAAAGAGTGAATCTTTTGCTAAAAGAGCTTAAGGATTTCCAGGGCTTCCCGATCTCTCTCTGCTGTCATAGCTCTCACCTCCTCTCACTTTTTCTCTCTCTCTCTTTCACTACGAACATGGATCTATGACCGCACTGGCGGAAACTTCTGCATGTTGATCATTCTACAGGTGATGACCATGAGAAGGGCGACATGAAACGCATCCCTTTTTTAAGTATTTCCTCAGGCCTCATGCTTACTCTGTCTGCGTTGCTTAAGATCATTCGATCTGATTCCCAAAGTAAACCAAAAGATGCCAAAGAACAAAGATGAGACCAACAGAAGCTAGCAAGACGTGGCAAATAATGGTGTTCTGATCAGGTCTGACGGTACATTCAATAGTACTCAGTACCCGTGCATGAGGTTTAGAGACCAGATTGCCTACTCTTCGGCATCGCATTCAGCGTGTAGTCTACTTGGGACCGCCTCCATGCACTTCAAAATGCCTGGCTTTGTGATGGGGGAAACGGGACCACATTATTACAAATCGGATGCTTGAGGTACATAGTCTGCCACACCGACGCCAAAGAGAGAAAAGGGACTATGTCTCGGATACCAGAAATGGCGTACTTCAGAAATCTACAACGCCATAAAAAGTTGCAGCTGGAGAAATCAAGCTGGAGATGACCTACATTAAGAACGCTGCTAAAACTCATCTTCTCGTGGATCACGATATCAGCCGATCAAGGAAGCAGTCGCACCCCCAGACAAGAGTCTCCGTCTGTACATGATTGAGCAGCTCCCCCCTCCTCTCGATGCCTGTACGAAAAAAACAAGAGAGAGCCCCCCCCCAAAAATGCTAGCCCTCCCCTCCTTATCTTGTGGCAGCCCTTTCGAGGTCCCCTCCACGTCTTCCATACATATCAATAAAAGCATTCATAAGGATGGGATTTTTCACCTCCTCTCTACCTCTGAAAACAATTGCATGGAGTTTCTTCCCAATTTCAAGGGCTGCAGGACCACTACATGCCTTTAAAATGCTAACGAACATTGCACTATCTGGTGCGGCACCTTGCTCTTGCATTTGTGAATACAGTCCAAAAACAACCTCATGTTCACCTTTTTCAGAATAAACTAGGAGTATGGCATTCCACAAAATGATATCTGGGAAAACACCTTCATGTTGAAGTTGTTCAAAACATGAAAGTGCTTCCTCACAAGAGCCATGTTCTGCATAGCCTGAAATAAGTGCAGTCCAAGCCATAATATCTTGAATATAGAGATCCTCCAATGTTGATATGCTTTTGTGAGCATGCCACACCTCGAATACATTTTCACTAAAGTGTTGCCCACATGAGAGCAGCTTTTTTGCAACCCCCTTTTTAACACAATTGCATGTGCTTTGATCCCTTCAACTAGATCCTTATTCTTTGCACAGTTCTGCCTTGCTGGTTGTCTGCATCCATGTAGTTAATCCTTGCATCATCCATTAGACCACACTTGCCATACATAGAGATAAGTGCATTTGCAACCAATACATCATTTCCAAGCAGAAGTTTTGTAGACATGAGTGCAATCTCCTTTCATCCCATTGATTAACTCTGCAAGTACCTGCAATCAAACAATATTTTCCTGCCAAATATAAACATATTAGTGCATAAAAATCAACCAAATTGTGGGCTAACATACTCCCCTCTTCTTAATTGCGAAGTCGTCCTCGACGAGCCAAATCTATTCTTTTCTTCCTCAATGAAGCACCTGAAATCATACTCATACAATCATTTGTTAGTACCAAAATCCAATCATTCCACTTACCATCTTTGTCCATCCTCTCACATCTTCATCGACATGTCCACCTGTCTGCAAACTTCATTAAACATTAGAACTTTTCGTCATCAAATCACAATAACATTTACAACCAAAATGGAAAGACAATCATCCACATCACACATATATACTCAACACACACATCATGATCCGCGTCACACATGCATTCTCGTCACACACAACATACATACATGCGAGCAGAAGACATGTCCACATTCGCTCTCGTCACTCTTCTCGACTACTCATTCAACACGTCACACATCTTTATTCCACATGCATACTCAACACACTTTCCACACACACCATATATAATCAAAACCATTCCCCACTTCCATTTTTCGTTTCTAGCTGGGTTCTCTCGCCGATTGTTCATTCCCCTTCTACCTAGGGTTTCCACTACCCGCTTGCCTTCCTGTCTATCTCTCTGTTTTTCTTGCTCGTCGACTAGATCAAATGCTAGGTCACCACCACACACTCTACTTGATGGATACACGATAAGGACCACTCAAGTCTAACGTCGGGTCACCTCGACAAGACCGCTCATCATCAACGCGATTCAGGACTTCTCAAGTTGTCATACCACCTAAGAGCCAAACTGAACACTTCCGGAAGGTTTGCAGACAAACAATGCAACTAGCACGATTGGATCCCTCAAGTCCAAGCTTTCCATAGACACATCGCAACCAAAACCCTAGCCGAGCTTAAACTTCAATTTGACATGTTTCATCGGGAGCCCACACATAACCCAAATCCCCACAACACAAACACATATATTCCCATCCGAGCATCATGCTCTCTCACCTCTCTTATGTCCCCCCTCGAGCGAGGAATTCTTCTCATTCATTTTTTTCCACATTTTTTTTTCTCTTTTTTCATCATTTTTTTTTCACATATTTACTCACACTTGCCGGCCTACGCCGAAGCTGGATGCGACTCGTGGACTCGACCACCCGATCGAGTTTGTTCCACCCATCTACCAACCCAACGCAGCGCACGACACACAGACAGCTAGCCCTATGTGAGACCGACGTCGGTTCGTGGCTTTGACCACCCGGCCAAAGTGGGTCCACCCACCTATCGGCCCACATAGGCGCGTAGCCACACTCACACATACACAAACATATATTTTTTCATTTTCTTTTCATTCCCGCATCTCGAGAATTAGGAGACCAAAGAAAGGATCTTTTCCCAACCATCCCAATCACGACACACACACATATATCCCCCCGTGGACATCCCAATGAGACATATCTCCTCTCTGCTGCTACTCAAGCCAAAATCCAGCCACTAATGCCATGGTCAACCCGTCCTCGCAAAACCCACACATACTAACCACCTTGTCGACCTGAAACCTCTGAAAGTGTCACTTCAGTCCTAAGCGTACAACAGACTTGGTCCATCCGTCCTCACATCTCAGACTCGTAATCCGCAAAGCAAACCCTAGTCAGACTACAGCCGTCCTCACCAACATCCATTGCCTCGTCTATTTTTTCTTTTCATCTCCAACCTCTGCCTCGCAGAGCTTCTACCTGACCCGACAAATGACCTGAAAAATTACCATTGCTCATTGTGCTCCTAAATGATTCAAGCCTCGCCGCTAAGTCCCTTAATCCTTGTTTGTTGTGCTCAATATCACTCTGATATTGGAACAAGTCACAGTCGATGCCTCGGAACCGATTCCATATTTGCTCCATCTCTTTATCCTCTCTCACCCTTTTTGCAGATTCGAGGGGAACATCCTCCCTCTTCTCAACTCGAACAGTCAACTTCTCGACTTCCTCTCTAATCGATCTTTCCTCCCAAATCCTACTCATATTTTCTTCATTTAGATCATCTACCTTCTTCAGCAATTCATTCTTCATTTTTTCTAACTCCGTTCCGAATGCATCCAACCTATCCAACACCGCTTTCAACTCTTCCTCCATTTTTCCTGCTTTCGGGTCCTCTACCTGTACTCGCATCTCATCGTCTTTCCGATTCATCCACCTACCGAGCTTGCTACTCAGCTTTGCATTCTCTTTTTCTACCCGTCCAACTTTCTCATCACTCTCTACTTGGACACTTTTCATTCTTTCTAATTCCAGGTGGAACTCTTTCGCTACCTTACCCGCTTGGTCATCATGTCTACCAGTCATCTCTCGCAATTTCTCGATCTCCTTTTCCATTCGGTCGACTCTCTGTGCCATGTCATCATCCTCTCGTGAGAGCTCCTCTTCAATTGAAACTCCATGGCAATTAGCTATCATCAAGCCAGTTCTTAGGTCTAGGGCCACATTTTCATGCTCAGACCTCGAAAGACCTTCCCTCAAGCTTTTGTTCCCCCTTTTTAACTCCTTGTTTTCACTTTCCAATGCTCGTACTTGCTTTTCCCAAGCTCCTAAGACCTCGGTAATTTTCACTTGAGTTTCCTCTAATTTCTCTATTTTGATCCTCTCATTATCTCGCTCTTCTCGCAGACATTCCAACTGACGTAGTATGCTTGCCAACGAACTCTCATTATCTTCGGCTTTCACATAAAAGGTCGCAACCTGAGGACTAACCTCTTTTTCCACTACCTCCTCAATGAGAACATCCTTCGCACGACACACGTGCTCGCATAGCTTCTTGTTTCCGCATTCCACGCATCTAGGGACGAAGTCCAATGGGGTGCACACACGAGGGCAAAATTTTGCGATGTGCCCTATCTTTTCGCAACACCAACACCGAATGTAATTCGAGATTGGGCCAACCCGGCGACATTCATATGCATGATTTCTCATTGGGTGCCCAAATCCGCTTCGACTTCTAATCCCTCACGGAGTCATCATTCTTGAGCTAATTTCTCGAACATCTACAACTTGTGTACTTTGTGCCATCTCTCTACCAAGACCAAAGCAACCAATGCGGGGCTTGGCTGTGCCACACAATTGGGGCACCAAGCGAACTCGTAGCACTCTCTATGAGATGTGCTAAGCCAATCCCCAGTAGGATCGCCAAATGTTAAGTCCTAATGCCCACGAAAAAAATGCTTATTCAAGTCCTTATTTTGCTCAAACCCCGTGGAATTGGTCCACTTGGATTATTTGGAACCCACAATGATCTCGCAATGGATTCTTCTTATGGCTACGCACTAGCTCGTATGGTTCCCGGCAAACGCACCAAATGATTCGGCTCTAAAGCCCACGGAAAAGATGATTTTACAAGACTTTATTTTGTTCGAACCCCTATCATGACAGCCTACTTACAGAAAGGAATTGCAAATCTTTTAGAAAATGTCAAGAACATGAGTAAAAAAATCTGCATTTAGGGCACCAGTAAGCTCGTGAATCTGTAAATTTCCCTGGAAAGTGGTGAAATTAAAATGTTACTGAGAAACTTGGACAGTAAAGTCCTGAGCTTAACGGAAAACTAAAGCAGAAATAATGATTTCTGTGATCCTGATGTCGTCCAAGACAACAGAGTCTTCTATGTTATACCACTTGTAAGAAATCAAGAGTTTCCATATCCAAAAAGACGTGAATAGGGCTTCCATACAAAACAAACAATGAACCCGTTGACAGTGGACTGATTCGAAAAAAAGCTTACCAATTTATCACTCCATCCCAGGATGAGTGTATGCCCACTTTCAATGACTTCACTTTTACCCTCCGATGCTAATTCCCACAGAAACTATGCGTGGACCCATCCCAATACTGTCTGCATGATTTCCTGAATCCGCAACATATGTCCATGACTTCCACAGGGCATCCATGAAATCCTCATCGCCCACAGCATAAAGCAAGCATGCCCCAAAACCAATCAATAAAAATGTAGCAAATAAGAGAGCTATCGACTTTGCATAAGGATGGGTAGAGAACAAAACGTCAACCAGATAAGCCACACGTTTGCTGAACGGAACGACCTCATCTATATTCTTGCAAGATGTAAGCTTTTTCCACAAGTAGGACGAGCAAAAATGACCCTTCAAGACATAAAGACCGCCAAATAAAAAAATAGAAGTCCACAAATGCCCATGACTGAACGAGCCACCTTTGCTCCATGACCTGCAGACATGCGAGATGCACGCACACCACCGCTACCAGCACCTATCGTAAAGAGATCATAATCGAATTCGACCTCCAGGTAAGTAACTCAACACTCTGCAGGTCGGACGCCGTACATGACTCATCAAGATCATACAACAGCTTGTTGTATGCAGTGTGTACAAGGACGGTGATTTCTACCAGAGATTATTAATTACATACTTCTATCCACCGAAATTGATTGTGTACCTCAACGACTTGGAAGTATGTTGACAGATGGGAGTCGCGCATGGCCCAAAAAAAACCCGTGCTGAAAAACGGTGCCCATGAGCATCAGTCCATCCAAGCAAGGAGTGCCCAGGAGCACCAGCCCATTCAAGCAACTGTCTAACGGGTCCTTCAAGCTCCCACATTAATGACGCAAGCTCGCTCCTTATTGATTGCTGCAACGTGTCTCTGATGTTCTTTAGCGTGAAGTTCTTCAATCGTTCCAAGAGAACTACACCATTCCATCTCAGAATCTCCAGGAGAAATTTCCACAGCAAAAGTAGAGGAATTTTGCTCAGGCAACCCTAATGCATCTCGGTTTTTAGCTGCTTGCTGCCTACGAATTCTTGCTTGCACTCGTACAAATGCTTGGATACTCGGTACATTAACAGCTGATTGATTACATATCTCATGCCCAGTAATTGCAGCTTCCAAACGAACAAGACCCTTCAAAGCGCGAAGTGCTCTTTTTGCCAAAAACACTCTGTAAGCTGTTTGAATAGCGATCGCAGCACTCTCCTCTTGAGCGACCCCATTCTTTGTAAACTGGGCTAGACCTTGGTCTCGTCTATAAAGAGTGAATCTTTTGCTAAAAGAGCTTAAGGATTTCCAGGGCTTCCCGATCTCTCTCTGCTGTCATAGCTCTCACCTCCTCTCACTTTTTCTCTCTCTCTCTTTCACTACGAACATGGATCTATGACCGCACTGGCGGAAACTTCTGCATGTTGATCATTCTACAGGTGATGACCATGAGAAGGGCGACATGAAACG
This sequence comes from Ceratopteris richardii, assembly GCA_020310875.1. NCBI lineage: Eukaryota > Viridiplantae > Streptophyta > Polypodiopsida > Polypodiales > Pteridaceae > Ceratopteris > Ceratopteris richardii. Next base: position 27,798,124 of record CM035436.1, on the reverse strand, counting down.
CATCCCTTTTTTAAGTATTTCCTCAGGCCTCATGCTTACTCTGTCTGCGTTGCTTAAGATCATTCGATCTGATTCCCAAAGTAAACCAAAAGATGCCAAAGAACAAAGATGAGACCAACAGAAGCTAGCAAGACGTGGCAAATAATGGTGTTCTGATCAGGTCTGACGGTACATTCAATAGTACTCAGTACCCGTGCATGAGGTTTAGAGACCAGATTGCCTACTCTTCGGCATCGCATTCAGCGTGTAGTCTACTTGGGACCGCCTCCATGCACTTCAAAATACCTGGCTTTGTGATGGGGGAAACGGGACCACATTATTACAAATCGGATGCTTGAGGTACATAGTCTGCCACACCGATGCCAAAGAGAGAAAAGGGACTATGTCTCGGATACCAGAAATGGCGTACTTCAGAAATCTACAACGCCATAAAAAGTTGCAGCTGGAGAAATCAAGCTGGAGATGACCTACATTAAGAACGCTGCTAAAACTCATCTTCCCGTGGATCACGATATCAGCCGATCAAGGAAGCAATCGCACCCCCAGACAAGAGTCTCCGTCTGTACATGATTGAGCAGCTCCCCCCTCCTCTCGATGCCTGTAGGAAAAAAACAAGAGAGAGCCCCCCCCCCAAAAATGCTAGCCCTCCCCTCCTTATCTTGTGGCAGCCCTTTCGAGGTCCCCTCCACGTCTTCCATACATATCAATAAAAGCATTCATAAGGATGGGATTTTTCACCTCCTCTCTACCTCTGAAAACAATTGCATGGAGTTTCTTCCCAATTTCAAGGGCTGCAGGACCACTACATGCCTTTAAAATGCTAACGAACATTGCACTATCTGGTGCGGCACCTTGCTCTTGCATTTGTGAATACAGTCCAAAAACAACCTCATGTTCACCTTTTTCAGAATAAACTAGGAGTATGGCATTCCACAAAATGATATCTGGGAAAACACCTTCATGTTGAAGTTGTTCAAAACATGAAAGTGCTTCCTCACAAGAGCCATGTTCTGCATAGCCTGAAATAAGTGCAGTCCAAGCCATAATATCTTGAATATAGAGATCCTCCAATGTTGATATGCTTTTGTGAGCATGCCACACCTCGAATACATTTTCACTAAATTGTTGCCCACATGAGAGCAGCTTTTTTGCAACCCCCTTTTTAACACAATTGCATGTGCTTTGATCCCTTTAACTAGATCCTTATTCTTTGCACAGTTCTGCCTTGTTGGTTGTCTGCATCCATGTAGTTAATCCTTGCATCATCCATTAGACCACACTTGCCATACATAGAGATAAGTGCATTTGCAACCAATACATCATTTCCAAGCAGAAGTTTTGTAGACATGAGTGCAATCTCCTTTCATCCCATTGATTAACTCTGCAAGTACCTGCAATCAAACAATATTTTCCTGCCAAATATAAACATATTAGTGCATAAAAATCAACCAAATTGTGGGCTAACAATTCCATCAAGAAAAGTCACTCAACCACTCCCCAAGTCATCTCAACTAATTCCTCCAAGTTAGGAGGCTGATTTGGAAAGGTAGTTCCTAGATTTTAGGGGCACACCTCTCACTATAAAAGGAGCATGTATCCCGACTTCTTTTGGGCCATCTTCTTGGAGTTTTAGCTCATGTAAAGTGAGCACTAAGTTCTGGAGTTGTGATAAGCAAGCCCCTTGCTTAAGCAACCCCCTTGCTTGCTTGTTTGTTTTTTTTAGTAGGCATATCTATGTGTGTGCGCAGGCAGTGTTGCAACTCTCTACCCCTGAGTTGTTAGCATTGGTTCTCCCTCATATGGTATCCATTTGATGTAATTCTTGTCTCATTGGATAGCTATAAGAGTCTATTTTATGCTTACCAATTCTTTGGAGCATTCTCTGAGTAAGCTGGGAGCAACATTCATTTTAGTGAAGTTGTGTGATTGATATCTCTCTCTTTGTGTAGGCTCTGTTGGAAATATTTTGCTCTCTTTTGTAAGGGCTGGTTCTCCTTCTCTATGTATCCATTTGCTATGATTTTGGTGTCATTGGGTAGCTATTAGAGTGCTCTAAAGTTGACTCAAGTTTGAGATTCATTCTCTGTATAATCTCTGAGAAAAGTTTGCTGGAGTGAAGTGAGGTCTCTGCTTGACTAGCAGTTGTGAGCATTCAACTAGCTCATGTTGTAGACATTGTTTCTCTTTGTGTAAGCATCCATTTCAAGTGAAATTTGTTTTGTTGGAAAGCCCTTGGTGTCTACTACAGGTCTACAAAAGCTCACTGGAGTTCTCTGCATAAGCTTTGAGTAAGAGCATTTTTGGTGTGCAGAGGTCAAAGAAGGATACCTGTGGAGGTCATTCGCGCTTCATCGTTGCTTAGGGGTTGAGATACTTCCCCCATCAGTGGTATCAGAGCATTTGGGCATCTTGGAGGTATCACATACAAGCAAGAAGACCTCTTGGAGTTGGTGGTTGAAGATTTGCATCAACAAAAGCTTCTTGGAGGTAGCTCACATCAAGGGGGAGCTATTCTACTCAAATTTGCAAGAGCACAAGGTGTCCATCTAAGGAAAGCTTTGGATTGAGGTAACCTCAGAGCCTCATTTTCATTTTACACACATTGGAGCATTAGCCAAGGGCTAGGTCAAGTATCAAAGACTAGATATGGGAGACTTCAACACTCAAATTGAAAAGCTAGACAAACGTAACTATCAACCATGGAGATTTAGGGTCTCCAACTATCTTATGGGCAAGGGCCTTTGGGGGTTGATAAGTGGAAGTGAACCAAGACCTAGGTTGGATGAGAATCCAACCAATGACCAGAGAAGGGCCTTTAGGGAATGGAATGAAAGAGACAAGAGGGTTATCTTTATTCTTTCCCAACACATTAGCAATAGCATGATCGGCCATATCCAAGACCTGGATTCAAGCATGAAGGTATGGGAGACACTTGAAAGGCTTTATTCAACAAGCACCAAAGCAAGGAAGATCCAACTCAAGAATGAGCTCAACAACCTTAGGAAGAGCTCAGGGAGTAGCATAAATGACTACATACTTAAGGTCAAGGAGTTATCAGATGCATTGGGATCCATTGGAAGCCACGTAGACGATGACGATCTTGTGGCTTATACTCTCAATGGTTTGAGAGATGATGAGAAGTGGAAACCCTTTACCACTTCAGTTTATGTAAGGGATAATCTTCCCGATTTTGAGCAATTGGTTGCTCTCATGGTCACCGAAGAAATGAACATAGGTGGAAGTTCAACTAAAAGCAAAGATGCACAAGTTTTCTATGCAGGTAATCAAAGGGGCAAAGGAAGACAAGGACAAGGAAGGGGCAAAGGAAGGTTTGGAGGAAGGCAAGGCCACTCAAGAAATCAAGGACATGACCAAGGCACCTCATCACAAAGAGGGAGAGGAAGATCAAGAGGAAGAGGAGGACGACATCAACAAAACAGGAATCAAGATGGCGAAGGATGTTACATATGTGGCAAGTTTGGCCACTATGCTAGAGATTGCTACCAAGGAGGAAACCAAAGGAACTATAATCAAGGTTCTTCATACAAAGGCCAAGGTAATTATGCTTCTACAAGTTCAGAAAATGACAATCTCTTGATGATGCACATGAATGGGAATTCAAGCAAAGTAGATAACACTTGGTATATTGATAGTGGATGTAGCAACCATATGAGTTGCAATGCTTCTTGGTTTACTAATCTACATGTTCCCAAAGGTAAAGGACATGTAGAAACAGGTGATGATACAGCCCATGAGATCTCCCATGTTGGAGATGTAGCTTTGGATGACAAGGAGGAAGGAAGATGTCTCAAGGATGTCTTGCATGTACCTACCATCACAAAGAACTTGGTGTCCGTTGGGCAAATGGTTGAAAGAGGCTATCAAGTAAGGTTCAAGGTGGATGCTTTGTGGAGAACCCTAAGCAAGGTTACAAGGTCATAGCAAGAGGAAAGAAGCAAGGGAGACTCTTCACTTTGGAGGTAAATTCTCATTCTACTCAACATGTCTACTTCACATATGGAAACAAGAGGATTTCGGAGTTGGACTTGTGGCACAAGAGGATAGGTCACATCAACATACAAAGAATGAAGGAAATGCAATTCAAGAGGCTGGTTGAAGGTCTTCCCAACTTCCAAGGACAAGGTATGAAGCATTTATGTGAATCTTGTCAACTAGGGAAGCAAGCGAGACTTCCATTCAAGAAGAGTGGCTACATAAGCCAACATCCATTGGAGTTGATACATACAGATGTGTGGGGGCCAACGAAAGAGCAATCCATTGGAGGTAACAAGTACTTTGTCACTTTTATAGATGATTGCACAAGGATGGTTTTGGTTTATTTCATAAAAAACAAATCAGATGTGTTTACATGTTTCAAAGCATTCAAGGCAATGGTAGAGAAGGAAACAGGTACATATATCAAGAAGCTAAGGTCCGATGGAGGGGGAGAATATTTCTCAAATGAGTTTTCTGATTTTTTAATGGATCAAGGCATCAAGAGGCAAGTAACATGCAGGTACACACCCCAACAAAATGGAGTAGCAGAGAGAAAGAATAGATACATTGCCGAGATCGCTAGAGCAATGCTGAATGAGATGAATGTACCTAACATGTTTTGGAGTGATGCTACAAATACCGCCGTGTATCTAATGAATAGGGCTCCTACCTCAGGGATCCATGGCTTGACACCATATCAAGCCTATTATGGTAAGAAAACTGATCTTTCCCACTTGAAGATATTTGGATGTACTTGTTATGTACATGTGCCAAGTGAATTGAGGCACAAGCTACAACCAAAGGCAGAAAAGTGTGTGTTTCTAGGATATTCAAATGATCATAAAGGTTACAGGTGCTTCAACCCAAACACAAAGGACTTGAGGATATCAAGGGATGTAGCATTTGATGAGCTACTCCCTTGGTATAAGAAGTATGATTGTATGCAGGACTATGAAGAAGAAAAGCATGGACATGATGAAGAACAAATCGACCTAGAGCTAAGCGGCCCAAGGTGTTCCATCAATGAAGATAGTTCAAGCATGAACTCACCATGGAGGGGGAGATCTTCATCAAGCTATGAAGCACAATCAATCAACAAAGGCAAAGCAACATTGGTGGAGTAGGATGAAGAAGGTAATGAAGTTGAAGATGATGGACACATGATGGAGAAAGAAGCCACGTCAAAGAAAGAGATCAAGTTCCCAAGGCAAAGGAGGTTTATTCCTCCAAAAGGTGAAGAAAGGAAGTCTTCTAGAGTTAAGTATCCAACTCAAAGGTTTACTTATGATTCATACATGGCAACACATTATGCATATATGAACAAAGTAGTAGAAGATCATGAGCCCGATTGCTATGAAGATGCAAGTAGGTACACCGAATGGAAAGAGGCAATGCAAGAAGAGATCGACGCACTTGAGGAAAATCAAACATGGACTCTAGTGCCCAAGAAGGAGAACATGAAGGTAATAGGTAATAAGTGGGTGAATAAAGTAAAGAGGAATTCAGATGGATCTATTTCTAGGTTCAAAGCAAGATTGGTGGCCAAGGGTTTTGCACAAACCTATGGAGTGGACTTTGAAGAGAAATTCAGCCCCGTGGCAAAGATGAGCACCATTAGGACACTCATTGCAATGGCTGCTAGCAAAGGATGGAAGCTCTTCCAATTGGATATCAAGAATGCCTTTCTCAATGGAGACTTGGAAGAAGAGGTATACATGGAGCAACCACTAGGTTTTGTTCATCAAGAGTTTCCACATCATGTTTGTAGGTTGAAGAAGGCACTTTATAGCCTAAAGCAAGCTCCAAGGGCTTGGAACCAAAGATTGGTGGACTATTTGATCAAATGTGGTTACAATCAATGCAAGGCGGATCCATCTCTCTTCATCAAACAAAGAGGAGAACTTGTGGTCTACATGTGTGTGTATGTAGATGATCTTATCATTACAGGTAATGATACAAAGGGCATTGAGGAGATCAAGGCAAAGCTTGGAAAGGAGTTTAGGATCTCTTATCTTGGAGATCTTAGGTATTTTCTTGGCATTGAAGTTGTATACAAAGAAGAAGGTATTATGCTCATACAAAGGAAGTATATTCTAGACCTACTTGAGAGGTTTGGGATGCTACATTGCAAGCCTATTTCAAATCCCATGGAAGTTAATGTAAAGCTAAGCTCCATTGATGGAGAGCCATTAGAGGATGTAACTTTGTATCGATCTATTGTAGGCTCTTTCAATTATGCCACAATAACCAGGCCCGACATAGCATATGGAGTTGGAGTGTTATCACAATTTATGCATAGTCCAAGGACTACACACTTGCAAGCTGCAAGAAGAATGTTGCGATATCTCAAAGCCACTATAAATGAAGGATTGTTCTACTCATTTGATGATGATATGCAGGTCAAAGCTTATTCCGATGCCGATTGGGCCGGTTCGAAGGAAGATAGAAGGAGTACAAGTGGTTACCTAGTCATGCTAGGTAGCAAGATCATCTCATGGATTTCAAAGAAGCAACCCACGGTGGCATTATCTTCCACCGAGGCTGAGTATAGAGCTTTGGCTCAAGTCACATGTGAGCTAATGTGGATTAAGAAGTTATTTATGGAGCTTAATTTGCAGGTTGACACATATCCAATTTTTTGTGACAACATGAGTAGCATTCATCTAGCATCGAACCCTGTCTATCATGCTAGAACCAAGCATATTGAAGTGCACTATCACTTCATAAGGGAAAAGGTGATATCCAAGGAAGTTTCAATACATCATATTGGTACCAAGGACCAAGTTGCGGACATGTTTACAAAGGCTTTGGATGGGATGAAGATTTCAAAATTCAAGCAATGCATCAACATGAAGGAGCTTGGATGAGGATGAAGAATTGAAGCTTGAGGGGGAGTGTTAAAAGTCAAGCTTCAAGCTAAAAATTCGTGGGGAATCTTTTATGGACATGTGGAGCAATCAAAGGAAGCCAAAAGCCACGAGATTCCATCAAGAAAAGTCACTCAACCACTCTCCAAGTCATCTCAACTAATTCCTCCAAGTTAGGAGGCTGATTTGGAAAGGTAGTTCCTAGATTTTAGGGGCACACCTCTCACTATAAAAGGAGCATGTATCCCGACTTCTTTTGGGCCATTGTAGCTCAGTGATGAGTAGCACCTCCTTTAATGTCAATCCGGGAAGACGTGAGGATGGTATGAAGACCTCGAGCAAGTGGCGGCACAAGTGCGTGAGTGAGAAGCACACAAGCATGCACACACATACACACACACGCGCACACACGGCAAGACAAAGAGAGAGAATCAATGGAGTTCTTTAGATTACTTTCAAAAGCTCTTACAAGTTCGTTTCAATTACAATCTAACCTCAAAAATGAGCTCTCTAGCTCTTTTTATAGTTTTTGACTAGCTTTGGCCCTGTCCAGACCTAGTGTCCGGCCTAGTTAAAAATTAGGTTCCAGGGCTTATTTGAGGGCTCAAACGAAGTCTAAAAATTATGAAATTTGGTACGATGGTACTTCTAATACTCCTCAAGCTCGAGGACTCCTCGGCTTGCACAAAATGGAGTCTATTCTACCAAAAACGGGATTTACAATGTTTGTGTAGTGATTAAAATCACTTGAGTTGTACATAACCCATGGGGAAAAATGATCTGGCCTTGTTGCCGTATTGTGCATGATTCTTCTGTTGCTTTGTGTGCCAACACTCCCCCCTTCCTAGCGTCTGTCGCCCCTGACAGACCTTTGTTCTCGCGGGTGGTCGATGTAATATTGGATGACATTGGTGGCCAGTTCATGTTCTCCTATCCTTAAGCCTCTTGCTAGATCGGCTTCCAATGCCTCCCAATTTATTGCACCGGGGGTCTCTGGTTGCGGGGTGGTGTAGTACTCTGAATACATTGCTTGTTCACAAGCAAACAGTTGAAGCAGATGTGTCGGCTTTGGTGCGAAAATCTCCGAGTGATACTCCCAGAAACCTGATCTGAACATTTCTTCGAAGGTCTGTTTGTAGCAGGCGGGGAGGTATTTGATGCGCGCGTGCCAAGCGTAAGCCACACGGATACTGGGGGTGGTGCTCATGTCATACACCAAGTCGTAATTTCCATTGCTAAACCCCGGAAGACGTACCTGTGGTGCGGCTGCATTTCTAAAGGTCTTCAGCACTACTTGCATCATATCTAAGATTTTAAGCATCATTTGCGCTGCTACATCTGGCATGGGCTTCAAGCGCGGCATCCAGTGGCGAATGGTTCCCATCATATATGCTACCGATGGTGGTCCTTGTGGTGGCGCGATGTACGGGTAGTTCAGCCATTCATTGCATTGCGCATTGTTCTGTACCTTGATATTAAATGCCTTCCACGACCTGCGGCGGGGGACTGGACCGTAGCATGGGTTGTACAGGAGGTGCAACGGCGCGTTGTTCCATGTGCGTAGCATTTCTGGATAGGTCTATAAAAGTTTCTGCCGCCATGTTGGTTGACGAATCTTGCCTTTTCGCACCTCTGGAGGAAGGTCTTCGGGTTGAAATTGGGTCGCAAAAGTAGGAATCTGACCCGTGACTCTTTGTATTTCTGCATTATAATCAGCCAAGATAATATAATACGGCCTGTATTGGAGTTCCGATGAGAGAATCAGGCGTCTCGATGACAAGTTCTTGAAGTAAGCTGATTGTAACACAGTCTCCTCTATGACCCTCATGGCCTGATTTTGCACTACGGTGCGCTCTTCATGCGAAGTCCCTATTTCCTCCACTTGTCGTAACCATGGCGGCCGTGGTGCCTCGAACGTGTCCTGCGCTTCTTCTGTTTGTTGGCCGCCTGGGAATGGTTGCGGATCATATTCTTCATCAAACGTTTGTTCCACAGGAATTTGCGCAACTTCTTCGTCCGTGGGAGCCTCCGGAGGGGAAGATGGTCTCTCATATTGTAGTAGGCGTGTTTGCAATTCAGTTACCTGTTCCTGGAGATCTTTTATGGCTTCTGCGTTGAGAAGCAAAGCCGCAGAGGGGGTGGTTGGAGGGGCAGCTGTTGGTCCTTGTTGGTGTTCCTGCTTCAGTTGTCCTAGCTCCTCCGATAGCTTATCATGTGCTTCGAGCAGCATGGCATAATCTTCCAATATAATCTTGATATTATCGGGGGTCACTGCTTGAAACTTGGATTGGCTGATGGGTGCCCCCGGTGTGCTCTCAATAGCTGCCTCCAGGTTCTCTTGATTTTGTATTTGCAGACGTCTGTTCTCTTCCTGAGCAGCCGTAAGATGGCGTTTAAGTAGCGCCATATTTCGCTGAAGTTTTGAGTTGCGTTCCAGCTGTGTCCGTAGGTGACCTTCTACCACCTGCACTGCTTCCTGATCTACGTTATGTAGCTGTACCTCCAATCTATTATGGGCTTCTTGGAGGGTTTGGAACTGTGTGTGGAGGCGAGCGTTCTCCTCTTCTAGTGCCGCAAAGCGGTGCTGTAGGGTCTCTGAGTGCTCGTGCAGGCGTTCGTTTTGTTGCTGGAGCTGAATGTAATCTGTTCTTAAATTTGATATACAAGCCATCATGGTGTCCAATGCATTACCTATAGATGAGTGGGGGGTGTTTACCGTGGAAGATGCATGGGAAGGGAATTGGGGAAGGGAGACAGTGAATGATGTGTCTACGAAAGTTGTGTGTGTGGGTGAAATTGGTGGAGGGGGAATGGGAGGAGGTGAAACCGTGGGTGGAGGTGCCGTGGGTGGTGAAATGTCCATACCTTCAGGAGTGGGTGTTAGTGTGGGACCTGCCATATACATTGGTATGGTCGGTGGTGTGTGTGTGGAAGTGGTGAATAGATGTGAAGTGGGGTGGGGAGCTGAAAAGACAGGGAATGGTTGAGGGCCTGGTTGAAAAGCCCTAGCAAAGAGGTCATGGAGGGATTGTAGGAATGGAGAGAGGGATGTCGGGGGTTGAGGTCGTAAATTTGAGGAGGGCTGAAAGGGTTGCGTGGTAGCAGGGAAGCCCATGAATGTGGATCTAGGGTCAGGATGACCCGTGGCTGAGGGCGTTGGGGATGGTTGCCCTAGGGCAGGCTCTAGGAGGGGTTCAGCGGATTGTGTAGTGTTGGGGTTTGCTTCGAAGATTGGATTATCAGTGGTAGAGAATAGGGTGGCACTGGAGATGGGAGTACGGAAGATGAAGGTGGGGTCGGTGGGTTGAGTAGTCGATGTGGTTTCCACTGTTTCTCTTCTAGGAGGTGATGGTGGGGGAGTAGGTGGTAGTGGTTCGGTGGACTCCTCATGGGTGGCGGGGTGCTGTTGACTAGCTGTTTGGGAGGTTGGTGTTGTCGTTGGCTCTTCGGCAACTGTAACGGGAATTTGGATATTTTTACCTGAGCGAGGTCGTGTCTGGAACCTTCGTGGGTCATATTGAACTGAAGGCCTCTGAATGGCAGTGCGCACAGCTTCTACAACTCCATATGTTTCTGCCATCAATAAGAGACCTTCCCTGTACTCTGAGTCAACTCCCGCTTCTTCCAACAACTGAGTCATAAGTACTCTGCTGCTCTGTTCAGTGAGTAACTGCTGCGATCGCACTCTTTCCATAATCTGATACAGCCTTCGGAGTTCTGCTGTATATGCTGGGGCTTCAGTGGTCTCTTCTTCATACACTTCTTCTTCTTCCGGGTGTCCGTGTTGTTGACTTTGCTGAGCGTCACTCCAATGGACATGTCTACCGTATGTAGACTTTCTTCTTCTTCGTGAGGATGTGCCCTGCTCCTCTGCCTCTGAATAAAACTCCACATCAAAGAATTGTGTGCTTTGTAGGAATGCTTCGAAATCCTGGGGGTCCAGTCCTTCAGCCTCTCCAGTGGCAGCAAATTCGAATTCAGGTGTAACAGGAGGAGCCGATGGGGTAGGTTGTGTCGTAGTGTCAGATTCCGACCTGGGTATCCTAATGGTAAAGGGAGGTACAGTGCCCTCTCTTAGTGGTGATGCCTCAGGAGTAGTCAGGACTTCCCTTGTCTGGACACAAGGGATCGCGCCCCTCATGCGTTTGGACTGATGTGTAGACGTCTTGAGCCTTTTAAACATTTGTAATTGTGCCCAAGTTAAGGCACGTTCAATGGGGACATCATATGCTAGGCATCGGTAATTAATGCGTGTGATCGCACAGCATCCGTTCACCACTAATTTCCTAGAAGCCCGTTTGTTCGCCTCATACAACTGATCTATAATCCACACTGGTAGCTTAATAGGTAACGCACCTGCTTCCGCCAAGTAGAGAGCAAACCAGATCTTCTTGTGTGGTTGCGTGAATCGGTCTTGGCCGGGGAAGGCGAAATGTTGCATGCACATGCGGAGAGGGATGGACACATTTAAGGTGAGTGTTGCCATGTCTTTTAGCTTCACTAGTTTCCTGTCCTTCATGTTGGTGGGAACGAGAGCATCCTTTTCTGAGGGCACATGCGTGCCATGCATATTTAAAGCGTCGCTTACCAACTCCACAGTAAGTTCAAACCTCTTCAACTCGTTGTTGCCCAGCAATGAGGGGAGAACAAATGATCCGGGTTGGTCCTTATCTTCATTAGCTTGTAATGTGGAGACCAAATAGTAACATCGGAGGAGATCGGGTTTAGGTAGTGGGGCCTCAAAATATTCCGCCAACCCTGCTCGTTGCCATATGGTCTGGAGATCTTCGGTGTTCTGTAAAGTCTCGAACTCTTTGGAGAAAAATTGGAATCTCACCCATGATCTGTCATACTCGCATTTAGACTCCCAGATATACTTGGCCTCTCCTAATGGACCGGGCATGCCATTGAACCAATGAGAATTGGCATGGACTCTTTCCGTGATCCCTGTAGGTGGGTCTGGCACCGGGATTTGCTGAAGGTGTTGCATCTCCACTGGTCGTTCAGTCGGGGGCACGTCCACAGGTAGGCTATCCACATCAATTCCTGCAGTAAGTATCCCTACTTGTGAGCCCGAACCTGTCGCTTCTGCCATTTTTCTTCTTGCCTTCTGATTCTGTGAGAATATAGAATCATGTGTTAACATCGTAATGGACAGAATAAATCCGTTGTTGTCCCCGTTACAACATTAACATGAGGTAGATGGTGAGTTAGTGGTTAGTCAGTGCACGAAGACAGTGAGTGTAGTTAATGTTTGTGTATTCCTAGGAGACTAATGCCGTGAGTAAGTGGGGTGAATTTACAAATTGGGGTCGGGGGATTTATTACAGGTCTTAGGCTGCCAATTGCAGTGGATGGGCTTTGCTTTCGGTTTCGTAGAGACTTTAGAGAGCTGTCTCGGTGTCGCGGTTTGGGAATGGGCCCTTTTAGGGACCCATTTATAAGTGATTACATGCGTGCTCTTGGTTCTTGGTGCGTTCCTAAGTGTTGAGAACGAGTGAATACTGGTTGTACTCGTAGTTGGGTTATGCCGCATAGGTTGTGGCCTTGGCGTAGCTACTTGTGCCCTCAAGCAAGCCTTAGGCACCCAAATTTGTCTTGATTGTGGGCTTGCCTTCATCGACTTCTTGGGCACCCAAATAGATTTTACTTTAGCAGAAGAATTTCTGAAAGACATCTTATTAGCGTCGTGTTGTTGGTTACTAATAAGAGGCTTTGCCCGTGTGGTTGACGGTGGTGCAACCGGTTGTTCGCCTTTCCGCACCCACACCTGGTTTATTTTCTGGGACATTCTGCTGCGTAGGTACTTTTGATCTCGGACATAGGTAGTACTCTGCTTCTTCTGATTGTGATCCATCTTTGGTTGCTGCCTCCTTCTGGCCTTTGGAAAAGAGGGGGGTTCCGTTGCATCCCTGACTCCTTTTTTGCAAATATCATTCCTCTGCAACACAGGGTTTTGAACAAGAACAGCATGGTCATCTTCATGTGTACCCCTGGAAGGACCAGGAGTCTGTGCCTTTCCTAGTTCCTTGAGTGCTCCATTGTCTAATTCTACTGTAACTCGACTATGATTGACCCAAACCTGGAGAAGTCCACTTCTTAGGTTTAGATTGACTGCTTGGTCATAGATCCAATCTTGACCCAAGACTAGAGGTTCAGTGAGATCCTCATCTTGACACACCAGTACTTTAACTGTCATTGCCTCATCATGAATGTAAAGGGGAAGTTCCACCTCGCCCATGCAAGGGGTTTCCACTCCTCCCAATCCTATAAGATATGCTTCCACAGGATTGACAGTCAACTGTAATTCTTGGCAGTAAGACAATTTAACAGCACTAGTGGCTGCACCTGAGTCAATCAAGGCTCTTACGGTCCTTGCACTCTTTCCTTGTCCTATATCTAAGGTTACGAAAGGACGTCTATCAATTATCCTATGCGAGCTTGTTCCTGCAACTTCACACATGGCTATGGGAAATCCTTGGTCTGCATAGTCATTCGCTCCAGGCTGATCTCTGCCTTGCCTTCGTAATTTCATCCTTCTGATGCGTTCTAAAGCTTCAGCTTGAGCTTCTTCTCGAACTCGCTTTTCTTCCTCTTTGCGTTTCTTAGCAGTGTTGAGTCGACTGAGCATTTCCTCTGTGAGGGGTTCTTGATATAACTTGACTCTGCAACCGCTAATATAATTTGGGAGAACATCACCTTCTAATGTGGCCAGTTGTACTGCTCCGCTCGTGGAGATTCTATTGATGATCATAGGTCCGTAGCCTCTCTTTTCTAGCTTCCTCGCGTGTTGTTTTAGTGTATAGACTAAGACTAGATCTCCTGCTTTCAAGCCTTTATCCTTCACGTGGGCATCAAAGTATGCCTTCTGTCTCTTCTTGGCTGCATATATCCCTGCAGCGGCTCTCAATCTTGTTTCTCCTAATCGTTCAAGGTCAAAGATCCTAGAGGAGAGCTCATGACCTGTCCATTCGTGCTCTTGTGCTACTCTCAATGTAGGGATCAGGAAGTCCAAGGGTAGCACAGCATTTTGGCCAAATACCATCTGAAAGGGAGTGGCTTGGAGTACCGTTTTGTATGCCACTCGGTATGCCCAAACAGCATGGTGTAGCTGTTTGTCCCAATCAGAGCGTTTAGTGTTCACTAATTTCGTCAGTACATTGCATAAAATCTTATTAGTGCTCTCAGCTTGTCCATTAGCTTGAGGGTGATAAGGGGCAGACTTCTTGTGTATTACCAAGAATTCTTGGAGTAAATTTTCAATCACTTCATTTAAGAAATGAGTGCCTCTATCACTTACAAGCTCTATAGGTAGCCCGTATCTTGTGAATACATTCTCAAACAAGAATTTAGCAGTTGTTTGAGCATCGTTCTTTGTTGTAGCCTTTACCTCTACCCACTTGGTGAGATAATCTGTCACAACAATGATGTATTCCGCATGAGAACCCTTAGCTGGGGGATTAATGGGACCTACGAAGTCTATTCCCCACTTAGAGAATGCACGTCCACCCATCATAGGTTTCAGTGGCATCTCATCTTTGCGTATAGGATACTGAGTCCTTTGACAGACATCACACCGTTTCACATAGGTATGTGCATCCATGTGAAGTGTAGGCCACCAGAAGCCCGCAAATAGTATTGCCTTGATTACCCGATCTGGTCCAAAGTGTCCTCCTGCTACACCTTGGTGAGCAGTTTCCAAGATCTTAAGATATTCACTCTCATGGACACACAGTCTCAGGTAACCATCCTTACCGCGTTTGTATAGATTATCACCAATGAGTGAGTAATCCAGGGCTTCTTGTTCTAAACTCCTTTTCCTAGCCAGAGTCATGTCTGGAGGGAATGTGTTTGTCCTCAGGAATGATACTAGTGGTTCGCTCCAATCTGGCACAATGGATACTTGATAAAGAGTGGCATGTTCCACTCGTGGTTTAGTGCAACAAATTGGGCATTCCTTGCACAACTTTTGGACATCAGCTTCCATAGTTGGCCAATGCACTCCGAGTCTCCTTAGAGTCTGTAACGTTCGTTGCTTTGAATGGTGTTGCTCTAGTGCACCTACATGTGCTAATTGCAACCATTTAGCGTACTCATCCTCTTCTACGCAACAAGCCAAGATCCCTTGATCTGTGTGCTTGTACATGCTTCCTGCCATGATGTGGTACTTCTGGGCTTTTACAACCTCTCTATTCTGTGTGTTTACGACTGGATGATTAGGCCCGTAGGTCAATACTGGTACCAATGGCTTAGCCCACTGCGGTATA
Source organism: Ceratopteris richardii (assembly GCA_020310875.1). NCBI lineage: Eukaryota > Viridiplantae > Streptophyta > Polypodiopsida > Polypodiales > Pteridaceae > Ceratopteris > Ceratopteris richardii. Next base: position 27,782,994 of record CM035436.1, on the reverse strand, counting down.
ACTTCCAAATTAAACAAGTAAGCATCAGGAAGGTCATCTGACACTCCTTGTGGGGCTTCTCCCGATGTGAGCCTAGAGAGATGATCGGCTCTCAAATGAGTCCTACCTTTCCTTACCACCACCTCAAAATCGTATTCCATTAGCAAGAGAAACCATCTCACTAATCTTCTTGTATTGCATGGCTTGTTTACAAGATATAACAATGCCTGATGATCAGTAAAAAATTTAAACTTATTTGCAAGCAAATAGTGTCTAAATTTCTTAACTGCATACACCATGCCTAATCCTTCTCGCTCTGTGGTGGTGTAATTCCGTTCAGCCGCATTCAATTGTCTACTGGCATAGGCAATTGGAAGATCCATATTACCTTCACCAGTAGGTTGTGCGAGCACACATCCAATAGCATAATTGGATGCATCAACATGAACATGGAATGGCTTATTCCAATCTGGTGTGGTCAAGATTAGTGCTGAACACAATCTTCGTTTAAGCTCCTGGAAGGAATTCTCACATTCATCAGTCCACTCAAAGTTAGTCAAGAGTCCGTACATGGGCTTTGCGATGACAGCATACATGTGGATGAAACGTCGGTAATACCCACAATGCCCCATGAAAGCTTGTACTTCCTTGACATTCTTTGGTCTCGGTAGCTCTGCTATGGCTCTCACTTTTTCTTCGTCTGTGGATATGCCATTCTTTGACACTATGTGGCCTAGAATCTTGCCTTGCCTGACCATAAACACACACTTTTCTGGGTTCAGGCAGACTTGATATTCTCTACATTTGTCAAAGATTTGTCTGAGTTCAGGAATATGAGTTTGTCTAACATTGGAATGAGCACAAAGATCATCAACATAGACTTCTAAACTCTTCCTCAGGAACTCCTTAAACACATGGCACATCAGCCTTTGGAAGGTAGCTGGTGCATTGGTAAGCCCAAATGGCATTACTCTAAAAGCAAAAATGCCCCATTCTGTGGCAAAGGCTGTCTTATGCTGATCCTCTGGAGCTATGGCTACTTGATTGTAGCCAGAAAATCCATCAAGGAAGCTGTACACTTCCTTGCCTGCCACTCTTTCTAAGAGATGTTCTGTGATGGGAAGCGGATAGTTATCTCGAATCGTGGCGGCATTAACCTTTTTCAAGTTAATGCACACACGCAGCTTGCCATTCTTCTTGGGCACCACTACGATGGGGGATACCCATTCAGTGTGCTCAATTTCGTAAATAAATCCAGCTTCGACCAGTCTATCTATCTCTTCTTTGATCTTAGCAGCGTAATTATCGTTATATGTATAAGGCTTTTGCTTAGAGGGTTTGGCGTCTGAAGTCATGGGAATGGTGTGCGAGCATATGTCCGGGTCAACCCCTTTCAAATCCTTGTAACTCCAAGCGAATACGTCTCTATATTCTCTTAGCAAGGCAATCAATTCGTGCTCTTCTTCTTCTGTCAGGTCATGGCCTATATACGTGCATCTCTCCTCTCCTTCTTCTATAGCCACTACTATTTTCTTGGTGGTTTCTTTGTTATCATAGGCCTCTCCTGATTGTGCCTCCCGTTTAGGTATTCTTATCATGACTCTCCTGTCATCTATCTCATACTTCTTAAAATTTTCGGGGACCTCAAACAAAGATTCTTCCTCTTCTGGTGAGGCTTCTCTCTTCTTTCGTTTCTTCCCTTCTTCCTTCGGGCTCACATGTGTTGCTAATCTTACGTCATTTGTCAGCTCTCCATGCCTCTGGGTTTGAAATTCTACCTCATGGAAGTATTCTTCATCTGATGCAAATGGTGGGTCCATAATGATTGACTCTAGATCGGAGTCACTTGCATCCTCAAATGCATCAGGGCTAGGGTCGCATTCTTCTAGAACTGCCTCTCCCATGATTGGCTCTATGGAGAAGACTGAAATATCATAGCCATCCTCATCACAGTGAGGTGTCCATTGTTCTTCGTTGATGGCTACGTCCATTGTTGCTAAGATTTCTGCCCAACCGTGAGGTTCAAATTCTTCGTCTGGAAAAACTACAGGTGCATAGGCTGGGTCTTGGATTGATCTATGGGTTTCTTTCGCACCTACCTCTCTGGCTTTCTCTCTCTTCTCTTCTTCTACTGCTACCTTGCACATCCATAAGTGGGTGTCTTCATGCATCCATGAGGATCCAGACCCTATGGAATGCACCGATTATGTGTCATCTTTGGCTCTATGGATGGGATTCCATTGGATAGGAGGGACATCTCTGTGAGAAAAATCCTTGAGATTGACTTTTGTTGTAACACCCAAGTGTTGAAGATACAAAGAATTGGTTCCCCAATCCTGTACCACTTGCAACTGTCGCATGAATGGTCTTCCCAAAATCATCTCATAGGCATGATTTTTGCTAAAGTCACATATAGCAAAACTATGCTCAAACTCAACACCACAAGTGGTGAGAGTTATTCCTTCTAGCAATCCTAAGGGTTTCTCAATATGACCATCGGCCATCTGCAATTTCATCCTCGTTGGTCTGAGCGCTGGCTTGCCCCAACGTTTCCATAAGGAGGTGGTGGCAATTGCAACTCCTGCACCTGAGTCCAAAATTGCCTTGGTGGTGTATTCCTGGTAGGTGATGGGAAGATAGGTGTTCCCTTCTTCACCTTCACACATATCTCCTATCTTATCCAAGGGAATTTCTGGCACTGTCCTATGGGATCCTACCTGGGAACGAGATTTTGTTATCTCTGGTACTTGTTTGGCTACACGTTTCCATAATTCAGGTCTAACCTTGAGTAGCTCTTCTAACTTGAGATTACACTGCACGTTAGTGTTCTTCACTACCTCTGTGTTCCTAGGTATGACTGAGTCGTCGTTCCTTACCATGACTGTGGGTGCTCTCATACATGTGGACTTTGCTTCCCATGGGCCTGTGAAGTGGGGTAGCTCCTGTATGGAATTAGACTCAAAGTCCAATCTCTCATGAGACTGAGTACTCTCATGTTCCCCGTAAATAGATGGGATGTCTTGTGGGAATTGGTCGTGTGCATCATCCACAAGTTCAAAGGGAGGGGCGACTTCACTTTCGTTATCCCATTTGTCTTCTTGAATCTCTCGTAGGAAGTCTGGTGCAAACCGATTCATAGAAGAAGAAGTGTCTGGCTCAGTAGAATTAGGCGCATAAGCAACCTGGGAAGGAGGGCTTATTCTTCCGTTGGCTCTCTCCTTGCTCTCATAAATGGCTGGAGCACAAGCTTCTTGGGGAGGATTGCTTATTCTATTACTCTTCCGAGCAGGCTCATACACTCCCTGAGAAGGAATGTAGGCAGACTGTGGAGGTACGTGAGCTTCCGAGGGAGGCTCATCTGCCTTTTGGGGGGGAAAATAAGCTTCTTGAGGAGGCACATGGGCTTCCTGAAGAGGCTGGCTTATCCGTTCTCTTGCCCTTTCCTTTCTTTGAGGGGTAGGTTCCTTTTCTGACTGTGCAATTAGCCTCTCTATTCCTTCTAAGGAGGGGAAGTTGTCTGGTTTAGTGGAATTGGCTGCATAAACTTCCGATGGGTAATGGTTTATGTTTTTGCTTGATTTCTCTCTCTCTTGATTTTTTTCGTCCTTGGCAGATCTTGCAATTATTCTCTCTAATTTCTCTAGGAATCCATCCAAGTGTAATTGCGTTTTGGCTGAGCCCGAGTAATTGAAAAGGCGACTGGCTTCAAACATAGTCTGAGCCAGTGCGACCATTTTCGCGCACAGTTTGGTTCTTTCTATCTCTAGGTCAGCTCTAGGATAGCACTTGTCATGATCCGTGACGTTTGGCCCTTCTTGGATTCTGGCCTGATATGCCTTAAGCATCATGTCTATGTCTTCGGGAGTGGGATCAGCTAATACTGATCCTGTTTGGGGTGGTGGGTGGGTTACGTGGGGTGTCTTAGAGGGTGAAGGGATGGAGGGTGATGGGGATGGTAGTGGTGGGAATGTGTGAGAGTGCGGTTGAGATGTGATCTCTATGATTTTAGCCTTGGTTTCTCGTAGACTTTCCTCAAGTTCACTCATCTTCTTTGCCCATTGCCTTTTCATGCGTTCGCGGCTATCTCTCCAAGCTCTTGTTCTTTTTTTATTTTGGCTCTCAGTATCGCTAGTGTCTGGGCTCTTTTCCTTGCCTACCCCTTGGTTTTGCTTCACTGCTTGAGCTCTCGTGACTACCTGTACGGGTGCAGTGGAAGTAACACTTCCACTGGAATCTACCACTAACTCAATAACATTGATGGGCGTGATTTTTGGCATATTACTGGGGTTCTTTGGGCAATCTCGTAAGAGATGTTCTTTTCCACAATCTTGGCAGAAGCCTTGGATCGCCACTGACTGGGGTTGTGTAAGTGGAGGCAAGGGACAATCACGAATGAGGTGATCTCCTTGGCATCTGTAGCACGGTCCTCTTGGGAATGGAGGTCTTACCTGCCTAGATTGAGGCCTAGGGTTGGGGTTTGCATACATGACGTTCGTGTAATCTGACTCCCAACTAGGTTCGTTTGTCTCTTCGCTATAATAGGACTCACCATGCTCAGGAGACTGCATGTAGTAGGCCTGGGGGCTATCAACATGTGTAGAATCAAAGCTATGGTCACTCGGGTCACTTTCAGAAAGCAAGGATGTTACAGGGACTATAGCTCTATTCAGGTTCTCTTCTGCAGCAGTATACTTTACCGGAATCACATTAGCTAGGGCTGGGGGTTGTTGTGCTAGCACAGGCTGAGGCCTTTGTTGGTCTTGATATTGAGGTTGGAAATTTTGTTGTGGCCTGCCATATGGTTGTGGAGGGTACTGGTTCTGGTATCTGCCTTGTTGGTAGGGCTGAGGGTAGGGTTGCCTAACCGCCTGCTTGTTGTATGGGCAATCTTGTGCGGTGTGGTTGGTGTATCTCCGTTCTATGGTGCAGTACTGGCTACTAGGGTTTACTTGGGGTTGAGCCATAATAGGGCAGGCATTCGCCATGTGGTCACCACCGCATGTATAGCATCTTTTCACAGGGGCAAACCTTGGGATTTGTTTGCTAGTTACACCTAATTTCTGAGCTACTTTTTTGGCCAGTTCCTCAATTGATGTGGCTTGTGTGGAAGATTGACTAGATGCACTATCTGAATCTTTGTAAATTTTGGACAGCTCTAGCTCTTCTCCTAGGTTATCTTCAATGTCAATGCACATACGTACACACTCTTCTATCGTCCTAGGGTCTTTCAGATACACGTAGGATCTCAATTTTGGACTCAGCAATCCGTCAAGGAATAAGGCTACTTGTTTAGCAGATGTGGGTAGCTCCGAAATAGGGCACCTTTCAAGATATTGTCTAAATCTTCTTCCTGCAAGTCTCACAGTCTCTTGAGGGGTTTGCTTGAAGCTGTGAATCAGTGAGGAGGTGTTGTGTCTTATGCCACTCTTGGAGAACTCAATAATAAATGCTTCTAGGAGTTGGTCTATGCTCCTGAACTGGCGCTCATCCAATGGCTGAAACCATGTAAGTGCCGTATTCCTCAGGGTTAGACCGAAGGCATTGTACTGCGTGAATAGATCCTCAACTTGTTCAGCTCTCAAGACTTGCTTGAACTCCGCCACATGATCATAGGGATCTCCTGTGCCGTCAAAGTAATTCTTCATGGACTTAACTAGCTGGGTGGGTCTCAAAGTTCTTGTGTGCTCTCTAGGCCTCGGCAGAGGGAATCCATCTACATTTCTTTGGTTCCTGTGGGCTCTAAGCATCTCAGGTTCTACCCTATTCGTCTCCGTTCTCGTTCTTTCTCTGTCCACTGGATTGGCAAAACTTACTTCTGGTCTATCTTTACTTCTGTTTCTTTGCATACCATGAGCCTGGGATGTTCCAGCTCCAGGGTGACCATAGGATACATTTGACCTTGGTTGGGGGAAAATGAATTCGCCCTTCCAAGTGTAAGCATGCCTATCATTTTCTGTCACCACAAAGATCCTCTCCGAAGTGTGGTCTAAGTAGGTCACTCTACCTGGGCTATCTGGATCCTTAAACTCATAGATCATGATTGTTCCTATATCAATTGGGTGATCCGGTTTATACCTCCAAAAGGCTTCGTCCGTTTCTCGATTGAGAAGCAAATCTATGCACTTGTTATCTTGGGGGACCCACTCAGGCGTGATAATCCTAGTGAGAACTGATTTACCTCGAGGGGTTCTAGGTTCCACTCCCATGTTTCCTTGTTCCACGTCACCTAAGTCCGCTTCTGAAATTACATTTCCAAATTCATCTGTCCTATCTGGATGACTGGTGACTACGTATATGGTTCCTTCCTTGTCCAGGTATGCACCGTTTTCAAACTTGACAGCTGGGTGCTCTAGTCCTATGGATTGGTCAGGGTTTTTAATCTGGACCACGGATCTTCCTAGGCCGTCCTCATAGATGCTAGCACCTAATCGGTTGGTCCTAAGGTATTCCAACTGTGTTTTGTAAGGGCCTTCTACCCTGTACAAGTAGGGCACACCTGAACTTCCCGTAGGTCTGTCCATGCCTTGAGACATCTCTGACTCACTGGTATCAGAGCTAGGGTAATGAGAGTGGCGACTCAACTGTTGGGCCCAAGACCTTGCAGTGTGATTGACACTAGCCTCTGAAGACCTAAGGCTTTGTCTCTCTCTTACTAGGTGTCGTCCTGATCTAAGGTTCATATGCCTAACGGATTAGCCCAAATTTTTTTTCAGAGTACAACCTCGTTGCCGATCAATTGGTACCAGTCACTTGATTCTTTTTAGTTATTCCTCATGTTTAAAGTCTTATCTGTTATTAGGTCGTCAGGAATACTTGAATGTTCCTCGTACTTTCAGGTTGATCGTTCCACGTTAGATTCTTTTCTTTATGTTGTCGACAGTACAGAGATTAAGTTTTTAGCTTGAACTTGAGTTTTTAGGTAGTCTTCAACTTGATAGTGGCCTATCGTCGCCCTGACTTACTCCTACTTCTAATCGTTCTTAGCCTAAGCTAGGAATTGACGAAGAGGAGTTGAGAATATTCCGACCTTTCTTGCCGAACCTTGCTCTTTAGTGCTCGAGAAGTTGATTCTCAAGCGTGCGCAACACCCTTGCTTGGATACTCTCAATTGCTTCTCAATAGGCCTACATAAATCCCAAGATTAGCTCCAAGTAGACCTTTCAATTGACAGAGAATTTAATTCAGACACTTTTTTAATGACCCTTGTTCCCCCTTTGTATTGCTAGAAGTTTCCTCTAGAGCTCCCTTGGTGTTTCTACCCTTCTGTGTGTCACTTCCAATTATCCTATCTGAATTTCAACGCGTTATTCTTATAAAAAATAGTTGAGGGTGTATAGTATACGTCACGAGCTTTCCGACAAGCCCTAGAGCTCAAATAATGGATTTCGTATGCAAAAGTTATGACCGTTCAGGGTTTAGGGGGTTACTAGACAGACAGAACCTTTCGGGGGTTTTAATGCATTTTCTAAGGCCTTCGTAAGTATATGAGTACATGAAAGTGCAAATATGCCCAAAATTTAGCCTAAATTTCCAAAAATTCACTCCTTAATTTTTTGCCGAAAATGCCTGTCTATCGCGATAGACGGTGTCTGTCGCGATAGACACAATCTATCGTGGGGGCTGTCTGTCGCGATAGACGGTGTCTGTCGCGATAGACAGAGTCTATCGTGGAATTCTGTCTGTCGTGATAGACAGTGTCTGTCGCGATAGACGGTGTCTGTCGCGAAATTCTGTCTGTCGCGATAGTCGGTGTCTGTCGCGATAGACGCTATCTGTCGTGAAATTCTGTCTGTCGCGATAGACGGTGTCTGTCGCGGATTTCTGTCTGTCGCGATAGACGATGTCTGTCGCGATAGACGCTATCTGTCGTGAAATTCTGTCTGTCGCGATAGACGCTATCTGTCGTGGGTCTCTGTCTGTCGCGATAGACGGTGTCTGTCGCGATAGACTGAAAAAACGCAAATTTTTGAAAAACTTCTAGTGATCTAGAGTGCCCTCAAGGTGTAGGTTACAGTGCTAATCATGCATTCACAAAATGTTAAGATTTTCTGTCTGTCGCGATAGACGGTGTCTGTCCCGATAGACAGAGGTTGTCGTCCCGGGACCTGTGCAGAGCCTGTCGTACCTGCGCACACTGCTGGGGATGATGGTACAGCAAAAAACCTGCAAAATAGCTCAAGAAACATGCAAAAAACAGCGCATGCAAATTCGCTCTCTCGCTCTCTCTCACAAGTGAAATGAGGGAAATGAGGTGGAGATGGGGATATAGTCAAAAAACTGAAATTTTCGCGATGATGGAGATGGACGTGGGAGATGGTGATGATGATGATGAAGATGGTGAAGAAAGTAAAAGAAAACCGATGAGAGTGAAGAAAATACCTACGACTCCAACGCGTCGACTCTACGTCTTAC
>CM035436.1:27599603-27769603 GCA_020310875.1 Ceratopteris richardii | reverse complement strand
TGTATGTGTATGTGTATGTGTATGTGTATGTGTTGTGTATGTGTATGTGTATGTGTATGTGTATGTGTATGTGTAGTGTATGTGTATGTGTAGTATGTGTATGTGTATGTGTATGTGTATGTGTATGTGTATGTGTATGTGTATGTGTATGTGTATGTGTATGTGTATGTGTATGTGTATGTGTATGTGTATGTGTATGTGTATGTGTATGTGTATGTGTATGTGTATGTGTATGTGTATGTGTATGTGTATGTGTATGTGTATGTGTATGTGTATGTGTATGTGTATGTGTATGTGTATGTGTATGTGTATGTGTATGTGTATGTGTATGTGTATGTGTATGTGTATGTGTATGTGTATGTGTATGTGTATGTGTATGTGTATGTGTATGTGTATGTGTATGTGTATGTGTATGTGTATGTGTATGTGTATGTGTATGTGTATGTGTATGTGTATGTGTATGTGTATGTGTATGTGTATGTGTATGTGTATGTGTATGTGTATGTGTATGTGTATGTGTATGTGTATGTGTATGTGTATGTGTATGTGTATGTGTATGTGTATGTGTATGTGTATGTGTATGTGTATGTGTATGTGTATGTGTATGTGTATGTGTATGTGTATGTGTATGTGTATGTTATGTGTATGTGTATGTGTATGTGTATGTGTATGTGTATGTGTGTGTGTTGTGTATGTGTCTGTGTATGTGTCTGTGTATGTGTATGTGTATGTGTATGTGTATGTGTATGTGTATGTGTATGTGTATGTGTATGTGTATGTGTATGTGTATGTGTATGTGTATGTGTATGTGTATGTGTATGTGTATGTGTATGTGTATGTGTATGTGTATGTGTATGTGTATGTGTATGTGTATGTGTATGTGTATGTGTTGTGTATGTGTATGTGTATGTGTATGTGTATGTGTATGTGTATGTGTATGTGTATGTGTATGTGTATGTGTATGTGTATGTGTATGTGTATGTGTATGTGTATGTGTATGTGTATGTGTATGTGTATGTGTATGTGTATGTGTATGTGTATGTGTATGTGTATGTGTATGTGTATGTGTATGTGTATGTGTATGTGTATGTGTATGTGTATGTGTATGTGTATGTGTATGTGTATGTGTAGGTGTACGTGTACGTGTACGTGTACGTGTACGTGTACGTGTACGTGTACGTGTACGTGTACGTGTACGTGTACGTGTACGTGTACGTGTACGTGTACGTGTACGTGTACGTGTACGTGTACGTGTACGTGTACGTGTACGTGTACGTGTACGTGTACGTGTACGTGTACGTGTACGTGTACGTGTACGTGTACGTGTACGTGTACGTGTACGTGTACGTGTACGTGTACGTGTACGTGTACGTGTACGTGTACGTGTACGTGTACGTGTACGTGTACGTGTACGTGTACGTGTACGTGTACGTGTACGTGTACGTGTATGTGTATGTGTATGTGTATGTGTATGTGTATGTGTATGTGTATGTGTATGTGTATGTGTATGTGTATGTGTATGTGTATGTGTATGTGTATGTGTATGTGTATGTGTATGTGTATGTGTATGTGTATGTGTATGTGTATGTGTATGTGTATGTGTATGTGTATGTGCATGTGTATGTGTATGTGTATGTGTATGTGTATGTGTCTGTGTATGTGTGTATGTGTATGTGTATGTGTATGTGTATGTGTATGTGTATGTGTATGTGTATGTGTATGTGTATGTGTATGTGTATGTGTATGTGTATGTGTATGTGTATGTGTATGTGTATGTGTATGTGTATGTGTATGTGTATGTGTATGTGTATGTGTATGTGTATGTGTATGTGTATGTGTATGTGTATGTGTATGTGTATGTGTATGTGTATGTGTATGTGTATGTGTATGTGTATGTGTATGTGTATGTGTATGTGTATGTGTATGTGTATGTGTATGTGTATGTGTATGTGTATGTGTATGTGTATGTGTATGTGTATGTGTATGTGTATGTGTATGTGTATGTGTATGTGTATGTGTATGTGTATGTGTATGTGTATGTGTATGTGTATGTGTATGTGTATGTGTATGTGTATGTGTATGTGTATGTGTATGTGTATGTGTATGTGTATGTGTATGTGTATGTGTATGTGTATGTGTATGTGTATGTGTATGTGTATGTGTATGTGTATGTGTATGTGTATGTGTATGTGTATGTGTATGTGTATGTGTATGTGTATGTGTATGTGTATGTGTATGTGTATGTGTATGTGTATGTGTATGGTATGTGTATGTGTATGTGTATGTGTATGTGTATGTGTATGTGTATGTGTATGTGTATGTGTATGTGTATGTGTATGTGTATGTGTATGTGTATGTGTATGTGTATGTGTATGTGTATGTGTATGTGTATGTGTATGTGTATGTGTATGTGTATGTGTATGTGTATGTGTATGTGTATGTGTATGTGTATGTGTATGTGTATGTGTATGTGTATGTGTATGTGTATGTGTATGTGTATGTGTATGTGTATGTGTATGTGTATGTGTATGTGTATGTGTATGTGTATGTGTATGTGTATGTGTATGTGTATGTGTATGTGTATGTGTATGTGTATGTGTATGTGTATGCGTATGCGTATGCGTATGCGTATGCGTATGCTGTATGTGTATGTGTATGTGTATGTGTATGTGTATGTGTATGTGTATGTGTATGTGTATGTGTATGTGTATGTGTATGTGTATGTGTATGTGTATGTGTATGTGTATGTGTATGTGTATGGGTATGGGTATGGGTATGCGTATGTGTATGTGTATGTGTATGTGTATGTGTATGTGTATGTGTATGTGTATGTGTATGCTTATGTGTATGTGTATGCGTATGCGTATGTGTATGTGTATGTGTATGCGTATGTGTATGTGTATGTGTATGTGTATGTGTATGTGTATGTGTATGTGTATGTGTATGTGTATGTGCATGTGTATGTGTATGTGTATGTGTATGTGTATTTTTATGTGTATGTGTATGTGTATGTTTATGTGTATGTGTATGTGTATCTGTATATGTATATGTATATGTATATGTATATGTATATGTATATGTATATGTATATGTATATGTATATGTATATGTATATGTATATGTATATGTATATGTATATGTATATGTATATGTATATGTATATGTATATGTATATGTATATGTATATGTATATGTATATGTATATGTATATGTATATGTATATGTATATGTATATGTATATGTATATGTATATGTATATGTATGTGTATGTGTATGTGTATGTGTATTTTTATGTGTATGTGTATGTGTATGTTTATGTGTATGTGTATGTGTATGTGTATTTTTATGTGTATGTGTATGTGTATGTTTATGTGTATGTGTATGTGTATGTGTATTTTTATGTGTATGTGTATGTGTATGTTTATGTGTATGTGTATGTGTATCTGTATATGTATATGTATATGTATATGTATATGTATATGTATATGTATATGTATATGTATATGTATATGTGTATGTGTATGTGTATTTGTATGTGTATGTGTATTTTTATGTGTATGTGTATGTGTATGTTTATGTGTATGTGTATGTGTATGTGTATTTTTATGTGTATGTGTATGTGTATGTTTATGTGTATGTGTATGTGTATGTGTATTTTTATGTGTATGTGTATGTGTATGTTTATGTGTATGTGTATGTGTATCTGTATATGTATATGTATATGTATATGTATATGTATATGTATATGTATATGTATATGTATATGTATATGTGTATGTATATGTGTATGTGTATGTGTATATGTATGTGTATGTGTATGTGTATGTGTATTTTTATGTGTATGTGTATGTGTATGTTTATGTGTATGTGTATGTGTATGTGTATTTTTATGTGTATATGTATATGTATGTGTATGTGTATGTGTATGTGTATGTGTATTTTTATGTGTATGTGTATGTGTATGTTTATGTGTATGTGTATGTGTATCTGTATATGTATATGTATATGTATATGTATATGTATATGTATATGTATATGTATATGTATATGTATATGTATATGTATATGTATATGTATATGTATATGTATATGTATATGTATATGTATATGTATATGTATATGTATATGTATATGTATATGTATATGTATATGTATATGTATATGTATATGTATATGTATATGTATATGTATATGTATATGTATATGTATATGTATATGTATATGTATATGTATATGTATATGTATATGTATATGTATATGTATATGTATATGTATAGGTATATGTATATGTATAGGTATATGTATATGTATATGTATATGTATATGTATATGTATATGTATATGTATACGTATATGTATATGTATATGTATATGTATACGTATACGTATATGTATACGTATATGTATATGTATAGGTATATGTATATGTATATGTATACGTATATGTATATGTATATGTATATGTATATGTATATGTATATGTATATGTATACGTATATGTATATGTATATGTATACGTATATTTATATGTATATGTATATCTGTATCTATATCTATATCTATAGTATAAGCATAGTTATCTCATTTTACTCTATATTTTGATTTTTCATCCACGACACTTACGAGCATACGCACACGACTGAGCCTTTCTCTCGCGAGGTGCGTGCTTGTGATGCACGATGTGAGTCATTTCACCAGGGGAGGTGCCCAACATGGAGAGGGTGCTCGCCGAAGAGGGAGAATGATCCACATGGGGTCGAATCAAACCCCACACTGCTCTTCCCTCCTTGCCTCCTTCTTGAGACCTCAACCTGACATGAAGCGAGGCGATTGCCCGATGATCCTCGACACGCCACCCACTCCTTGAAAAGAGAAATTGGGAACATAGGGCCAAATCAGATACTCCAGATACCAGCATTTCAGGTTCTTTGAATTTTTGCATTGCTCCATATACACACTTAAACAGAAAGACTGATTTGATTGCTTGAGTTGAGCATCCACGTTCTACACTAGTTTAGTCCATATGTGTGTGCATTCTTTTATTCCTGCTTAGACTAGGGATTTGCTGATTTGTTATCTTAAGTAAAACATTAGAAACATTAGGAAAATATCATAGAAAGAGGGGAAAAACACATTGAAATTTTGGGAATTAAAGAGAGAGGATTTAGACCAGATTTAGCTTAGGAAAAGAGCTTTTGATTGACTTTCACCTCTTGGCTTGTGACCCATCGAGTTTCGTCTCTGAATTCTATGCTGAGCTAAGAGAGATAGTAGAGCCACTCACACTTACATTCTAGGTCAGACCAGAGAAGAGAGATGGAGGAAGTATTCAAGGAATTAGTGATAGAGAAATAGGGGGCTCGTGTAGTCCAAGCAGTCTTAAGAGAGAAGGGCAAGTTCACGGGTCTGAATGTGCTAGAATACCTAGATGTATTTGGAGACCAGGCACAAATTTATGGTCTACTTGAAGAAGTGTTTGCTCATTACTTCACCTGAGTAGTTTCAAGATCTATCCTAGCATCTATTACAGTGCACATAGCAAAGCCCTGGCGGAATTTAGGAAGAAGTTTCATAAGTTATTTTACCTAGAAGATTTTTCCCAACATAGTAGAGAGGGATTCCTGCGGTGGGTAAACTCCCCAAAACCCACTACTTCCGTGACACATCTATTGAATGAGTTCTTGAGAAGATATGCACAACTTCGACAGTCCAATTTAGATTCATTAAAGCTTGAACTAGTCATATCCTTTCTTAATATCTTAAGTCCTGAAGACAAGACTGAGGTCGAGAGGAGGATAGAAGGTCCTGGTAAGAGGTTTTGTTTGACAGAGGATTAGACCGTAGTGAAGAGAGAAGTGGAAGCGGTTGCCCATAGGAGGCAACGCAAGGCGGTATTATATGAAAGACCTATAGCAATGGCTCCACAACCACCTAGGGAGGCACCTCTTCCAACGATTCCGAATGTGCCTACAGCATCAGCTTCTACTAATGTTGCATCCACTTTGCGATCAGCAGTGGAAATGCAGCTTGAGATTCTTAGCTGACAAATAGAAAATCTTATGATGATGCAAGCCTCCATGTCTAAAAAAATGGCTACCATTCATAATAAAGTCTACTCCTTGGGGTATCAGGACCCCACTCCTCCTCAGGCGAGTACCAGTTATGTTGACCCGATACAAAGAAATACTATGCCAATTCCGAACATGCAAGGTTATGTAATGCCTCAGCCTACACTTCTAGTGCAACATGTTTCCCAACAAACACTTGCACCACCAGTCTAGCCCACATTTCAGAGAAACATTGGACCTCAAGAGAGAAAAGCTACTAGTGGGTTTAGAGGGGCAAAGAGATGCATATGGTGCGATGCACAGGACCATTTCTCATATGCATGTGAAGATCTTAAGCAAGCCAAGGAGCATCAACTAGTAATAGATATAGACAAAAATCTTTGTGACTTTAGGACCCGCCTTCCTCTACCTGTGAATTGGGGAAAGGGAGGGATGAAGAAAATTTATGAGAATCTATCAGGCAACAATGCAAGCACATCAGCAGCGCAGCTAGAGCTAGTAGAGGAGGGAGATGAAGAGGAGACTAGACCTCGACCTCAAAGAAACTACTCTATAGAGGCATTAGTGAAGTCAGGGATGCGATTATGCAGAAGACTGCATGGAAGTCTCCTATGGATCAATTCTCGATCTACTCGCATATAGACAATGTAGAACAGTAGAAGATAATGCCACTGTTGGTTGCTTCTTCGATGACCAAGAAATGATTTTTGAACCTACAAATGATATATACCCTGATGTGCTTCTTCTATCATCTTTAGATCCGGCCCAATCTGCATCTGAGTAGACCTTTAGCTCAATATTTAAAGTATATGAATAGAACAAACCTTCATTCATGGTCCCCTTTAGGTACTTGAGGACTCGCTTGGCCGCTTCCATATGTGGTCTTCTCGGCTTATGCATAAACTGACTCAATATGCTAACACTATAGCATATATCCACTCTTGTGAGTGTTGCATAGTTCAAACTTCCAACCAAGCTTTGATAGCTTGTGATGTCTTCAATTGGCTCTCCTTCATAAGCACTAAGCTTATGATTTTGCTCCATAGGTGTACTTGCACACTTGGTATTTTCCATCTTGAACTTGACGAGCATGTCATGGACATACTTCCTTTGTGTGATGTATATACCTGAATCTGTGTAGATCAACTCCAATCCAAGAAAATAAGTGAGTGGTCCGAGGTCACTTATTTTGAACTCCTCCTTCATTTGACTCTTTACCTGTTTGATTCCTTCAAGATCATTGCCTGTGATAATAATATCATCAACATACACACATAAATAGATCACTTCAGATCCATTCCTCTTTATGAACAAAGAGGTATCCGCCTTGCTAGCTTTGAATCCTTGGTCCTGCAAATAAGTCACCAATCTGAAATTCCAAGCTCTTGGAGCTTGCTTCAATCCATACAAAGCTTTCTTTAGTTTGCATACATAGTTAGGATGATGTGCATCCTCATATCCAGGAGGTTGTGCCATATACACTTCCTCAGAAATCCATCCATTCAAGAAAGCATTCTTTACATCAAGTTGATAAAGATTCCAATTTCTAGATGCAACAAGACTAATGAGAACCCTAATTGTAGGCATTTTTGCAACAGGAGAGAAAGTCTCCTTATAATCAATACCATGGGTTTGAGCAAACCCTTTAGCAACTAACCTTGCTTTGTGTCTATTTATACTTCCATCTGGATTCCTCTTGATTTTCTATATCCATTGAGATCCGATTATCTTCATAGATGGCTTGTTAGGTAGAAGCTCCCAGGTGTCATTCTCCTTCAAGGCTTCCATTTCTTCATCCATTGCATCTCTCCAAGCTTTCTTGATTTGTGCTTCTTCAAATGTTGTAGGTTCTTCATTGGTTGAATCCTTTGCAATGTAGATTGAGTGCTTCGTGACCAAAGAAGTATCATAACCAAACCTCTCTGGTTTCTTCTTCTCCCTTGAAGACCTTCTAAGTGGTTGATGTGAGCTCTTGGGTCCATATGTAGCATCCTGCATCTTTTCTTTACCTTTGTTCTTCCATAGCTTTAGTCTTTCCAAGTCTTCTAGGTCAATCTCCGAATCACTTTCTTCAAGCTGCTTTGGTTCCTTTGGTTGAAGTGATGGAAAATCTTCATCCAAGTCATATGGCCACTTCACTTTCCTGTCATCATCAAACCATGATTTGTTTTCATCAAAAACTACATCTCTACTCACAGAAAATCCTTTATTGGTTGGATTGTACAATCTATATCCTTTTTGGTTTTGATCATAACCAATGAATACACACTTCTCTGCCTTGGGATCCAATTTCCCTCTTACTTGAGAAGGAATGTGAGCATAGGCTAAGCATCCAAAGATTTTACAATGCTCTAGACTAGGTCTTCTTCCATTCCATACTTCATATGGAGTGGTTCCATCTAGTGACTTAGATGGAAGTCTATTTATGAGATATGTGGCTGTAGACACAGCCTCTGCCCATAGGTAGTTCGGCAATCCCTTTTCGTTGAGCATGGACCTTGCTGCTTCGACAATAGCTCTGTTCCTCCTCTCTGCTACACCATTGAGTTCGGGTGTATACCTTGTAGTGACTTCCCTTTTAATGCCTCTTTCATGCAAGAAGGCATCAAATTCAGAAGAGAAGTATTCTCCTCCACCATCTGATTTGAGTCGTTTCAAAGTCCTATCTGTTTGGTTTTCAACAAGAGCAATATACTTCTTAAAGCAATTAAACACTTCATCCTTGTGCTTCATGAAAAACAGAATGGTCCACCTGCTACAATCATCTATGAAAGACACATAATACCTTGAGCCTGATATAGATGGCTCCTTACTTGGACCCCACACATCCGTGTGCACTAGATCCAAAGGATTTTGATACATATATCCTTTCTTATTGAAAGGTTGTCTATGAGCCTTGCCGAGTTGACAAGCTTCACACTTATAAATCATGTGTTGCCTTGTGATATTAGGCAAACCAAGTACACTTTGGTCCCTGCAAATCTGTTTGAGTGTCCTCTCACCAATGTGAGCAAGCCTTTTGTGCCATATCTCCAACTCTGTTAGAGTTTGAGATCCATAGCTAAACAAAGCTATGTTCTTTTTATCTTCCACTTCAAAAGTGAAAAGCCTTCCTGTCTTTTCTCCTTTGGCAATCCTCCGAAAGCCTTGCCTTGGGTCTTCAACATATGCTCCAAATCGGTTGAATCTAACCTGCAATCCTTTTTCAACAATCTGTCCAACACTTATTAAATTTTTGGTAATTGTAGGGACATACAAGACTTTGCTTAAGAGATTCATATTCCCATCTGATGTCTTCACATTACCTATCTTCTCCACTGAGTGCTTTGTATCATCTCCTGTCTGCACTTCATGCTTGTTATGAGGATCTTCCAAATCAGAAAGTAAAGCCACATTTCCTGCTACATGGTTCGAGCATCCCGAATCAATGTAAAATATGTGATCATCATCCTTACCCTTCTTCGCTGATAGATTCATAATCAATAATGAATCTTCTTGACTTTGGTCCTCTACATAGTTATTGTAATCTCTTCTTCCTCTATGGCCACTTTGATAGTTGTTGTTGTTGTAATTGTTGTTGTAGTAGTTGTTGTTGTTGTATCCTTCATTGTATCTACCTCTATTTGATCCATAGCCACCTCTATTGAATCCTCTTCCTCTTGAGTTCCTCGGGTTCCTGAAACATTCTTCAGTAGTATGGTTAGATAAGCCACATATGTTGCAAGGTTGAGATGATTGGAATCTCCCCCTGCCTTGCTTTCCACCTCTGCCTCTTCCTCTAGCTCTTCCTCTACCTGCAAAGTTTGCTTGGAAAGAGCTTCCTTCATCTTCATTCTTCCTATTCTTTGACTTGTCCTTGACCTTAGCTTTATCAGAATATAAGGCAGAAGTTTGATTACCTCTTGAGGACTCACCACCTTTTCTAATCTTTGCTTCATGAGTGAAGAGTTGGCCCATGAGTGTGTTGAGGTCGGGTACATGCATATCCATGTATAAATCCATGGTTGTTGTGAATGACTCCCACTTGTCGTCTGCTTTGATTCCATTCATGATTTGTCTTATGATTTGCTCCTCTTCAATTACCTCTCCAATGCTTCCAAGTTGGTCGGAAATCTCCTTCATCTTTGTGACATAATCAGTCACATTTTGCTTCGGGCTTTTCTTCATTGTTGTGAACTCCATCCACAATTGGTTCTTCCTTGCTCGAGTGTTGGAAGAGAAGAAAGAAGCAAGTGCATTCCAGGTTTCTCTTGATGTCTTGCATCCCTTGACATGAGGTAAAAGAAAATCAGAGATTGAGTTTAGAATATAGGACCTTGCAAGTGCATCCTTCGAACACCAATTCGAAAGTCCTTCCACTTCTTCATGTGATGGTTGCCCTTTGTTCCTCATGGTTGGCATTGCTTCATCTCCGTATATGAATCCATATAGATTCCTCCCTTGAAGGTAAGCCTCCATCCTTAGAGACCATGCCGGGTAGTTGTTTCGATCCAATTTGTCAATGGTTGATGGAAATCCATCTCCCATGTTGCTTGACTATGCTCTGATACCACTATGAAGAGAGATGGTGGATGCAATCCAAAGATGAGTAGGTGCCGCTACAACCAGCTTCACACCAGCTAACTGAGACTTCAGAGTTGATTATTAGACCCTTTGAGCTTCCTAAATCCACCAAAATATCAGCCAAGTACTTTGGAACATGTATCCCAAAAGTTTAAGTCAAGACAGACTAGTTGCGAAATGACTAGTTCCCAAAACTTGCTATTTTTGGACATACACCTGCTGGAAAAAATGATCAGTGCTCTCAACCTGGTAAGAATTTGAAAAATTCCTTTTGGGCATAGCAAATAGACTTAGCAAGCTTCCCAATCCAAGTTAAAACACTTCAAATGATGGACTGAGCACTGAAAACAAGTTTCAACAATTTCTGGAACATTCCCACAATTCTCGGGGCTCTGCAGAGATAGACCAGTAAGCAGTAAAATGCAGATATCTCCAAAAGTATTACTCCAATGACCTTGAAAATTTATATGAACAAAGTAGACAGTACAAGCTATCCAATGCAAGTAAAATCATTGAAAAAGGTTCAGTAAAACTCGAGATATGACCTTCTGAAGGTACTGCTCTGAGTGAGTATAGCAGAGAACAAAACAGAGAAGTAGATGATAATAAATGTATAGATTCACATATGATTACAACCACATTGGCAATGAATCTTTGCACAATGGGAGTAGAATGATAGAGCTATGGAGTAAGCTCTTCAATCTCTACAAAATGACATGAAGTGGTCACGTACAAGGCTTGCTAATCGCCTCTTCCTTCTTGCTCTTTTTATAGCTATTCTTGGAGGGAGTTTTGAATTCGAATTCGAATGGCTCCACCTAAAAGTGATCCCCAAAGTTAGGAGAGATTCCCTCAGCTCAAAAATTCATGATTTTGGTATTTATAGCCACGAATTTGCTTTTACATCATGCATGAGGTAAGCCATCCTTTTCCTTTTTTCTTTTTCCATTTACAAGAGATAAAAATGAACTCTTTTACAAGAGGTGTTCACATGACTACTCATGTGACTTACAAATGAGGATAATGTCAAGCATATCAAGCATGTAGGCTTGGGCAAAATGCACCAACAGTTTTCTCTATAGCAAAGCCTGAATTCAAGGACAACTTTATAAAGTTGATCAAGAGGAAAAGGTTTCCATTACTTGAGGATGTGGAGATGGAAGAGGCAATTGAAGATATGCATGTAACAAATGAAGCAGTAGCATTAAGTGATACTTCTGATGATGAAGACGATGAGGTTGCAAGGTGCCATAAGAATTCCTTAGGTCCTATTACACCTGACGACGAGATGAGAAGGATAGAAAGTGAGTATACCATGACTTTTTGGGCAAGGGGGACACCTGAAATGAAGGTGAAATTAGAAAGCAATGAAGATTCATGTTTTGATTTAGCCTTGATTGACTCAGGGTCATACATAAATGTGATCGCTAAGAAGCTTTATGATCAGTTTCCTATAGATAAAGATCATGGATGGAGGATGAGGACGGCAGATAATGGATCTAGAGCACTACTTGGGGCATGTGCCTTTGTGCCTATGCCAATAGGAGGGATTTTTGAGGAGTTCCACTTCTTCGTCCAAGAACACTTTTCGTATGAGGCTATCCTTGGGCAGCCCTTTATAGCTGAAGTGCAAATGGAAACTAAGGCCATGGATGATGGATCTGCCTATGCCAGAATCCGATCTAGATCTGGACTTCATTCTCTGCAAGTAATGATAGTGTGCCCGAATCACTCAAGAAACAGGAAGAATATAAGAAAGAGACCCATTAAATCTCATGACCATGATGGTTGTATGCTTGTAGGAGAGTATGGGGCTTTTGCTTATCAAAATTTTTGTTAGGATCCACTGTTGAGCGAGACAACAGTGGGAATTGGTTTGACGTCTTGCAAGATTCTGTTTATAGTTTTGAGAGTTTTTCCATTTATTCATCTATATTTAAGTTGTTGTGCTTACAGAAAGAGAATGTTTCGAATAAGTTCAGAAAGGTTCATGAAAGATTCTATAAAGATTTGGGAAACATGCTACCTGATGAGAAGATAGAGGATGTGATCCAGTTGGAAAGAAGTTTGACTACTCTGGAACAGCTTGAGCAGGCATTTGAAAGGAGTGAGAGTATGAGATGATTGATGAGTTCCTGAGAGTGCATGAAGTAAATGTAAAGATGAAGTATAAGATTGCTGACAAGAAAGTGAAACCTATAGCTCATCCATTGCCAGAAGATAGTCATGAGAAGTATTTGTGAGTGTCAGATGACCCTATGCTGAGATGACGAGAGCTTATAGGGCATCATTTTACTAATGAGATTGTTAAAGAGAGCTTATAGTGTCTAAGAAAAATGGGAAGCTTCATTTCATCGAAGATCTGCAGCCTATGAATAAAGTCACAATTAGAAATGTAGGGATATGACCCATAGTAGATGAGTTTGCTGAAGCGTTTGTTGGGCATTCCATATACTCTATGGGTGATCTGTATTCAGGTTATGACCAGTTTTAGTTGGCTATTGAGAGCAGAGATATCACGACCATGAAGAGTCCACTGGGCCTTGAACGCATGTGTACCTTGCCGCAGGGAGCGACAAATTTTGTGGCTCACATAATGAATGCCATGAACTTCTGGTTTTACGAGACTTTATACCATCCGTGACTATGCCATTTATTGATGATATTCCTATAAAGGGATGTGAGGAAAGAGTGAAAGATGAGAGTTTAGATGACTTTGGGTGCAGAAAGTTTGTTAGTGATCATATTTATGACTGTGAGAAGATCTTTGAGAAATTTGAGGATGTAGGCCTAACACTCTCTTTAGAGAAGTTTGTTTTTGGCATTGATGAGGTCCTCATTGTAGGACATTTGTGTGGACATTATGGCTACAAGCCATACCCACAAAAAGCTGAGGCCATTAGCAAGATTTTTGAGGTGTGTCGTAATGTCAGTGAGGTGAGAGGGTTTTCGGGAGCCTGTGTATTTTATGTGATATGGATTCCTCACTTTGCTCACATTGCAAACCCCTTATATGATCTTCTGAAAAAGAAAAAGAAGTTTGTTTGGATAGGGAAACAATCGAGAGTGATGTGTAGACTGAAGCAGCTGCTAATTGAAGTCTCGATTCTGAAGCGTGTTGACTATTCAGGTCAGTTTCCATGCTAAATGACATCTTTGAGTTGCTTGTTTTTAAGCTCAACATGTAAGGATAGTCATGAAGTTGTTGAGCCTCAAAAGATCTAATACATTGTGTGATTAACACTAGCCTCAAAAGAACTAATACATTGTCACTCTCTCCCTAACTATCTGCCTGATCTATGATTCATATGCCCTACTGATTAGCCCAATTACCCTTGTACAAACACGTTGCTAATTCCTTTGATATCAATCACTTATTCCTTTTAACTTCTTTTGGATGTATTTCCTTGTCTCAAAACATGCGTCCTCACAAGCACTTAGGTTTCTCATTCTTGATGTTCTTCATCCAATTAGATTAAATTCTTTGCCCTTAAGTTGTCCCTTGACTTCAATTAGCCTCTTCTTGAACATGAGAATTTAAAGACTCTTTGAATTTGAGTGTTCCTATCGTGCTCCTAATAAAGTAC
Organism: Ceratopteris richardii; assembly: GCA_020310875.1. Lineage (NCBI taxonomy): Eukaryota > Viridiplantae > Streptophyta > Polypodiopsida > Polypodiales > Pteridaceae > Ceratopteris > Ceratopteris richardii. Next base: position 27,755,385 of record CM035436.1, on the reverse strand, counting down.
AATCACTAATCACACTTAGCATATGCTAGAACAATTGAGCAAGGGGTTTGAGAGTTCTTCCAACCTCAATCTGTTTATCCTTGTTTGCACTTGAATGCCCAGACACACATTCCCAAGCTTACACACACTGGCACCTTGATTTCATTTTCCCAAGAGCTCCAAAATCTTGCAGAAATTCCAAAAATCAAGCCAAATTTGAAATATGACCAAAAATTGGAATTTCAGCAAAGAAGAAGATGGAGGTGGGAAATGGTGAGGATGATGATGGTGATGTAGGAAGTAAGAAAACATTCAAAAGTAAAGAAATTACCTATGACTTCAACATCATGACTCTATGTCTTACCATCATACACTCGTCCTTGAAGCTTTCTCCCCTACAATAGCACCAAATTTGGTGTCACTCTAGCACAATGGTGAGTATGAACATGAAGAGATCCACCTCATAATTGTCAATCCATGGAGACCATGAGCAAGTAGAATGCACAAGAAAGTGAGTAAGTAGCACACAAGCATGCACACACACACCCACACAAGGCAAGAACCAAGAGTGGATCAATGGAATGTTTTCAAGTTCAATTACAAAAAGAACTCTATTACAAAAGCTTCAATCTCTACCAAGCCAACCTAAAAAATGAGCTCTCTAGCTCGTTTTATAGTTTTTCACTAGCTTTGGTCCTATCTAGACCTAGTCTTTGACGTAGTTAAAAATTAGGTTATTGGGATTATTTGAGGGTCGAAACAAAATCCAAAATTTACAAAAATTGGGATGTAGGTACCTCTAGTACTCCTCAAGCTCAAGGATTTATCTGTTTGAACAAAATGGAGTTCGAACTATCAAAAAGGATATGTAAAATGTTGATGTAGTGACAAAAATCAGTCTTGATTGAAAATAATTTTTGAAAATTTGATTGGGCCTATTCTTTGCCTGCTCTGCATGAGTGTTCTATCTTCTTGATCCTTTTAATCCCTTTCTTTGGCGTTCTTGTCCTTTAATACTCCTAACAACATGCCTACTTGATTGCATGTGGTTTTAGAAACAATCCAACTGAGAGCACTTTAAATGTTATGATTCTAGCTGATGTACTTCTGATCATAGTATATGTTGATAGCATGCTTTCATTAGTCCTAATGAGAATCATATTGCTGAATTTAAGGCTGATTTTCATGCCTCTTTTTAGATGTCAAATTTGGGTCATTTGCATCATTATTTAGGCATTTAGTTTATGCAAGTTGATGGGGGAATAGCTTTGTATCAAAGAAATATATTGACACATTATTCGAGCATTTTGGCCTTGAAGATTTCAAACCTATTGTAACTCCTATGGAAACAACTTTATGGTACAGTCTTCATGATGTTGGAGATGCATTTGATGTTGTTCTCTATTAGCAGGCTATTGGATGCTTGAATTACTTATGCATAACTCATCCTAATATTTAGCTTGCAGGCAAATATGAGGGTTGGGCTGAAGCGAGGATTGTGTCAAAGATAGTCTATGAGGAGAATCCACGTTATTTGGTTTGGCAGAGTGGGTCAGGGATGGTGGAGTAGCAATGATTGAAAGAGAACAAACTGGAGGGGGTGGAGCTGGTGGAAAGACAGGTGGTGAGTCTAATACTAGGGAAGGTGGAGGGTTGATCAATTCCATAGGGACAATCAATTCAAGTATTGGAGAAGGGGCAATCAAGGCCACTGGAGAATGATAGGATGGGGAGGGCGAAGACATGATGATTCCGGTGCTGATGGGTGGGGTGGAAGATCCTTCATGCTCTGAATGGAAAGGTGAAGCCACCCTTTGGTGTTCATGTGAATGGTAGAATAGGAGGGCTATAGATTTTTCATTATCATCCAAAGGAGGAGGAACTCGGGGAAGAGGTACCAACATCACTTGGACAGTGATGGGGAATTGACTAGGGAATAGAATGGTGAATAAGTAAGGGAGGTCAAACGAGCTGGAATGCCTCGGGAAAGGTTGCAAGTGGTAGTTACACATTCCTTGTGAAGACATCTTAAAAATAAAGAAGCTCATTTAACATGGGACTTCTGTGTAGCAGCAATCTAGAAGTAAAAATACATGGATATGACATAGGGTTTATGTTGCAGGTTTAATGCAGCAACTATGAATCAGAGAATAATACCTTTGGGTGATATCCTTGTAGAAATCACATACTCATTGTTGGAAGATTCGGGAGAGATTTGTTGCCTCGTTTGTGCAGACATCAATGGCATAATGTCATGACCATCAAAGAGGAGTTGGAAATGGTGCACCATCTCGTGCAAGGTGACGACATGCACTTGATTGGTGAGTGAAATCTACCATGTAGCTTGTGAGGAAATATGGATAGCAATGGCATGGGCAATGGCATATGCTGCTCGGTGGGCTGCAACAACAGTCTAGTCAAGAAATGCATAAGAGAGTAGCCAAAGATCCCCCAAAAAAGAAACTTTTGGGTCGAGCACCATCGCAAAGAGGGGCTCAAAGGACACAAGAGCTTCCACGGTGTTGGCACGTCAATGCATAAGTGAGCTAGACAGTAAGAGCATAAGATAAAAAGTTGTGATGAAAAATCAAAGAGTAAATAGATGAAGGGGATGAATGCATAAGGGAATAAAAATCAGCGTGAAAATATAAATACGATCTGCAATCATAGATACATGGTACCATCATGCAATCATGCACAGGTAGCAGTGCATTACGACGGCGAGCACTGCATTGGCATATCCATGCATGATCAAAAAGTTCAAAGTTTAGAACCATTGATAGATAGCCATAGAAGTTGACCCATCAATGTCTCTAACTAGAATGTTGTCAAATCAATTTGCATCAATCTTATCGTTAGCTCTATCTGATTTTGCATTATAGAGAAAACTAACTATCCTTTACCAAATAAAGGCATTCAAAGATATCAATCATGGGTGGGTGCTTGCTGAATTTATAATTCTTGGAGAAGCAAGAAACCTAAAGAAATGGTTTTCTTGATCTAAAGAGATCATTCAAGCAAAAATAAAGAGAATTATCAACAAGGATTTTTTTATCAATTGCAATTTGGAGACATGAGAACTTCTATCAGAGATCGAGGAGGGGGTGCTTCTAAATTGATTATAACTTTTTTCTCGATCAACTTGGATACCATCTTTGGAGATAATGTGTCCTAAGATTTTTCCACAAGAGACACCAAAAATGAATTTAGCAAGGTTGATCATAATTGTAGGTGTTCAAAATGGTCAACATGGACACCTAAAACAAAAAATTCATCCAAAAATATGTGCATGAAACTGTTCAAGTAAGGAGAAAAAACCTCATGCATACAATGTTGGAATGTGCTCAAGGCATTTTGGAGACCAAACCACAAAATTGTACATGCATAAATGCCCCAATTGATAACAAATGCAATTTTGCATACATCCTACTCAATCATGTGGACCTGATTGTATCTGCTATGCCTGTCTAGAAATGAATAAGTTTTTCATCCAGAAACTTCATCCGACATACTATTCAAAAAAAGGAGCATGAAAGAATGAGGAACAATGGGAATATTGAGCTTATTGTAATCTACACAGATGCAAAGCTGTTTTTTTTTTTTGGGAACAATGACTATGGGAGAAATACATTCAACATGGTCATTAGGAACAATAAATCCAACTTTCAAAATTCAATCAAGTTCCTTGAATTGTTTTGCATAGTGGGGGTTTCATATGATAACTTTGTTGTTTAAAAAAAGAGGCATCAGGTTTGAGGATAACTCTATGATGGTAGATATGCCGGTCAAGGCCTTGCATATCTTGATAATCTCAAGTGAAGACATCCAAAAACTATCAGAGCAAGTCAAGCAATGCTAACAAAACTCCTCTAAAAGAGTAGCACACAACTTTATCGGTCTAAATCTCCAGCCATCCTAGGTCATAAACCATGATCTGGTCCTCCGAAACATAGGATCATCTATCTTTAACTCAATTTTTCAATCGAAAATTTTCCAGCGCATATTCTAGCAAACATTTTGGTTCGATTTCCAATCTTGATTATGGTGTGATGTTGAGTGTGCTCTCATGTGGTGTGCTCATTTCCCATATTGTGCAAGCACTAGGTTTCCACTAATCTAAAATAGTTTGTAATTCAACAATTCCTAGAGACAAAAGATCCTTGTTGGCCTCCAAAAGGGTAGTCTCTTCATCATCAGTAAGGCCTTCTAACATATGGACATGTTCATCTAGTTGGGGCAAATGCTGGCACTCACAAGGGTCCAAAACATCCAAATGTAATATATTTTACATTTTTGTATTAAAATGTGAGATCACATGAAGAACAATCTTGCATCACTTTATCTTGTCACTTTATCTTTATGGAATCAAGTAAGTTGAGGACCACAAAAGTCATATGAAATGTAGCTTCTTTTAGAGAAATAGGAATATCTCTAATAAGTCTGACTGGATGTACTCGAGATTGATGGGCCATTTGCATGAATAACTTCACTAGTTCAATTGTCATCCACTCCATTTGAGTACATAGAGCAGCAGTAACAATATTGACAATAGAGCCTCCAACAATTAATACTTTAGAGATATTCTTATTATATGTCAGACAGTAATGAGTGGCACAACATATTTCTCAAATTGTTGACAAACACCTAGAAATAGAGTAATTTATTGTCCCAATGGCAAGATGATAGGTGCTTGTGCTGATATTTCGCAAGTGCTTAGTTTGGTTGGTTCCTTTCTTTCTAAGGACCTAGTGATGTCATGTTGATTGACTAAAGTAGGTATATGATCACTCGTCAAAGCTTGTCCTGTAATAGGTACAAGCTTAGGGGAAACAAGAGCATCTTCTCAAGCCCAAGCGGCTTCCTTTGTAGCCATCCACTGATGTTTTTTAAAGCTAGGAAAAATGTTGTCGCTAGTTGTCCTTGATTTGATTTTTGTTGAGTGTACTTCAATAGGATTAACAACTACCACGTTTGCCATGGGACCCTGATGTTCTTTCTTTCTTTTATCATATTCCTAGGATTATTTACAATTCATTCTTATGTGATGCAATTTGCCACAAAAATGACAATGCATGAGCATACCTCTCATAACTTCACTATTGATTGTAGATGATCATTGATTGGTGCCCAAGCTTTGATTAGTGTATGTTCAATGTTGTGTGTAGGTGTGGTATTGAGGATTTCATCAATGTGGTCAAACATAACTAGAAGAAGATGCAACAGGTGTCAGACATTGATCCATAGGGATCATGACATTGGTCCACAGGGATCACTCTATGTGTGTGTTGGACAAGGGCCACCTAGCCAAGGTCCCAAGCTTGGGGGATATCCTAAGATATTCACTAATAATGGGAATGAGTGTTGCATGATGTACACATGGTGGCACTAGACCATTCCAGATCATTGTTATTTTTAGAATAGAAGAGGGTATATATGGATGGGAGGAGAGTTACACACACATCATTCAAGTCTTTCTCCCACTTGGTATCATAGCTTTTGTGTTCTTGGATTCCGTTCGTGTGATTTTCTAGGCACTTCTGCATTTTTGTTGGCATGATAAGATCTTAACCATCATTGGCTATCAAGGAGGAGTCATCCACAGAGATTTTGTGGATCAAAAGGCTTATTAGAAGTGCAAAGCCTATGGAAACACCCCCTTACTTTCGTCCACATGCACATGCACTCAAAGCATCTATCGAGTGATACAAAACTTGCCCACCTACTCAAGGTGCTGCCCACGATTCAGAGAGAGAGAGAGAGAGAGCACGAGAGTGAGAGCGCTTACTCCTCTCTCCTTATTGTTGTGAATGAAGACTAAGCTTGGATCCTAATATTTACTTATTTCTTAGTGCTTATGCATGCTATGTGGGATTGTTCTTCTTGCATGTGCACTATTCTCTGATAAAGAGCCTTGAGAGAGGCACAAATCAATTGTTCTATTGTTTTCCATAGCCAAGGGTTGCTAAATTAACCAATTCAAGCCCACCTTCTTCCACTCTTTAGGCCATATTTTGGGCATCCCATCTCCAAATTTAGAGATCTTTCTTGCTTTGGATTGCTCTCTGAGAGCTCTTTCTAGGGAGTGGTGTGAAGCCATATTTTGTCTTGAGTTCTAGTCTTTTTTAGAGTTTTGAGTTTGACTATTAGTCCTCATCAATCCTCATTCGAGCATCGTTTTGAAGCACCAACTATTGGGAGAGTCTTGGAGAATTATCTGAACAAGATTAGCAAACTTTGTTTTAGGTGTAGAGGCCTTTGCAAGAACCATTCTCATCTCTTTCTTCTTTAACTCTTTTGCAACCAATTTTGGACAACTTTTTATGACCTGATCATTTCCCTTACAATATTTGAAAAATTGTTTCTACTTTTCTATTCTCCTCTCATCTTTGTCTTCCTTCTTCAATTGTGCAGCATCAGCAAATTTTTTCTTACTAATAGATTATCTCCATTTTCATTTACCCTTTTGACTAGCTAAGAAAGGTTGATCTACAACACGCATAATTGATTTGTTCTAATTGTACTAATCTTCTTGCAACAAAACAAAGAATAACGCCTCAAATGTTAAGGCATTTGGATTGCCTTTCATCATCAATAAAAGAATAGGAGAAAAAAAATTGATTCTGAAAGACTCTTAAGAATATCCTACACACCTGAACTATCTAGCAAGACTTCATTAGTAGAAATCAACTATTCCTTCAAATCTATGATCTTTGTGGTGGATGTGAGACACATGCAGAGCGTCTCAATGGTTGCTGAATAGGAACATGTGTGCACTGATTTGATCAAACATTCTCTTGAATGTCGCTTTGTGCAGCATTTTTATGCATACTAATTGGAGCACTAGTATCCTCGAACATCACTCTTCTCACTTCAACCTCTTTAATGGGCTATTTATGCATCTTAAACTCATTGAAAATGACATCACTACTTCTGATCACTAACCATGTTTCAGGATCCCATAAGCAATATCCAAATTGTCCTTCTCAACCATATCCAAGAAAAATGCATTTCTTTGACTTATGGTCTAACTTTTGTCTAAGATTATTGGGTATATGAACATATGCTTCACACCCAACAACTCAAAGATGATCATTATATGGTGGCTTCCCTATCCATAACTCTTGTGCCACTTTCAGACCTTTGGCAATACTAGGTGAAAGGTTAATCACATGAACTGCAATTAATACTACTTCTGCCCAAAATTCGTGTGAAAGGTTTGCATGATGTAGCATAGAAACTATTTTATCTTGAATAGTTCTATTCATCCTTTCAGCTACAACATTCTGTACTAGGGTATAAGGAGTTGTAAACTCTCTACGAATTCCTCTAGACTAGCAGAAAAGGCTGAATTCATGTGAGGTATACTCACCCCCATTACTAAACGTAAAGCTTTGAGCTTAGTTCCTTTTTCAGTCTCAACTGAAGCAAGCCATTTTTTGAAAGTAGGGAATACCTCATCCTTTGATTTTATAGGATATACCCAGACTTTTCTGGTAGCATCATCTATGAAAGTGACGAAGTAAAGAGAACCATCTAATGACCTTGTGGGCATATGACCACAATACATTTGTATGAACGAGATCTAAAGGCTGAATTGAAGAGTCAATGTGCATTTTATGCAGATTTTTGGTTTGCTTTCCATATTGAAAATGCTCACAAAATGAAAAATCAGAGAAAGATAACACATACAAGTAGCCAAAACGAGAAAGATTTTCCATTCCACTACGAGTTATATGGCCCAAACAACCATGCCAAATACAAACCATAGGTTGTTCAATAACAGCTAGCAAGCGTTCTTCCTATGATACAAATAAAGGATAAAGTGAGCCAACTTTGCTTCCTTTTGCAATAACCATATTGCCCTTCAATATGTGAAAGGACTATGCATAGAAGAACACCTTGTAACCAAGGTCATCAAGTTGATCAAGTGACATCAAACTATGTGATAATTGAGGTACATGGCGTACATTATGCATAGTAAATTTTGAACCATCAATGAACTGCACAACCTCATCTCCAATCTCGACAATATCAGACTGATAAGAATCACCAAGTCTCAAAGTACCAAGAGACTTTGCTACATAAGTAGAGAACCACTCTCTATGTGGTATCACATGGAAAGAAGCACAAAATCTAGCAACCATTTGTGGGAAAGAGAATCAGCCACAAGAGCCTCAATAGGCATAATACTATCAAGTGTCAACACATTAGCATCATCATAAATAACATTGATTTCTTCAATCTGCACTGTTGAAGTAGATGGTGTAGGTAATCGTTTAACATGCCCATGAACATTTTTCCCTTTACCTTTAGCATTCTTTAATGCATAACAGTCTTTCTTCATGTGTACTTTCTTATGACAATAATGGCATTCAATATCCCTCTTCCTTGATTTACTTCTCCCCTTTTTTTGTTGACAATTCTTTTCCTTGTTCTTGCTCCTGCCACATTGTTGATACTTTCCTTGGTAAAAATCACGAACATTATATGCATCTCCACTCTGAGTTCCAACCATAGATTTTCTACAAATCTCCTCACTCAAGAGTGCTCCACATATGTCATTGTAAACAAGTTTACCACCAGGAGCACTATTGCTAATAAATGTGCAAAACGTATCCCATGATGATCGCAAGGTGCATGGCAACAAGACTGCTTTCATTTCATTATACATGTCCATTTTTTGAGCTTTTAATTGGAAGAATATAGCATCAAACTCATTTACATGAGCAACAACACTATTTGTATCCTTCGTGTGAAGATCCTATAACTTTCCCGTTAGGTACACTTTGTTTGATGCCATTTCTTTTTCATATGTATTGCATAACTTCTTCCAAAGCTCCTCTACACTTTCACAATTTAATACTGTAAAGTAAACATTATCTTCCAAGTGCAATCAAACGGTAGACCTGGCCATTTCATCTAACTCATCCCAATCATCTTCATCCATGTCAGCAAGCTTCTTTGAGATTCCATTTGCTCGCTTCCATTACCTCCTTTGAATCAACACATCTTTAATCTGATTCTTCCATAGAGCAAAGTTTATGCCATCAAATTTTTGGATCTCAAAAGTGATCTTTGCCCTACAAGTTACAGGTTCTCCTCAAAACACTGGCACTAGACCCTGATCCACTAGACTTGCCTAAGACCTCTGATGCCATGATGATAGAGAACTAAATAGAATGATGATAGAGTTAGAAGAGTCAAAACCCCACTAAGGCTCAAGGAAGGATGACTAAATGTCAGATTCTGGGAGAGAATTCAATAGTCTTCCCAGAAAATTGAATTAATGATCAATAATGACCAATCAAAAGGAGTATGTGAGAATAAATGTGCTCACACCAATAAGTGTATCAAGGAGTAAATCGGCCACTGTATAGTTGAAAAAGCCAAAAAATATAGAAATTTTTTTCCAAAGTATCCTTTGCAAAATGAGCATATGACTAGTGTCAAAATGGCATAAAACTGCAAGTACTGACATGTTTACGTGCATAGTGAATCATTGACTCCACTGCATATAATCAGTTACCAAAAAGAAGCCAACTCGGCTTATCAAGCACCTATGAACAACTGTCATACATCTCCTATGGCGAGGCTAGGTAAGTCTTCCACCTGCATCACTGAAGAGACCCCGACATTTGGGTGTCTCCTAGTTAAGAAAACCTCACCATAATCCTCTTTATCAAACGTAAAAGGCTTTATGCAAAAATGTAACTATCATATCAATTACCACATGGACGTACATACACAATATCCACAGAAGAGTACATAGTGTGTACATGCTCAATATATGCAGTAAAATGACACTAAAATGCTGAATGCATAGCTCAAAAACTAACCAACAACACCTACAAGTGTCTATCAACTCTATTGTTTAGGCTAAAAATCTTGCATAAATTTGCAATGGCTCCTTCCACCACAATTGAAAACCTTGTTAGAAACCTATAGTTTTATGAGTATGGCTAAAAACACAGCCCCAAAGGTGAATGTTTATTATCAGAGAAGTGCAAAGGACACTCTTGTTAATGTTCTTGGACTTGTGTGAAGAGATCTGTGCACAAAAGTACTCATAAAATGGCTCCAAAAATCACCCCAAAAATGCTTCAAAAACAGGCTTTGAAAGCAAAAAATGAAGCTATGTAGGACCAAAACATGTTCAAGTTAATGTTCACCTTAGTCTTTCCCCTTCTTTCAACAACACAAGAGTGTAGCTTAGTGGCAAGAGATTTCCACGGTTAAGCGAGCTCTGAGGGGAAGAATCTTAAGATGAGTGACCTCTTGAGAAGTACAAGGAACCTCTATCTTCCTTGATCATTGAGGTCCTCCTTCACACATAGCCAATGGTGACTTCAGTGACTCGGATGACAAGGTATGCCAAGGTCTATGCCTTGGTCGCCGCCTTAGTCATAATTCTTGGGTGGGAGGGTAAAGGAACAAAGCTTTTGCATCGAAATGCTATAATACTAGTGAAGTATTTAAATGGTGATGCACCACAGTGCGCTCTCCTTCTTGAGAGCTTCACAAAGATATCCTCAGAGTAGAAAACTAAGCTCCTAGTGCCACACATGGTACTCTGCACAGAGGTTGCAGAATATGCAGAAAAAACACAATTCACAGGGAGCATGGACACAAACTTCTTAGGTGTTACAAATGTGATCGAACTTACAATATGTGGCTGACCAAGCCACTATATGTTTTATTAAAGAACATATACAAAAGTGTCGAGTGGCCATTTTGTTGGGGATGTAAGGGTCATGTGGCCTTACCCCCATAGTCATATATGTACATCATATATAGAGCATTGCCTCAAGAGAGATCATTATGTGGGTTTTGAGGCTCCCATGCATCTGTGCGCATCTCTCCTCTCTTCTCTCTCCCTCCATATCCTCCTTGCTCCTCTTGTTCTTCATACCAAAGCCCTTCATTGGTATGAGAGCATGTTGAAGGCTTATGTGCAAGAAGCTCCAATGGAAGCTTAGGTCACAAGAGGTGAAAGTGCAGGTCGGCATCTCTCAATACTAGTTCAGTATTTTGGCCATAACTCAAGCTAAGAAGCTCAGATTGATGTGTTTTAAAGTTCTGTGTGTAGTTAACACAAAGGGTTGAAATTTCGTAGAAGGGCATAGAACCTGGTTCGGACTTCTAAAGTGCCAAAAATTCGAAAAACATAGACTGATGTAAAAGATGAATCTGCAATTACTTGGACAACAGCTCATTGTTTTGGCTATAAGTTGAATTTTACAAATCGAAATGAGACAATTCAACTGGCTATCCATAGCTTGGAATAGGCTCTATAACATTATAGAAGAACATAGATCCAAATTCTAAGTGCAAGGTCGCCACAAAATACAGAGCAGGAGTGTTGTAGGTGAAGATGAAATTGACAACTGATGCTTGTTTTGCGTATATCTTGAGCTACACATCTCGGATTGAGATGTTCTTTATCTCATTACGTATCCAAGAATGAGATCTTGAAGTTTAGTAGAGCAAAGTTCAAATTCAGAGTTTATCACCTCTGAAACAACAAAACATAAAGTAGCATATTTTTGCCATAAGAACACTAATTGCTCTTGGAGGTTGAATTTGCTTTGGAACTTCTTCGAGAGAGAATTTTTAGTGTGCAAGCTCTTATTCTTAGAGCTTGATGGTATTATCCATGCATGATCACAGTGGTAGCTCCTCCATATGAGAGTAGAGCATAATCTTGTCATGTGTTTGGCATGTGAGATGACATTGTGGTATACTCCTTTTGAGGTTTATGTCATCATGATTTTGATCATGGATGTATAGTGGCATTGTGGTTTATATCTTGCTTATGCCACTTGGTTATGGATTTAATTGTTGGTTGCACATAATTTTATGAGAGTTGATTTTGGATCTTGGTTGGTACTTGTATCTTTGTTTTCTTTGCAGGTACATGATCCAGATTGGAGCCTTAGTTACACATTCATTTGTCATCGTTATTAGCATTTAGTCATTGATTGATATGTATTTGTCAGTGTGATTCTTGGCATATGTGGATGGTGATTCCCACATGGTTTATTTTTTTCAGAGTCTATTTTATAGAGGAGATGATGCCGAAATTTCAATAGCTTTTATGCTAGAAGAGAGCTCTAGTGGATCTTGAAGCTTGTGTGATAGCTTTGGATCATTTATTATCTCCATTCACTTGGACTTGGTCACACATTGTTCATGACAGGTTGGACCATCTTGCAAGATTTATGCTTGAGTGGGAGGTGTATCACATTGTATTTGCATATATTGCTATCAGTTTGTGGGCATATGTATTTGCCATTATCCTTGATTGGATCAGTGAAAGGTGGTGACATATTACTCATTGTTCTTTTGATATTGGTTATCTTGTTTGATTGCTCAATTTATAGGGGATACTCTATCAAATTTTTTGTCAGTTTGGAGACTTGCTGAGCAGGCTTATGCTCATGATTTTATGTGCATGCTAGATGCATGGTTATGTGATAGGTGGTTCACATGATTTCTTCTCCACTGAGACATATATGATGTCAGTTATGCATATGGATATGCATGCGTGATCCTATTGAGGATAGAGTATTGTTTCTAGTCTCTTGTTACATTGCTAGTCTATTGGATTGCCAGCATGGTGTCTTCTCGGTTTGATGGCACTGACTTTCCGAGATGGAAAGATTAGATGTGGCATACATTGGTTCATGCAGGGTTACACATCTATGTGCATAGAGATGCACAGAGGCCTCGTGACATGCACAACCATGTATGGATGGATATGGATGCATTGGCCAGCTCCACTATTCGGTTACAGCTTGTGGATTCTATATATGAGTTTGTTATGTATGAGGAGACGAGTAGTGCATTATGGTAGAGACTACATGATATGTATGCCAATCCATTGACTCATGTGAGACGTAGATCACATCGACAACTTTGATGTTGGTATTGTGGTCATGAGGGCCATATTCGTCGATGTTGCTTTAGGCGGATGCGACGATGACGTCAGAGATATGCACGTGATGCAAGTGAGGCAGTGGTTTCAGGAGAGTCTATGGCAGTTGATTATGCTAGTGATGGTGATATCGCTTTCTCCTATAGTTCATCTCAGGATTCCTTTTGTTCATTGGATAGCACACATATGGCTTAGTTGCTTGATGCATTAGACAATTTTCATGTTACTCCACATAGTGAGTGGTTTTATCAATTCTCAGGTGAGAGTCGTGGATGTGTGCACTTGCCTGATGGTACGACATATGACATTGAGGGTGCAGGAGATGTATGCCTTATGCTACCTAGTGGAGCATCACTTATGCTCAGACATGTACGCTATGTGCGTTCATTCCCTATGAGCTTGATTTCAGTTAGCCAGTTACAAGAGAGCAGATGTTATGCATTCCTCAGTGAGCATGACTTTCAATTGCAGTTGGGACAACTTATGCTTTTTAGAGGTGCTAGGATTGGGCAGAGGTATCCACTACAGGTACTTCATGTGAGACATAGACTCGTCTCAGTGGGAGTTCAGCCTTATGTGTGATATGAGACTCGTCATGTCTCATTTTGTCTACCTACAGATAGGTCTGTTGACATTCATGATGCACATGTATGGCAGGATTCATATGCTCAAATGGATGCACATGTAGAGCATGTTTTGGATGCTCATGATGTTTATATAGAGCATGGTTTATGGATGCTCTTGTGGAGCACACTTTGGATGATCAGTTGGATGCTTTAGAGCATGATGTAGATGCTCATGTAGAGCATTGTGATGATTCTCAGTTAGAGTGTGATCATCACTTTGACCTTGGTGTTGATGTTATGCAGTTAGCTCATGTGGAGCATGATGATACACTTGTTGTGGTAGAGCAAGAGAGCTCTTATGATACACAGTGTATGCCAGAGCATACTAGCTCTCAAGGTGCATAGCTAGACACATCCTTGGCTGAGAGGATGACTAATTTAGATGTTGATGAGTCAATGATCATGCAATCATTCTTGGATTCTCTCATGCCAGATGCCAACACAGATATGTTAGGACATGTTGGTCTTGACGATGGGGCTTTGGATGCCTTGGACATAGGCATGGCTGATATACTTAGGTTAGACAGGATAGCACATGTTTCGTCAGCATTCGGGAGTCTGATGTATGAGTTGTTATGCTCAAGACCAGACATTGCAGTTGCTATTGGAGCATTTGCACTTGGAGTTGTCAGTCGTTCGATGATTAACACAGGCATAGAGCAAGTGGGAGCTTTGTAGGAACTTCATCAGTTCTTGCATCAGTCATATGTGAGCTCGACTCTTGTCGATATTAGTCTAGAGCAGTTTGAGGTGCATGGATACACCTTGTTCGAGGCAGTTGGTGTAGGCTGATCTGTATGGGTTGAGATCCGGACTCTTCTTGTACATTATTGTATAGTACTACATCATTCTTTGTATATGTTACCACTTATGGTCACATTGACCCTTAAGTGGGAGATTGTTGGGGATGTAAGGGTCATGTGACCTTACCCCCATATTCATATATATACATCATATATAGAGCATTGCCTCAAGAGAGATCATTATGTGGGTTTCGAGGCTCCCACACATCTATGCGCATCTCTCCTCTCTTCTCTCTCCCTCCATCTCCTCCTTGCTCCTCTTGTTCTGCACACCAAAGCCCTTCACATTTGGCCTTTCACATGGGCACGAACGATAACATTTGCTCTAGTAACAAATTTTGGAAACATTTCCCTAGTACTCAATCTTAAGTTCTCTAATTATTCAATAATATTCTCTATTGTGTTCCCTTGTTGGAATTGTGTTTTAAAAGCTTCCTTCATTAATTCACATGTAGTGAAATGATTATCATCAAGTTGACTAAACCATTTATCTGCCAACCCTTCTAATGCTGCTGGGAAAAGAATTAAAAATGCATCTTCCTTTCCCATTAGACCCTGCTGATATATTTAGGTAGTGATATGTGTGAACACTCTAGGACTGCTGAGGCACTTTTTTCCCTCTTTAGGAGGTCTTTTTCCCCCAGCTTGTATATATTCCTATTGCCCTAATGGGCTACTTATCCTTGTACATTCTCTAGTAATACATTCAATATTGTGTGTTGTGCTCTAAGCTTCTTCTTCTTCCTTGTGTTGTTCGCGTGCTTTTGCAGATGCCTAACTCCAACAATTGGTATCAGAGTAGGTCGCCGCTTCATCTAGGGCATCTTTGACACCTCTCCACTTGCAGTCTCAGAATCGCATGAATTTTGGTGAGCATATTCAACGTGTTTTCGAGATCAAAACTGCTTCACTCTGTGGTGCCGAAATCACGATCTGAGCTCATTTCGGCCTCCGAACGCACTATCATAGTGCTTATGCACGCTATTTTGTCTTTTTATGGCAAAGCTATATACCAGTTTTGATTCGCCAATATAAGCATCTTGAAGTCTACTACAAGTCTAGCAGAATTCATTTGGGCAATTCTGTTCAACTTTTAGAGATACAGTCAATTTTCTGCATCAAGGTATTTTAGTCACCGGCCATGGCTAAAAGAAGTGATGTATTCCGTATGTTGGTTATTGAGAATAAGTTGGATGGTACCAACTACCCGTTATGGGCTTATACGATGCGACATGTATTAGTTGCAAAAGGACTATGGAACATTGTGCAGGGTGTTGAAAAACGTCTTATCACACCTGTAATTGTTACAACTATAGGTATTGAAGCTAATGCAGAAGGTGTCGACAATGATGATATTCTGCATATTCTTGTTCATGCTACGGTTTTTGCTGCACCTACTGTAGAGCAAATTCGTTGGGATGTCAGAGATGCCTAGGCACATGCATTGATAGCTTTATCTGTCAAACGTGCCATTATTCCTCACATTTGCTCTTGTAGAACAGCTAAGGATGCTTGGGATACACTTACCACATTGTACCAAGCTAGGAATGAGGCTCGTGTTGCTTACCTCCAAAAATAGTTGGAGAGTGAGCACATGAATGAAGGTGATTCTATGGACAATTTTCTAACAAAGATCAAAGACTTGAAGGAACAATTGATTTCTACTGATGAGGTTCTACCATAGCTCACTTGTGCAGACCGTTTTGAATGGCCTTCCTGATTCATATCAGAGTTTTGCTTCTATCTTCTGTTGATGATGAAAGGCAATCCAAATGCCTTGTCATTTGAGGAGTTAGTCTCTCTTCTATTGCAGGAAGATCAGTCCATGTAGAATAGGTCCATTATGCATGTTGCAGATCAAGCTTTCCTGGCTAGTCAGAAGGGCAAAGGAAAATGGGGCCCTTCAACTAGTAAGCAGAAATCTGCTAATTCTACACAATCAAAGAGGGAAAACAAAGATGAAAAAAAAAAAAAAAAAAAAACAAAAACTGTTTTGCAAGTACTGTAAAGGAAATGATCAAATCATAAAGAACTGTCCAAAACTAGCTGCTAAAGAGGCAAAGAAGAAAAAGGTTGGAATGGTTGTTGTAGAGGCCTCTACACCCAAAACAGAGTCAGACTCTGCTAATCTTGTGAAGGAAGAAGAATGGGCGTTTACTACTATTTGCAATTTTGACCGATCTTCTCATAAGCAGTGCATGTCTGCAGTAGACTCAGATGTTTGGTAGTTTGACAGTGGGGCGACCAAACATATTACCTCGCAATGTAGTTTCTTCTCTTCACTCGAGCCTGCCCTTACATGGAATACTGTTAAATGCACCAACAACTCCTCATATCCTGTTATGCGAGTTGGTAAGATCATTTTGACTACTACTGATGGTAGTTCTTTCACTTTGTTAGATGCTTTGTTTGTGACAGGGATCAAGAAAAATTTGTTATCAGTTTCTGTATTAGCCAAGATTGGCTTGGTTGTGAAATTTGTTGATGACAGATGTATAGTTCATGATCTGCCAAATGGCGACGTGATTATGGCTTCTGGCATTTTATGTTGTGGGTTGTATAAGCTCATAGACTATGAAAGATCTGTAAATGATTTGGCATGTGTAGTACATGATTCTCAGGCTATGTCAGATGCAAAGCTTTGGCATGCACGCTTTGGTCATTTGAATTTTGCTAGTTTGCTACGCCTACAAAAATCTGAAATGGTGTCCTCCTTGCCCAAACTTGAGGCACCCGGAACATTGAAGGCAAAGTCCGAAGTGTTCATGCACTTCAAACAATTTTTGGTTTTGGCTGAAAATCTGTCAGCATGTAAAATGGGCACCCTCCATTCTAATCGAGGGGGGGAATATATATCTTCTGATTTTAATGCATTTCTGGCTGAACGTGGGATAAAACACCAGTGTACAGTGTCGTATACACCTCAACCAAATGGAGTTGCTGAACGAAAGAACAGGTCACTCATGGAGATGGTGAGGTATATGGTCAAGAATCAGACTTTACCACATAGTTTCAGGCTTGAGGTTGTCATGTGTGCAACATATGTACTTAACAGGTTTCCCACTAAAGCACTACAGTCTATCACTCCATATGAGGATTGGCATGATTGCAAACCATCTGTTGGTCATCTGCGTGTTTTTGGTTGTCTAGCATATGCATTAGCGCTTGAACAACATCACAAAAAATTAGATGATAAAGCAGTAAAATGTATTCTTATTGAGTACAATTCTGAAAGTAAAGGCTATCGTCTGTATGATCCACAGACTAAACGCATTCTGGTTAGCCGTGATGTTGTTTTTGTGGAAGATGCTATTCAGCCATTGCTTTCATGTACTAAGGAGACATTTGTTAGCTCTAAAGACATGTATGATATCTTGCTGCCTCTTTTTACAAGTGGACAGTCTAGTGTTGGTCCTAATGATGCAACTTCTCAGCCTTTGCAGGTTTCATGTGATGATGCAAATCATTCCATTTTTTATGTAGATTTACATGATGCACTTATTGATGAGAGAGCTCATATTGAGCAGGCAAGAACTATGCCAAAATGGCTGGCGTAGACCTTGCATGATAGAAAATTAGATGCATCTTTGTCATATCGTACTCGATCAAGCTCTCATAGTGCCTCCTTTTGCATCAGATTTCTATGTGATGGTTGCATCTAGTCTTTGTGATGAGACTGAGCCTGTTTTGTTTGATGATGCACAAAATTCAGAAAATTGGATGGCTATTATGCAATCTAAATATGATGTTATAGTGAAGAATGGTACTTGGTCTTTATGTGACTTGCCTCCTGGCAAGAAGGCTATTGGCACTAAGTGGGTATACAAGCTAAAGCGTAAACCTGATGGTATAGTTGACAGGTATAAGGCTAGGCTTGTTGCAAAGGGTTATGCACAGGAAAGAGGCATTGATTTTGATGAAACCTTTGCTCCTACTTGCTGAATGACTATTGTTTGTAGCATCTGCGCACTTGCAGCTCATCATGGTTGGAATGTACATCAGTTGGACATTAAAATAACATTTTTGAATGGTGACTTGCATGAAGAAGTGTATGTTTTTCAACCCCGTGGCTTTGTGCACAAAGGGCATGAAAACCAGGTGTGTAGGTTAAAGAAGGCATTATATGGTTTAAAGCAAGCACCACGTGCTTGGTATGAGAAGATACATGCCTATCTGATTGCACATGGTTTTGAGAACAATCCAACTGAAAGCACCTTATTTGTTAAGCGTGGGAATGATGTGCTTCTGATCATTGTTGTCTATGTTGATGGCATGCTGCTCACTGGTCCTATTGAGAAGCATATTGCTGATTTTAAGGCTGATTTGCATGCCTCATTTGAGATGTCTAACTTGGGGCATTTGCATCATTATTTGGGCATTCAATTTATGCACGTTGATGGTGGAATGGCTTTGTGTCAGACGAAGTATATTGACACATTATTGCAATGTTTTGGCCTTGAAGATAGTAAACCTATTGCCACTCCTATGGAGACAGGTTTATGATTGAGTCTCTCTATCAGCAAGCTGTTGGATGACTGATTTACTTATGCATTACTCGGCCAGATATTCAATTTTCTGTCTCACAGATGAGCAGGTTTATGCATTGCCCAAGTGTCAAGCATTGGAAGGCGGTTAAGCGCATCTTTTGCTACTTGAGTGGTACCCAGCTACTTGGGTTGTTTTATCCCAAGGGGGGATCACTACCGCCAGATTTGCATGCTTTTTCTCACTCTCACTGGGTTGGTTGCTATGACACTCGTGTGTCCACTAGTGGTTTTTTCTTCATGCTTGGTAGCTCATGCATATCTTGGCTAAGCAAGAAGCAGCCTATTGCGGCCACTTCTAGTTGTGAGGCTGAGTATAGGGCAGCTTTCACAGCGGGTGTTGAGTGTGTGTGTGGATCAGATGCCTTATGGCTGATTTGGGTATTGGTCAGTCTTTTGCTACCACCATCTTCATTGACAGTCAAAGTGCATTTGCAGTTGCGAGGAACCCTGTGTTCGATGCTCGCACTAAGCACATTTAGGTGCATTATCATTATGTCAGGGAGAGGTTCTCTGCTAGGGAGATCAGCTTGGCATATGTGCCCACACAGGAGAACATTGCAAACCTTTTCACGAAGGCTCTACCTAGGGAGAAGTTTGAAGCTTTCTGCAAAGCTTTGGGCTTACTACCTTTTGTGGAGTGATTTCCACATAGTTTGGCACTTCCTTATACATGAGTGCTAGACACTTGTTCACCACATCACTCCCAGGGGGGATTTGTTGATATATTTAGGTAGTGATATGTGTGAACACTCTAGGACCGCCGTGGCATTTTTTCCCCTCTTTGGAGGTTATTTTCCCCCGACTTGTATATACGCCTATTACCCTAATGGGCTACTTACCTTTGTACATTCTCTAGTAATATAGTCAGTATTGTGTGTTGTGCTCTAAGCTTCTTCTTCTTCCTTGTGTTGTTCGTGTGCTTCCACAGACATCTAACTCCAACAGACCCCTTGTCTTGCATAAGGCCAAAAATCTTCTAATATGTTCATCTTCATCTTCTTTTGCTAATCCCTTGAAAGATGGAAATTTGATATTGAACTTGGAAAGTAGAGTTTCTAAGTCTACCTGAGCCGCCATATTTCTTACTAATGATGTTGATGACATAGAGATGGTTGACCTTCAAATAACTTTTCTTCTTGTTGCTTTGCAAGGGACCCTCAAATTTTGAGACCGGGTTGCGGTGATGAGCTACTCATTCTCCATCTTAGGCTAAGAGAATTCCAAGTAAAAGAAAGATTACCTCTTAGACCAACACTGTCGGTATCCTTGCACTTCTTCTACACTTTGTAATTATTGGTTGTGTGGTCCCACTGAGTGTGCCTAATTTTGTTGGAGGATTCTTTTGCAGAAAGGGACTTGAGTATATATAGAAGAAGGAAAAATAATAAGAAGTGAAACACAGGCACCAAAAGCTTCTGTATATTGATTACAAATGGAAAATATGATGGTGATGTCTAGAACAAGACCAATCGTTCTCTGTGTGGAGTGCTTAATCCCAAAGAGTACACACACACAAGGTGACACGATACCCAAAGGTCCTTATGCTGCCAACCTTCTTTGCACCGAACCTCCACCTTCTCTAGTAGCATGCTCTGGTGCACACCGTGCACTCAAGATTCCAATAGGGTAGGAGGAAGGGACACCTTCTATTGATGCACACACCTCCTCAATGGTACCCTGTGCCACCTTGATTGCCTTCCTCACTGGTTCTCTGCACTCTCTCTCTCTCTCTACACACTAGATCACCTTTCTTGCACACTTGTCTCTCCCTTGTTTCTTTGCATCGCATTGGTTCTATGTCTCTTGCTCTTCTCTCCTAGTGTAGACTATCTCTCTCTTGCTTAGTCTCACTCAAAGAATGTTTATCCTTGTTGTGAGTCTCAATTCACTTACATACGTCGCTCCTAATAGATAGAGTATCTTGGTGCTCACTTTGATGTCCCAAGAATGACTAAAAATGTGTACAACCAATAACTCCCTATTTTTTCTTATAGCAACTTTATGAGAAAAACAAAATTTAAAATGGGGGGGATACATACACTTTTGCATACCACTTCCTCTTCACATGAATTCACTTTTGACCTTCACTTCTTCAATATGTGTGCCTAAGGGAGGGTTCACCTAAACCTTCCAAACACTTTAAAACCCTTGAAAACCTTACAGAAAGACAATATGCAACCTAAATTCAACTTTTTGCAAAAACCAATATGATAAACTATTTGTGTAGTACCTATTGAGAGCAGTATGGGCACCCAAGGACTGACTAGACAAAGAAGCCAGCGGAGAGAGTCAGAACAAAGTGAAGGAGTAAGTAGACAAAGTAGTCGACGCAAATCTGGCAGATAGGCCCTTCAATTTTTCCCAAATCTACATCTTTTAACAGTGATTCTTATCACTAACAATCATTGTAAATACCATTTCATATTTTTGTAGCTCCATTTTGTGCAAGCCAAGGAGTCCTTGAGCTTGAGGTGCCTTAGAAGTACCTACATATCAATTTTCGTATTTTTTAGAATCCGTTTGAGCTCTCAAATTGGCCCTGGAACCTAATTTTTAACTAGGCCGGACACTAGGTCTGGACAGGGCCAAAACCTAGTCAAAAACTATAAAAAGAGCTAGAGAGCTCATTTTTGGGGTTAGATTGTAATTGAAACGAACTTGTAAGAGCATTTTGAAAGTAATCTAAAAGCTCCATTGATTCTCACTCTTTGTCTTACCTAGTATGCGTGTGTGTGTATGTGTGTGCATGCTAGTGTGCTTCTCACTCACACACTTGTGCAGCCACTTGCTCGAGGTCTTCATACCTTCCTCACGTCTTCCCGGATTGACATTAAAGGAGGTGCTACTCATCATTGGGCTACACCAAATTTTGGCGCCATTGCCGGGGATCGAGCTTTGAGGACGAGCGTGTGATGGTAAGACGTAGAGTTGACACGTTGGAGTTGTAAGTAAATTTTCTACTTTTCCTATTTTCCCTCTTTCTTACTTCACCACCATCATCACCATCATCATCTTCACCATCTTCCACCTCCATTTTCATCATCGCGAAAATTTCAGTTTTTTGACTATATCCCCATCTCCACCTCATTTCCCTCATTTCACTTGTGAGAGAGAGCGAGAGAGCAAAATTGCATTTGCTGTTTTTGCATGTTTCTTGTGCTATCTTGCAGGTACAGGTCACATCACCATCCTCAGCTTCCTGCGCAGGTACGGAACTCGACGAAACTGTCTCGCAGTCGCCGCCTTCTGTCCATCGCGATTGACAGAAATTTTCACTTGTTGGTAAATCTGAGTGCACCACAGTGGACTAGAGACCCTGCACACCACCTTTCCACCAAAATTTTTGAAAATCTTGCAAAATTTCAGTCCATCGCGATTGACAGCCCTGTCCATCGCGATTGACAGCTCTGTCCATCGCGATAGACTGAACCCCTGTCCATCGCGATTGACTGAACCCCTGTCCATCGCGATTGATTGAACCCCTGTCCATCGCGACCGACTGAACCCTCTGTCCATCGCGATTGACTGAGTGTCCATCGCGATTGATTGAATTGGGTGTCCATCGCGATTGACTGAACTCTCTGTCCATCGCGATTGACTGGGTGTCCATCGCGATTGATTGAATTGGGTGTCCATTGCGATTGACTGAACTCTCTGTCCATTGCGATTGACTGAACTCTCTGTCCATCGCGATTGACTGAGTGTCCATCGCGATTGACAGCCCTATCCATCGCGATTGACAGCCAATTTTAGCCAAATTTTTTAGGGTTTGTTAATTGAAAAGTTGGGCTAATTTTGGGCACAAATATTATGCTCTTGAGCACATGGGGAAGCCTTAGGAAAACAACTTGGGGAAAACCTGTTGCACAGTGATCCTGTTTGAACCCTGTCGTAACCCTAGAACCCTGAACGGTCACAACTTTTTCATACGAGATCCATTTTTTGAGCTCTAGGGCTTGTTGGAAAGCTCGTAGCATATACTACACGCCCTCAACTGTTTTTTATAAAGATAATGCATTGATTTTTAGATAGGGTATTTTGAAGTTGACCATACCCAGGGGGATCAAAGTCAGGGGTCCTTAGGATTGTTTTCTTGAAAATCACTATGCAAGTTTGTGTTTGCGCTACATGAATGAAAATAATTGGTTCTGTCTTTGGAATGTAAATTTCAAAGCTAACTTTGAAACTCTTACAGAGCATCGAGAGGCGTTCCAAGCAAGTGTAAGTGTGAGCTTGGGAACACATTTCCTGGGCACTCAAGGGCAACCGAGCAGGAAACAAAAGGTTGGACACTTTTAACCCCCTCTGTCAATTCATAGCTTAGGCTAAGAACGACGAGAGGTAGGAGTAAGTCAGAGCGACGATAGGCAGTTATCAAGTTGAAGACTACCTAAAAACTCAAGTTCAAGCTAAAAATTTAATCTATGTACTGTCGATAACATAAAGGAAAAGAACCTAACGTGGAACGATCAATTGCAAGTGCGAAACAACATTCAAACATTCTTGACGACGTGATATCAGACAAGAACTCAAACGCGATAAAATAACTAAAAAGAATCAAGTGACTGATACCAATTGAGCGGCAACGAGGTTGTACTCTGGGCAAAGAATTGGGCTACTTAGATAGGCATATGAACCTTAGATCAGGACGACATTTAGCAAGGGAAAGACAAAGCCTTAGATCTTCAGAGGCTAGTGTCAACCACACTACTAGGTCCTGGGCCCAGCAGTTGAGCCACCACTCGAACTACCCTAGCTCTGAGACCAGTGAGTCAGAGATGTCTCAAGGCATGGACAGACCTACGGGAAGTTCAGGTGTGCCTTACCTGTACAGGGTAGAAGGCCCTTACAAAACGCAGCTAGAGTACCTTAGGACCAACCGATTAGGTGCTAGCATCTATGAGGACGGCTTAGGAAGATCTGTGGTCCAGATTAAAAACCCTGATCAATCCATTGGACTAGAACACCCAGCTGTCAAGTTTGAAAATGGTGCATACCTGGACAAAGAAGGAACTATATATGTAGTCACTAGTCACCCTGATAGGACAGATGACTTTGGGAATGTAATCTCAGAAGCGGACTTAGGTGACCTGGAACAAGGGAACATGGGTGCGGAACCTAGAACCCCTCGAGGTAAATCAGTTCTCACTAGGATTATCACGCCTGAATGGGTCCCCCAAGACAACAAGAGCATAGAGTTGCTCCTCAATCGAGAAACTGATGAAGCCTTTTGGAGGTATAAGTCTAATCAGCCAACAGACATAGGAAATATCATGATCTATGAGTTTAAGGATCCGGATAGCCCAGGCAGAGTGACCTACTTAGATCATGCTTCAGAACGGATCTTTGTGGTGACAGAAAATGATAGGCATGCTTACACTTGGAAGGGTGAATTTATTTTCCCTCAACCAAGATCAAATGTATCCTATGGTCACCCTGGGGCTGGAACTTCCCAAGCTCATGGTACGCAAAGAGACAGAAGTAGAGATAGACCAGAAGTAAGTTTTGCCAACCCAGTGGGCAGAGAAAGAACGAGAACAGAGACGAATAGGGTAGAACCTGAGATGCATAGAGCCCACAGGAACCAAAGAAATGTAGATGGATTCCCTCTGCCGAGGCCTAGAGAGCACACAAGAACTTTGAGACCCACCCAGCTAGTTAAGTCCATGAAGAATTACTTTGACGGCACAGGAGATCCCTATGATCATGTGGCGGAGTTCAAGCAAGTCTTGAGAGCTGAACAAGTAGAAGATCTGTTCACGCAGTACAATGCCTTCGGTCTAACCCTTAGGAACACAGCACTTACATGGTTTCAGCCATTAGATGAGCGTCAGTTCAGGAGCATAGACCAACTCCTAGAGGCATTCATTGTAGAGTTCTCTAAGAGCGGCATAAGACACAATACCTCCTCATTGATTCACAGCTTCAAACAGACCCCCCAAGAGACTGTCAGATTGGCCGGAAGAAGATTTAGACAATATCTTGAAAGGTGCCCTATTTCGGAACTACCCACATCTGCTAAACAAGTAGCCTTATTTCTTGATGGATTGCTGAGTACGAAATTGAGATCCTATGTGTATCTGAAGGACCCTAGGACTATAGAAGCGTGTGTACGCATGTGCATTGACATTGAAGATAACCTAGGGGAAGAACTAGAGCTTTCCAAAATCTACAAAGATTCAGATAGTGCATCTAGTCACTCTTCCACGCAGTCCACATCAATTGAGGAACTTGCCGAAAAAGTAGCTCAGAAATTAGGCGTAACTAGCAAACAAATCCCAAGGTTTGCCCCTGTGAAAAGATGCTATACATGCGGTGGTGACCATATGGCGAATGTCTGCCCTATTATGGCTCAACCCCAAGTAAACCCTAGTAGCCAGTACTGCACCATAGAACGGAGATACACCAATCACACCGCACAAGATTGCCCATACAACAAGCAGACAGTTAGGCAACCCTATCCGCAGCCCTACCAACAAGGCCGATACCAGAACCAAAATCCACCACCACAATATGCTAGACCCCAACAAACCTATCAGCAACCATATCAGGCCCAACAGAGACCCCAACCGGTGCTAGCTCAACAGCCCCCAAACCCCGCTAACGTGATTCCAGTAAAGTATGCTGTGGCAGAAGAAAACCTGAATAGGGCCATAGTACCAGTAACCCCATTGATCTCAGAAAGTGACCCGAGTGACCATAGCTTTGATTCTACACATGTCGATAGTCCCCAGGCTTACTACATGCAGTCTCCAGAACATGGTGAGTCCTACTATAGTGAAGAACCAAGTGAACCTAGTTGGGAGTCGGATTACACGAACGTCATGTATGCAAACCCCAACCCTAGGCCTCAACCTAGGCAGGTACGACCACCCTTTCCTAGAGGACCATGCTACCGATGTCAGGGGGATCACTTCATTCGTGATTGTCCCTTACCTCCACCTACACAAAATCAGTCCGTGACGATCCAAGGCTTTTGCCAAGATTGTGGAAAAGAGCATCTCTTACAAGATTGCCCAAAGAACCCCAATAATATGCCAAAAATCACTCCTATCAATGTGATTGGGTTGGTTGTGGATGCCTCAGGAAGTGTCACTTCCACTGCACCAGTGCAGGTGGTTACTAGAGCTCAGGCATTGCAGCAAAACCAAGAGGCAAGCCAAGAAAAGGGCCCAGAGGCTAGTGAAACCGAGAGCGTGACAAAGAAAAGGACTAGAGCATGGAAAGATAGTCGAGAAAGAATGAAAAGACAATGGGCTAAAAAGATGAGTGAGCTTGAGGAAAGCATAAGAGAAACCAAAGCGAGGATAACTGAACTCACAGCTCCAACTCCCTCTCACATTACCCCGCCTCCACCACTCCCATCTCCATCCAACTCACCACCTTCCCCACCGCCTCATCAAATCCCACCACCCCCTATAGTAGGATCAGTCCTAGCTGACCCCACTCCTGAAGACCTAAATATGATGCTGAAAGCATATCAGGCCAGAATCCAAGAAGGGCCAACCATAACCGATCATGAAAAATGCTACCCTAGAGCCGAGCTAGAGCTTGAACGAACTAAGATTTGTGCCAAAATGGTGGAATTGGCTCAGACCATGTTTGAGGCCAGCCGCCTATTTAACATTTCTAGTTCAGCTAAGACGCAGTTACACTTTGATGGACTGCTGGAAAGAATAGAGAAGCTGATTGCACAATCAGAGAAGGAAACTGCCCCTCAAAGAAAGGATAGGGCAAGAGAACGGATAAGCCAGCCTCTTCAGGAAGCCCACGCGCCTCCTCAAGAAGCCTATCTTCCTCCCCAAAAGGCAGATGGGCCTCCCCCGAAAGCTTATGTACCTCCACAGGTGACCCACATTCCTTCTCAGAGAGCGTATGAGCCTGTTCGGAAAAGTAATAGAATAAGTAATCCTCCCCAAGAAGCTTGTGCTCCAGCCATCTATGGGAACGAGGAGAGAGCCAACGATAGAATAAGCCCTCCTTCCCAGGTTGCATATGCGCCTAATTCTACGGAGCCAGACACTTCTTCTTCTATGAATCGGTTTGCACCAGACTTCCTACGAGAGATTCAAGAAGACAAATGGGATAACGAAAGTGAAGTCGCCCCTCCTTTTGAACTTGTGGATGATGCACACGATCAATTCCCACAAGACATCCCATCTATTTACGGGGAACATGAGAGTGCTCAGTCTCACGAGAGATTGGACTTTGAGTCTAATTCCATACAAGAGCTACCCCACTTCACAGGCCCATGGGAAGCAAAGTCCACATGTATGAGAGCACCCACAGTCATGGTAAGGAACGATGACTCAGTCATATCAAGGAACACGGAGGTAGTAAAGAACACCAAGGTGCAGCTCGATCCCACTTTGAAAGAACTGCCTAAGGATAGACCAGAAGCGCGAAAATATGTAGCCAGTCGAGTAACTGAAGTTGCAAAACCTCGTTCCCGGGTAGGATCCCATAGGACAGTGCTAGAAATTCCCTTGGACAAGATAGGAGATATGTGTGAAGGTGAAGAAGGGAATACCTATCTTCCCATTACCTACCAGGACTACACCACCAAGGCAATTTTGGACTCAGGTGCAGGAGTTGCAATTGCCACTACTTCCCTATGGAAGCGTTGGGGCAAGCCAGCACTCAGGCCAACAAGAATGAAATTGCAGATGGCCGATGGTCATATTGAAAGACCCTTAGGATTGCTAGAAGGAATAACTCTCACCACTTGTGGTGTTGAGTTTGAGCATAGCTTTGCTATATGTGACTTCAGCAAAAATCATGCTTATGAGATGATTTTAGGAAGACCATTTATGCGACAGTTGCAAGTGGTACAGGATTGGGGAACCAACTCCTTGTATTTGCAACACTTGGGCGTTACAACCAAAGTCAATCTCAAGGACTATTCTCATAGAGATGTCCCTCCTATCCAGTGGAATCCCATCCATAGAGCCAAAGATGATACGGAATCTGTGCATTCCATAGAATCTGGATCCTCATGGATGCATGAAGACACTCACTTATGGATGTGCAAGGTAGCAGTAGAAGAAGAGAAGAGAGAGAAAGCCAGAGAGGTAGGTGCGAAAGAAACCCATAGATCAATCCAAGACCCAGCCTATGCACCTGTAGTTTTTCCAGACGAAGAATTTGAACCTCACGGTTGTGTAGAAATCTTAGCAACAATGGACGTAGCCATCAACGAAGAACAATGGACACCTCACTGTGATGAGGATGGCTATGATATTTCAGTCTTCTCCATAGAGCCAATCATGGGAGAGGCAGTTCTAGAAGAATGCGAACCTAGCCCTGATGCATTTGAGGATGCAAGTGACTCCGATCTAGAGTCAATCATTATGGACCCACCATTTGCATCAGATGAAGAATATTTCCATGAAGTGGAATTTCAACCTCAGAAGCATGGAGAGGTTACAAATGATGTAAGATTAGAAACACATATGACCCCGAAGGAAGAAGGAAAGAAACGAAAAAAGAAAGAAGTCTTACGAGAGGAGGAAGAATCTTTGTTTGAGGTCCCAGAAAATTTTAAGAAGTACGAGATAGATGACAGGAGAGTCATGATAAGAATGCCTAAACGAGAGGCACAATCAGGAGAGGCCTATGATAACAAAGAAACCACCAAGAAAATAGTAGTGGCCATAGAAGAAGGAGAGGAGAGATGCACGTATATAGGCCATGACCTGACAGAAGAAGAAGAGCATGAATTGATTGCCTTGCTAAGAGAATACAGAGATGTATTCGCTTGGAGTTACAAGGATTTGAAAGGGGTTGACCCGGACATATGCTCGCACACCATCCCCATGACCTCAGATGCCAAACCCTCTAAGCAAAAGCCTTATACATATAACGATAATTACGCTGCTAAGATCAAGGAAGAGATAGATAGACTGGTCGAAGCCGGATTTATCTATGAAATTGAGCACACCGAATGGGTATCCCCCATCGTGGTGGTGCCCAAGAAGAATGGCAAGCTGCGTGTGTGCATTAACTTGAAAAAGGTTAATGCCGCCACGATTCGAGATAACTATCCGCTTCCCATCACAGAACATCTCTTAGAAAGAGTGGCAGGCAAGGAAGTGTACAGCTTCCTTTATGGATTTTCGGGCTACAATCAAGTAGCCATAGCTCCAGAGGATCAGCATAAGACAGCCTTTGCCACAGAATGGGGCATTTTTGCTTTTAGAGTAATGCCATTTGGGCTTACCAATGCACCAGCTACCTTCCAGAGGCTGATGTGCCATGTGTTTAAGGAGTTCCTGAGGAAGAGTTTAGAAGTCTATGTTGATGATCTTTGTGCTCATTCCAATGTTAGACAAACCCATATTCCTGAACTCAGACAAATCTTTGACAAATGTAGAGAATACCAAGTCTGCCTGAACCCAGAAAAGTGCGTTTTTATGGTCAGGCAAGGCAAGATTCTAGGACACATAGTGTCAAAGAATGGCATATCTACCGACGAAGAAAAAGTGAGAGCCATAGCAGAGCTACCTAGGCCAAAGAATGTCAAGGAAGTACAAGCTTTCATGGGGCATTGTGGTTATTATCGACGATTTATACACATGTATGCTGTCATTGCAAAGCCCATGTACGGACTTCTGACAAACTTTGAGTGGACGGATGAATGTGAGAATTCCTTCCAGGAGCTTAAACGAAGATTGTGTTCAGCACCAATCTTGACCACACCAGATTGGAATAAGCCATTCCATGTTCATGTGGATGCATCCAATTATGCCATTGGATGTGTGCTTGCACAACCTACTGGTGAAGGTAATATGGATCTTCCAATTGCCTATGCCAGTAGACAATTGAATGCGGCTGAACGGAATTACACCACTACAGAGCGAGAAGGATTAGGCATGGTATATGCAGTTAAGAAATTTAGACACTATTTGCTTGCAAATAAGTTTAAATTTTTTACTGATCATCAGGCATTGTTATATCTTGTAAACAAGCCATGCAATACAGGAAGATTAGTAAGATGGTTTCTCTTGCTCATGGAATATGACTTTGAGGTTGTGGTAAGAAAAGGGAGGACTCATTTGAGAGCAGATCACCTCTCTAGGCTCACATCGGGAGAAGCCCCACAAGGAGTGTCAGATGACCTTCCTGATGCTTACTTGTTTAATTTGGAAGTTGTACCGTAGTGGGCTAAGCCATTGGTACCAGTATTGACATACGGGCCTAACCATCCAGTGGTAAACACACGGAATAGAGAGATTGTAAAAGCCCAAAAGTACCACATCATGGCAGGAAGCATGTACAAGCACACAGATCAAGGGATCTTGGCTTGTTGCGTAGAAGAGGATGAGTACACTAAATGGTTGCAATTAGCACATGTAGGAGTACTAGAGCAACACCATTCGAAGCAACGAACGTTACAGACCCTAAGGAGACTTGGAGTACATTGGCCAACTATGGAAGCTGATGTCCAGAAGTTGTGCAAGGAATGCCCAATCTGTTGCACTAAACCACCAGTGGAACACGCCACTCTTTATCAAGTATCCATTGTGCCAGATTGGAGCGAACCACTGGTATCATTCCTGAGGACAAACACATTCCCTCCGGACATGACTCTGGCAAGGAAAAGGAGTTTAGAACAAGAAGCCCTGGATTATTCACTCATTGGTGATAATCTATATAAGCGTGGTAAAGATGGTTACATGAGACTATGTGTCCACGAAAGTGAATATCTGAAGATCTTGGAAACTGCTCACCAAGGTGTAGCAGGAGGACACTTTGGACCAGATCGGGTAATCAAGGCGATACTATTTGCGGGCTTCTGGTGGCCTACCCTTCACATGGATGCACATACCTATGTGAAACGGTGTGATGTCTGTCAGAGGACTCAGTATCCCATACGCAAAGATGAGATGCCACTGAAACCTATGATGGGTGGACGTGCATTCTCTAAGTGGGGAATAGACTTCGTAGGTCCTATTAATCCCCCAGCTAAGGGTTCTCATGCGGAATACATCATTGTTGCGACAGATTATCTCACCAAGTGGGTAGAGGTAAAGGCTACGACAAAGAACGATGCTCAAACAACTGCCAAATTCTTGTTTGAGAATGTATTCACGAGATACGGGCTACCTATAGAGCTTGTAAGTGATAGAGGCACTCATTTCTTGAACGAAGTGATTGAAAATCTACTCCAAGAATTCTTGGTAATACACAAAAAGTCTGCCCCGTATCACCCTCAAGCTAATGGATAAGCTGAGAGTACTAATAAGATCTTATGCAATGTACTGACGAAATTAGTGAACACTAAACGCTCTGATTGGGACAAACAGCTACACCATGCTGTTTGGGCATACCGAGTTGCCTATAAAACGGTACTCCAAGCCACCCCCTTTCAGATGGTATTCGGCCAAAACGCTGTGCTACCCTTGGACTTCCTGATTCCTACATTGAGAGTAGCACAAGAGCACGAATGGACAGGTCATGAGCTCTCCTCTAGGATCTTTGACCTTGAACGATTAGGAGAAACAAGACTGAGAGCCGCCGCAGGAATATATGCAGCCAAGAAGAGACAGAAAGCATATTTCGATGCCCATGTGAAGGATAAAGGCTTGAAAGCAGGAGATCTAGTCTTAGTCTATACACTAAAACAACACGCGAGGAAGCTAGAAAAGAGAGGCTACGGACCTAGGGTTATCAATAGGATCTCCACGAGTGGAGCAGTACAATTGGCCACATTAGAGGGTGATGTTCTCCCTAACTATATTAGCGGATGCAGAGTCAAGTTGTATCAGGAACCCCTCACGGAAGAAATGCTCAGCCGACTCAACACTGCTAAGAAACGCAAAGAGGAAGAGAAGCGAATTAGAGAAGAAGCTCAAGCAGAAGCTTTAGAACGCATCAGACGGATGAAATTACGAAGGCAAGGTAGAGAGCAGCCTAGGACAAATGACTATGCAGATCAAGGATATCATATGGCAATGTGTGAAGTCGCAGGTACCAGCTCACCTAGGATAACTGATCGACGTCCTTTCGTAACCCTAGATATAGGACAAGGAAAAAGTGCAAGGACTGTAAGAGCCTTGATTGACTCAGGTGCAGCCACTAGTGCTGTTAGAATGTCTTACTGTCAAGAGTTACAGTTAACTGTCAATCCTGTGGAGGCATATCTCATAGGACTGGGAGGCGTGGAAACCCCTTGTATGGGAGAGGTGGAGCTTCCCCTCTACATTCATGATGAGGCAATGACAGTTAAAGTACTAGTGTGTCAAGATGAGGATCTCACTGAACCTCTTGTCTTGGGTCAAGACTGGATCTATGACCAAGCAGTCAACTTAAACCTAAGAAGTGGACTTCTTCAGGTATGGGTCAATCATAGTCGAATTACGGTAGAGTTGGATAATGGAGCACTCAAGGAACTAGAAAGGGCACAGACTCCTGGTCCCTCCAGGGGTGCACATGAAGTTGACCATGCTGTTCTTGTCCAAAACTATGTGTTGCAGAGGAATGCTATTCGCAAAAAAGGAGTCAGGGATGCAAAGGAACTTCCAAAGGCCAAAAGGAGGCAACAACCAAAGGTGGAGCAAAGACAGAAGAGGCAGAGTACTACCTATGCCGGACATCAAAAGAACCTGCACAGCAGAATGTCTCAACAAGGGAACCAAGTGTGGGTGCGAAAAGGCGAACACCCAGTTGCACCCACGCCAACCGCACTGGCAAAGCCTCTTATTAGTAACCAACAACCCGTCACTAATAAGAGGTCTTTCGGAAATTCTTCTGCTAACGGGAAATCTATTTGGGTGCCCAAAAAGTTGATGAAGGCTAGCCCACAATCAAGACAAATTTGGGTGCCTAAGGCTTGTTTGCGGGCTCAAATAGCTACACCAATAACACACCCTACACAGCATGATCCATTCACTCGCACAGCCTACATCTACTCATTTTCAACACCAAGGCACATGCGCACGAACAGAGTCAGCTGTAAATGGGCCCCTCAAAGGCCTCATGTTCAACCAAGAGCAAAACCCATCCACTACATTTGGCAGCCCAAGACTTGTAACAAACCCCCTGACCCCGATTGTAAATTTATGACCACCTGCTAACCGCGTCACTCTCACATCACATCATTTTGCTTAGCTCTTAGGTCTACCTAACTTCTAACTACACACACTAGCACCGAGCACTTTTTAACCCCTAACCACTCCCGAACTTTAAGTTAATGTTGTAACAAGGGACACCATGTCATTTTTGTGTCCATTGCAATGTTAACGTTTATTCATATATTCTCACAGAATCCGCTGCGACATTTTCAACATGGCGGAGGCAGCAGGAACTAGCTCTCACACAGAAACAAACCCGCAAGTGGTGGACTTGGACAGTTTACCCGTTTTGCCTGAGACAATTGAAAGACCAGAAGAATTGCAGGCCGTCAAAATCATACCTATTGCGGACCCTCCGCGTGGCCACACCATGCCTGTAGGAAAGACTTCCCATTGGTTTACCGAGGTGGCAGGACCTTTGGGGGAAGGAACGTACCTATGGGAATCAGAGTTAGACTACAATGGAAAGCAAGGAAGATACCATTTCTTTACAAGAGAATTTGAGAAATTACAAAATGCGGAAGGTCTACGCCCGATATGGGAAAAAGCAGGATTGAGTGCCTATTTCAGTGCCCGACTCCCAAAACCTGACTTCATGCGATGCTACTATCTCATCAACACCTTGACTCCAAATCAGAACCCAAAAGGTGCAAGCTCATTTGTGATTCCATCTCTGACAAAGGGGAATGAGCTCAAGAGGTTTAGGCTATCAAACAATTTGGTGAGAGAAGCTCTAGATATGCGCGGAATGCATATTCCTACAGAAAAGGAAACCCTAGTACCGGATTACATGAAGAATCGAAGTCTCACCAAGCTCAAGGACATGGTATCCATGACGCCTAATATTGCAATACACCTTCGCATGTGCATGCAACACTTTGCTTTCCCGGCGCAGGATAGATTCACCATGCCGCACAAAAAGATTTGGTTTAGCCTGTATCTGGCAGAGACACAGAGCCTCACCATCAACCTACCCCACTGGATAATTGATCAGATACACTTAGCTCACAAACGCTGGCCGCGGAAACAGGTTTTATATGGTTGCTGTGCTCTGACAAGAATCATTTATAGGTGTTTGGCTTATGACATTCCAATCCAACGAGCCCTGATGTGGAATCGGGTAGAGCAGTTTCGAGGCAGGACATCCACTGGACCCCCTTCTAAGAAGATGAGAGGCACGGTCCAAGTCCCATGTGCTCAACCACGTGGAGCCACCCTAACACCAGACGTCACCCCGCCACCCCGAAGAGTCCGACCATTCACACTCCGACTTCCAAGACGCAGCACCGATGGTTCCACCTTGATATTCCCTCCCATCCCAACGGATCTCGAATTTCCTAGTGGTGCACCTTTGGAAGAACTCACTAATGAAGATTTCGAACAACTATTACAAGATGTAGAGCTGGAGGCGGAAGAGGCACAACAAGCGGAGAATGTACAAACGCAGGCCACAACCTCCCAAGCACCTGTCACACCTGTTGAAGTGGATGCAGAAGATGACGGAGATGAAGAACAGGAGGATGAAGAGGAGGAGTATGATCAAGAGCACCAAGAGGAGCAACAAGAAGTGCCAGAACTTGTAGGTGCACCTGCATATACAGCTCAACTACGAAGGCTATACGACACTATCAAAGCAGTACAAGAAAGGCATCAGCTCTCTCTGGTATCAGGTCAAGCTTTGATGCAAGAAATGCTATCAGATGAAGGGGTGGACCAGCACTTCATTGACACCCTCAAATTAGTGTCAGACTCTTTAGGAGTTCCAGAGGCTGTCCACACCGCAGTCCGCCAGTCCGTAAGGTATGACAAACGCAGAGTGGACACGTTACCACGAGCAGGTAAGACTATCAGGATACCCGTCACAGAACCAGAAGCACCCATTGAGACCACAGCCACCCCCATAACCACCACTGACCTCTCCGCTGAAACCTTCGTTCAGACATCACCCATCTCACCCCAGCACCCTCCATCACCACCTTCTCCACCCCCACCACCACCTCCCACCTTGGAAGAAACGACAGTCATCACCTCTACCTTCACTTATAATCCATCCTCATTCAAATCATTCTCATTTCGAGAACCCACCTCACAAGACACCCTCTTCTCCTTCGTCACCAATCCCTTGTACACTTCGTCCCGTCTACCCTCTGAACCCATGACTGGCCATCCCATAATTACAAGTGTAGTTGGAAACCCAGCACCCACAGAAGGCACCCTGTGTTTCCCGACCTATCCCCCCATACGGGTACCTCCATTCCATGACCCTCACTTCCCATCTGGCCCCTACACCTCTTTCAACCTGACCGCGCCACCCCAATACCCGTCCCTTGTGGAGCAGATCATCCGCTCTCCAATGTTTCCGAGGCACATCTTCCCGATGTTTGCAACGACATCAACTTACACGAACACCACACTCACTTCACCTACCATACCCACCTACATGGTAGCCCCTATGCACACCACTCTGTCTGACCCAATGGACATCTCACCCACCACAGCACCTCTCCCCACAATTCCACCCTCTCCCCCTCCACTACCCCCCACCTCACCACTCACATCATTGGCACACACAGCATTCACTACCTCCCTACCCAATCCCACCTCCCCTGCATTTCAAACTTTTCCCCTTGCATCTCATAATGTAAATAGCACGTTCAACACATTACTTCAGTGTGCACATCAGCTACAACAAGACTACCATCAATTGGAAGAACGCACTGCTGCCCTCCAGGCAGAATCTCGACGTCTGCAAGCTAGAGTCACCACTCTTGAAGCTGACTACCAGACGCTCCTAACCGAGCATACCACACTACAGCAGGCTCACTCCGAATTGGAATCAAAGACATCAACTGTAGATGACCAAGCAGTCAAGGAACTAGAATCAGTGCTTCAAGCGCAAATGATATCTAACGCTACACTCAGACGCAACATTGGGCTATTAAGGAAGCATATGGCCGCAGCACTAGAAGAGAACAAACGACTTCAACAACAAAATCAAGACAACTTTGAAGCGGCTATGGAAGGAACCGTAGGAGCAACCATTAGCCCTACCAGATATAGAGCAGTTCCATCAGAAGACATTCGCATCTTACTTGAGGAGCATGCAAATTTCTTGGAGTCATATGAAAAACTAGAGACTGAATGTGCCGATCTAAAGAAACAGATAGCCAGTGTACCCACTGCTCAACAGGAGCCGGTAATCTTGCAACAATCTACAGAAGAAATGGAGACCCTCCGGAAACAGGTGGCAGAACTTCAAGCACGCCTCTTACCATATGAACGGCCACCCTCACCCATTGAAGAACCAGAACCTGAAACAGTAGTGGAAATCCCCGTCGATGACAGCTATGAAGAGCCATACGAGCCTATGCCGACGCCTGGTGGTCGAACTACAGAAGAAGGACAAGACACGTTAGAAATTCAAGTTCCAGATTGGGTCAGAAGGGTCGAGAAAGTGGGTAATGTGAAGAGAGATGGTGGATGCAATCCAAAGATGAGTAGGTGCCGCTACAACCAGCTTCACACCAGCCAACTGAGACTTCAGAGTTGATTAGTAGACCCTTTGAGCTTCCTAAATCCACCAAAATATCAGCCAAGTACTTTGGAACATGTATCCCAAAAGTTTAAGTCAAGACCGACAAGTTGCGAAATGACTAGCTCCCAAAACTTGCTATTTTTGGACATACACCTGCTGGAAAAAATGAACAGTGCTCTCAACCTGGAAGGAATTAGAAAAATTCCTTTTGGGCATAGCAAATAGACTTAGCAAGCTTCCTATTCCAAGTTAAAACACTTCAAATGATGGACTGAGCACTGAGAACAAGTTTCATCAAGTTCTGGAACATTCCCACAATTCTCGGGGCTCCGCAGAGATAGACCAGTAAGCAGTAAAATGCAGATATCTCCAAAAGTATAAATCCAATGACTTTGAAAATTTATAGGTAGAAACTAGACAGTGAGAGCTATCCAACGCACTTTAAAACACTGAAAAAGGTTCAGTAAAACTCGAGATATGACCTTCTGAAGTTACTGCTCTGAGTGAGTATAGCAGAGAACAAAACAGAGAGGTAGATGATAATAAATGTATAGATTCACATATGATTACAACCACATTGGCAATGAATCTTTGCACAATGGGAGTAGAATGATAGAGCTATGGAGTAAGCTCTTCAATCTCTACAAAATGACATGAAGTGGTCACGTACAAGGCTTGCTAATCGCCTCTTCCTTCTTGCTCCTTTTATAGCTATTCTTGGAGGGAGTTTTGAATTCGAATTCGAATGGCTCCACCTAAAAGTGATCCCCAAAGTTAGGAGAGATTCCCTCAGCTCAAAAATTCGTGATTTTGGTAGTTGGAGCCACGAATTTGCTTTTACATCATGGATGAGGTAAGCCATCCTTTTACTTTTTTCTTTTTCCATTTACAAGAGATAAAATGTACTCTTTTACAAGAGGTGTTCACATGACTACTCATGTGACTTACAAATGAGGATAATATCAAGCATATCAAGCATGTAGGCTTGGGCAAAATGCACCAACAGCTCCCCCTCAAGCCTAACATGCTTGGCCTCCAAATAAGTCTTCAATTGTCCTTGATTTCCTGCAAACCAATCATCAACTTGAATCTACTTAATTTCGTACCATCAAGAGCTTTCGTCAACATGTCTGCACATTGCATATCTGTAGAGACGTAGGATAGTTGAATATCCTTGCTCATTAGCTTCTCCCTTACATAATGGTAGTGGACTTCAATATGCTTGGTTCTAGCATGGTATACCGGATTAGCTGCTAGATGTAGTGAGCTTGTGTTGTCACCAAAAATGTGAGGTGTTGAAGAATGAAGTCCAAGATCTGTGTACAAAGATTTTAACCACATGATTTCTTGAGTTGCATTAGCCAAACCTCTATATTCAGCTTCAGTAGAAGATAATGCCACGGTTGGTTGCTTCTTCGATGACCAAGAAATGATTTTTGAACCTGCAAATGATATATACCCTGATGTGCTTCTTCTATCATCTTTAGATCCGGCCCAATCTGCATCTGAGTAGACCTTTAGCTCAATATCTGAAGTATATGAATAGAACAAACCTTCATTCATGGTCCCCTTTAGGTACTTGAGGACTCGCTTGGCCGCTTCCATATGTGGTCTTCTCGGCTTATGCATAAACTGACTCAATATGCTAACACTATAGCATATATCCACCCTTGTGAGTGTTGCATAGTTCAAACTTCCAACCAAGCTTTGATAGCTTGTGATGTCTTCAATTGGCTCTCCTTCATAAGCACTAAGCTTATGATTTTGCTCCATAGGTGTGCCTGCACACTTTGTATTTTCCATCTTGAACTTGACGAGCATGTCATGGACATACTTCCTTTGTGTGATGTATATACCTGAATCTGTGTAGATCAACTCCAATCCAAGAAAATAAGTGAGTGGTCCGAGGTCACTTATCTTGAACTCCTCCTTCATTTGACTCTTTACCTGTTTGATTCCTTCAAGATCATTGCCTGTGATAATAATATCATCAACATACACACATAAATAGATCACTTCAGATCCATTCCTCTTTATGAACAAAGAGGTATCCGCCTTGCTAGCTTTGAATCCTTGGTCCTGCAAATAAGTAACCAATCTGAAATTCCAAGCTCTTGGAGCTTGCTTCAATCCATACAAAGCTTTCTTTAGTTTGCATACATAGTTAGGATGATGTGCATCCTCATATCCAGGAGGTTGTGCCATATACACTTCCTCAGAAATCCATCCATTCAAGAAAGCATTCTTTACATCAAGTTGATAAAGATTCCAATTTCTAGATGCAGCAAGACTAATGAGAACCCTAATTGTAGGCATTTTTGCAACAGGAGAGAAAGTCTCCTCATAATCAATACCATGGGTTTGAGCAAACCCTTTAGCAACTAACCTTGCTTTGTGTCTATTTATACTTCCATCTGGATTCCTCTTGATTTTGTATATCCATCGAGATCCGATTATCTTCATAGATGGCTTGTTAGGTACAAGCTCCCAAGTGTCATTCTCCTTCAAGGCTTCCATTTCTTCATCCATTGCATCTCTCCAAGCTTTCTTGCTTTGTGCTTCTTCGAATGTGGTAGGTTGTTCATTGGTTGAATCCTTTGCAATGTAGATTGAGTGCTTGGTGACCAAAGAAGTATCATAACCAAACCTCTCTGGTTTCTTCTTCTCCCTCGAAGACCTTCTAAGTGGTTGATGTGAGCTCTCGGGTCCATATGTAGCATCCTGCATCTTTGCTTTACCTTTGTTCTTCCATAGCTTTAGTCTTTCCAAGTCTTCTAGGTCAATCTCCGAATCACTTTCTTCAATCTGCTTTGGCTCCTTTGGTTGAAGTGATGGAAAATCTTCATCCAAGTCATATGGCAGCTTCACTTTCCTGTCATCATCAAACCATGATTTGTTTTCATCAAAAATTACATCTCTACTCACAGAAAATCCTTTATTGGTTGGATTGTACAATCTATATCCTTTTTGGTTTTGATCATAACCAATGAATACACACTTCTCTGCCTTGGGATCCGATTTCCCTCTTACTTGAGAAGGAATGTGAGCATAGGCTAAGCATCCAAAGATTTTACAATGCTCTAGACTAGGTCTTCTTCCATTCCACACTTCATATGGAGTGGTTCCATCTAGTGACTTAGATGGAAGTCTATTTATGAGATATGTGGCTGTAGACACAGCCTCTGCCCATAGGTAGTTCGGCAATCCCTTTTCGTTGAGCATGGACCTTGCAGCTTCGACAATAGCTCTGTTCCTCCTCTCTGCTACACCATTGAGTTCGGGTGTATACCTTGTAGTGACTTCCCTTTTAATGCCTCTTTCATGCAAGAAGGCATCAAATTCAGAAGAGAAGTATTCTCCTCCACCATCTGATCTGAGTCTTTTCAAAGTCCTACCTGTTTGATTTTCAACAAGAGCAATATACTTCTTAAAGCAATTAAACACTTCATCCTTGTGCTTCATGAAAAACAGAATGGTCCACCTGCTACAATCATCTATGAAAGACACATAATATCTTGAGCCTGATATAGATGGCTCCTTACTTGGACCCCACACATCCGTGTGCACTAGATCCAAAGGATTTTGATACATATATCCTTTCTTATTGAAAGGTTGTCTATGAGCCTTGCCGAGTTGACAAGCTTCACACTTATAAATCATGTGTTGCCTTGTGATATTAGGCAAACCAAGTACACTTTGGTCCCTGCAAATCTGTTTGAGTGTCCTCTCACCAATGTGAGCAAGCCTTTTGTGCCATATCTCCAACTCTGTTAGAGTTTGAGATCCATAGCTAAACAAAGCTATGTTCTTTGTATCTTCCACTTCAAAAGTGAAAAGCCTTCCTGTCTTTTCTCCTTTGGCAATCCTTCGAAAGCCTTGCCTTGGGTCTTCAACATATGCTCCAAATCGATTGAATCTAACCTGCAATCCTTTTTCAACAATCTGTCCAACACTTATTAAATTTTTGGTAATTGTAGGGACATACAAGACTTTGCTTAAGAGGTTCATATTCCCATCTGATGTCTTCACATTACCTATCTTCTCCACTGAGTGCTTTGTGTCATCTCCTGTCTGCACTTCATGCTTGTTATGAGGATCTTCCAAATCAGAAAGTAAAGCCACATTTCCTGCTACATGGTTCGAGCATCCCGAATCAATGTAAAATATGTGATCATCATCCTTACCCTTCTTCGTTGATAGATTCATAATCAATAATGAATCTTCTTGACTTTGGTCCTCTGCATAGTTATTGTAATCTCTTCTTCCTCTATGGCCACTTTGATAGTTGTTGTTGTTGTTGTAATTGTTGTTGTAGTAGTTGTTGTTGTAGCCTCCATTGTACCTGCCTCTATTTGATCCATAGCCACCTCTATTGAATCCTCTTCCTCTTGAGTTCCTCGGGTTCCTGAAACATTCTTCAGTAGTATGGTTAGATAAGCCACATATGTTGCAAGGTTGAGATGATTGGAATCTCCCCCTGCCTTGCTTTCCACTTCTGCCTCTTCCTCTAGCTCGTCCTCTACCTGCAAAGTTTGCTTGGAAAGAGCTTCCTTCATCTTCATTCTTTCTATTCTTTGACTTGTCCTTGACCTTAGCTTTATCAGAATATAAGGCAGAAGTTTGATTACCTCTTGAGGACTCACCACCTTTGCTAATCTTTGCTTCATGAGTGAAGAGTTGGCCCATGAGTGTGTTGAGGTCGGGTACATGCATATCCATGTATAAATCCATGGCTGTTGTGAATGACTCCCACTTGTCGTCTGCTTTGATTCCATTCATGATTTGTCTTATGATTTGCTCCTCTTCAATTACCTCTCCAATGCTTCCAAGTTGGTCGGAAATCTCCTTCATCTTTGTGACATAATCAGTCACATTTTGCTTCGGGCTT
This sequence comes from Ceratopteris richardii, assembly GCA_020310875.1. Taxonomy (NCBI): domain Eukaryota; kingdom Viridiplantae; phylum Streptophyta; class Polypodiopsida; order Polypodiales; family Pteridaceae; genus Ceratopteris; species Ceratopteris richardii. The sequence continues at coordinate 27,714,001 of CM035436.1, read as the reverse complement.
TTCTTCATTGTTGTGAACTCCATCCACAATTGGTTCTTCCTTGCTCGAGTGTTGGAAGAGAAGAAAGAAGCAAGTGCATTCCAGGTTTCTCTTGATGTCTTGCATCCCTTGACATGAGGTAAAAGAAAATCAGAGATTGAGTTTAGAATATAGGACCTTGCAAGTGCATCCTTCGAACACCAATTCGAAAGTCCTTCCACTTCTTCATGTGATGGTTGCCCTTTGTTCCTCATGGTTGGCATTGCTTCATCTCCGGATATGAATCCATATAGATTCCTCCCTTGAAGGTAAGCCTCCATCCTTAGAGACCATGCCGGATAGTTGTTTCGATCCAATTTGTCAATTGTTGATGGAAATCCATCTCCCATGTTGCTTGACTATGCTCTGATACCACTGTGAAGAGAGATGGTGGATGCAATCCAAAGATGAGTAGGTGCCGCTACAACCAGCTTCACACCAGCCAACTGAGACTTCAGAGTTGATTAGTAGACCCTTTGAGCTTCCTAAATCCACCAAAATATCAGCCAAGTACTTTGGAACATGTATCCCAAAAGTTTAAGTCAAGACCGACAAGTTGCGAAATGACTAGCTCCCAAAACTTGCTATTTTTGGACATACACCTGCTGGAAAAAATGAACAGTGCTCTCAACCTGGAAGGAATTAGAAAAATTCCTTTTGGGCATAGCAAATAGACTTAGCAAGCTTCCTATTCCAAGTTAAAACACTTCAAATGATGGACTGAGCACTGAGAACAAGTTTCATCAAGTTCTGGAACATTCCCACAATTCTCGGGGCTCTGCAAAGATAGACCAGTAAGCAGTAAAATGCAGATATCTCCAAAAGTATAAATCCAATGACTTTGAAAATTTATAGGTAGAAACTAGACAGTGAGAGCTATCCAACGCACTTTAAAACACTGAAAAAGGTTCAGTAAAACTCGAGATATGACCTTCTGAAGTTACTGCTCTGAGTGAGTATAGCAGAGAACAAAACAGAGAGGTAGATGATAATAAATGTATAGATTCACATATGATTACAACCACATTGGCAATGAATCTTTGCACAATGGGAGTAGAATGATAGAGCTATGGAGTAAGCTCTTCAATCTCTACAAAATGACATGAAGTGGTCACGTACAAGGCTTGCTAATCGCCTCTTCCTTCTTGCTCCTTTTATAGCTATTCTTGGAGGGAGTTTTGAATTCGAATTCGAATGGCTCCACCTAAAAGTGATCCCCAAAGTTAGGAGAGATTCCCTCAGCTCAAAAATTCGTGATTTTGGTAGTTGGAGCCACGAATTTGCTTTTACATCATGGATGAGGTAAGCCATCCTTTTACTTTTTTCTTTTTCCATTTACAAGAGATAAAATGTACTCTTTTACAAGAGGTGTTCACATGACTACTCATGTGACTTACAAATGAGGATAATATCAAGCATATCAAGCATGTAGGCTTGGGCAAAATGCACCAACAGGTAAGACACACGATGATCGTGTGGCCGTGCAAATGCAATCTCTCACAAATCTGGAAGAAACTGTCCTTCGGTCTTCCTACTTTCAAAAGTTATCCCATCAACGGTTAATCACAACATCAGAATCGCAATACATGCCTTATTTTGTCTTACTACATGATTATAATGCAGAAGTCAAAAGACATACAGGGAAGGAGCCCACGTTCGCCACTCAATTTGAGATAGGGGATTTACCGACAGATGCACGTGCTGGCTCGATCTTCCAACCTAATTGGCGTGCACGTTTACTCACCGATTACCCAGAGATGATGAGTACCTGGGCAACCATGCCACTATATATCAAGTATAATCCATGCTATTGTCCAGTGGTACGTCGCAGATCCTGGCAAGCATTTGCAATCAAGGTACGCAACAATAAAGAGTGCTCGGCTTGGGTTAACTACCCATATTTTGCTCCACCTCGAGGGACCCCAACCGTAGCTTACATGATATCGACAATTCGGCACTGGTCCGTACGCCTAAATAATGTACCCGACATAGCAGCGAAAATGTGTATGAAGATATTCGAGCTCATGACCATTGTCTTCAAAACCTTTCGGAATGTCCAAGCTCCATACATCTCTGCCCCTGGCTTCTCTCAAGGCAACAAGGATTTAGTCTACGACATGAGCCAAACCCCCTCGGTCGCTATCATCTTTGCTTGGCATGCACGAATAAAGTACTTGCCCGCATGCTTCAAGCAGACATTTGAGGAAATGTTCTCTACAGGATTCTGGGAATACAATTTCGAAATTTTCATTCCCAGACCCACACATTTGCTACATCTATTCGTAGTAGAACAAGCGATCCATGCAGATCAGTTACGTCTGCCACATCCGGACATTCCAGGACCAATCGATTGGGATCGCATGATGACAGATTTGGCCAGAGGACTACGCATACAAGAACATCAGCTTGCCACTCAGGTTGTGGAATATTACATCCAACACTCCCAGCAACAAGGGTCTGTCAGGGACGACAAACGCGAGAGAGGGGGGGGTGTTGAGAGCAGTATGGGCACCCAAGGACTGACTAGACAAAGAAGCCAGCAGAGAGAGTCAGAACAAAGTGAAGGAGTAAGTAGACAAAGTAGTCGACGCAAATCTGGCAGATAGGCCCTTCAATTTTTCCCAAATCTACATCTTTTAACAGTGATTCTTATCACTAACAATCATTGTAAATACCATTTCATATTTTTGTAGCTCCATTTTGTGCAAGCCAAGGAGTCCTTGAGCTTGAGGAGCCTTAGAAGTACCTACATATCAATTTTCGTATTTTTTAGACTCCGTTTGAGCTCTCAAATTGGCCCTGGAACCTAATTTTTAACTAGGCCGGACACTAGGTCTGGACAGGGCCAAAACCTAGTCAAAAACTATAAAAAGAGCTAGAGAGCTCATTTTTGGGGTTAGATTGTAATTGAAACGAACTTGTAAGAGCATTTTGAAAGTAATCTAAAAGCTCCATTGATTCTCACTCTTTGTCTTACCTAGTATGCGTGTGTGTGTGTATGTGTGTGCATGCTAGTGTGCTTCTCACTCACACACTTGTGCAACCACTTGCTCGAGGTCTTCATACCTTCCTCACGTCTTCCCGGATTGACATTAAAGGAGGTGCTACTCATCATTGGGCTACAGTACCTATGCACCTTGTTCTTGGCCACTTGTGCCACCACTTGTGCACCACTTTGCACTTTTGCACCACCTGTGCATTACTTGCAAAGTCATCAATTTGACAGTTGACCAATTCTACATTTGATCACTTTGACTTTGATCAATTTGACTTTGACCACTTTGACTTGACTAGCTCAACAAACCTATAGAAAAATGTGGAGCCATACCTTCTTCTTGTGCAGAGACAACTATCATGTGAAGTGGAGCAATGTGGTTGTGTGGGTAGTCGCTCATAGTGGTCTTTGTCATTTGCAATATTTACAACGTGGTGTGCCATCAAGTAGAGAGCACTTACTTTGACTATGACCATACTCACCACACCAATACCACATGCTTTGATCGATTTGGGTGGCTTGGTCCCTATTTTGAGAATTCGATGTACTAGCATAGAAAGTGTCGGTAGCTCGAGAATTACCTATTTTTTAGGTGCTAGGACTCATGAACATTTTTGGCACAAAATTAGCAAGTCATCCTATTTAGGCAATCCAAGTTAGAATGATCTCTATTGTTGCATATCATACACCATACTTGCCTATAGATGTCCTAAGCAGTCCACAACTCCTTCAATTCTCATCAAAGTTGCACCAATACATCATCATTATGTTGTGTGGGTGGAAATGTAACCTTCTCTTCATGATGGTTTTGTTGCATTTTTAGTGCTTCTAATTCCCTCTTGGGTTTCTCAATTGGGTCCGCAGAGGTGGTATAGGTAGATTGACTACCACCTTCAAAATATAATCTTGCCTCTTCTATGTGTATCCCAGCTTCCACAAAGTCCTCCAATGTAGCGTCCAACCTTAGATACTCTTGTAGCTTTTGTTAAGAAGACTTTGGCAAGGCCTTCTCAAACCATTTCTTCACCAACAAGGCACATGGGCATGTGGCAAGCGAGCAATAAGAGATTTTGCATGCATATAGACTTCATGAACTCATTCACCTGGTTGGAGCCTAGTGTCCACTTGCATGTTGACTATACAATTTCTCCTCAAATACATCAAGGGTAGATGGAAACAGGGCAAGCATGGCATCCTCTGGATTTTACAATCCTTGTCCTCAACATAAGGAGATAAATCTCCTCACGTGGTTGTCAACGTCCTCTTGCACTAGACCCTTGGAAGTAGGAAACTTATTGTTTAACCTTGACAATAGATTTGTAAGGTCCTCCATTGGTAATTGGTTATCCTTAGAGGTGTGAGAGGCAGATTCAGGTGATGTCCTAGTCTCTTCTTTAGAAGAAGTTTTCTGAGTTAAATCTTGAGAAAAATCGATGGGAAGAGTTAAGGGTAGAGGGGTGATTGATCATCTAGAAGGGCCATGAGATGAACTTCACCAATTATAAGTCTTTATGAGACTCTTGATTAGACAAAGAGACTCCCTAGAAGCTCAGGTATGGGTCATGTACTCACTCACTTAATGTTGTGTAGAAGCCTAGCAAGGCTTAAAAAACCAAAGAGAAGTAGAAAAGAAGATGAATCCTCACTTCCAATAGGTGCCTCATATAGAGCATGCAGGGGTCCACTAGGCATACCAAAATGCAGAATAGAGGCCCAAGAACTTTCGTTAGGAACAGGAGTAGATACACCTCCTAGGAAACCTTCTACTCAAGGGGGATTCTCCTTAGAGAACTATACCCTATAACATGCTTGTGTAGAGAGACGTTTCACAAATGCCTAACTCCTCAAGAGGGCATATGCAAAATAGAGAGTACAAGAAGGGTTCACAAAAATAACGCAACTCAAAATTGCATTAATTGCATCACACACAGAGATAGAAAATGCACTTCAATTGGGGACAATAATTTCCACCCGATTGTCTTAGATGAGTTTATTTGCTACCACCCCAGCCTTGAGGTTACCTCCTCAATCACACTTACCAATAGCGCTCCCTTCCTATGAGCAGCACAAGTGGCAAGCAATCAACTAGTGACTTTAGACTCCAAGAGTTCGATGATTGGGCACACTTTCCTAGACAAAAGTATCACTTCAAATGTTAATTCACAGAACATTCAATCCAACATGTTACACAAAATTAGGCCAACAATCTATAGTCAAGACACACAAGAGATCACCAAACACTACCTTAAAGCTCACAAAAGTCTCCATATACATAGTAAATACACACTTAGTACTCGTCTGAAGTCTACCCAAGACTCTAGCATACATAGCAGTGCTAGCCCCAACTAGTCATGAGTAGCCCAATCACAAAGATACAATAAAGTGAACAATAGAGCCTAAGTGCTCCTAACATGCATAACTAAGCAACAAGATACTCAAAGGCCATATGAGTGGCTCTGCACGATCCTAGATGATCCTTGGAGGAGGGCAAAAGTGCCCGCCAACATGGCATGCACACTTCAAAATGGCATAGCGGGAGGGCTATCATGAGGGGCTACCCACAGAGGGAAGTAACCTAGGTGGGCCACTACCCTTGGCAAGGTAACCACTTTTGGACTTATTATTGCTGGTTGATTATTGACATTTGCATGACTTTGAGGTGGTTCCAATTGTAGCTTCTTGACTTCATTTCTCTTCTCTCATATAAGCTTGGATGAGCACATGCTTATCACAAACTAGATGAAGGGTTGCCCAACCCAGTAGGGCATCTGGTGGAGTAGGAGTTGACCTAGGTTGGTTGCTGAACTCAAGAGGGCGAGAGGACAACCCAAGGGTAGAGGAGGCTACATAAAGCTAGGTGACCATACATTGTTGGAGCAAAGGAATACGGGGCGACCATCCACTATGATCAACATGAAGTAGGGCCACCACACTTAGATCAAGCTCCATGCTCAGTAGTACTACATGTGCCCAAGAGGCTATGCTACTAATATTATTCTTTCCATGTGGAGAAAACAAGTGAACATGACTATATCTAACAATAGCAACAAATTTGAGCCTTTTAAAAGCATGCTATCTATAAACAATTAAATTTCACACCTTTAAACGTGTATGCCTCCATAGAGAATAGGTTTAAGCTTGTATGGATCCTTCAACTAGTGAAGGAACCTTCAAGAGATTATCTAACTCATTATAATAGAATCAATTCTTGAATATGCTTCCTGAAAATCAAGTCTAAAAGTAACCAAGGATACTTTGGTTTACTTTGAAGGAATTCAACACACAAATTTTGAGCAATACGAAATCGAACTATGTGATTACGACATTGAATAATCTTGAAGCAAGAAAATGTGTCGTTTCTCTTTAACTGGAAAAAGATGTTCATTTTTCCTGGCGGGAGGGGTGAATCGTGATTCCAAGAGATTTTATCAGTCATGAGACCGAAGAAGGTCGTCACCATTGTCTGTGATTCATTTTGCTTTCGTCTCAAGTGGAAGGCATTGGCTTACGACTACGGCGCATGAATGATCCAAAGGCCTTTGCGTGTACTGCATCGTGAGTTTCTTCAGTTCCCCAGGATGGTTGGTGATGCAGGAACCTCGACAAAATCCGCTTCTCGTCGAAGCCATGGCGTCGACGGGGTGCATAGGGGACCCCACCCGTTCGGAGTGCCCAGGTTCAAACTAGATGATATATACAGCGCTACTTGTAGGTTTGACAAACGTTTTCTAGTGACAAATGCTGCTCTCTCACAGATATATGTCGCAAAGCTGTCAAACGGAATCCCAGTTTTTGTGAAGAGATCGTGGCCTGGAGACAGGTTCTGGGACGCCCAGCTTGCTTTAGAAAATGAGAGAACCATACTCTCCTCATGCAGAGGCACATACCTTCTGAATCTTGTGGGTGTTTCTGACGATACGCCAGAGCGTGTGTTGCTACTCGAGAATGCCTCCTACGGGAACCTTTTCGATGCCTTGCATGGTAGCCTACGTGACCCCATTGATTGGCCCATGCGATTTCGAATCGCTCATCACGTTGCGGTCGCGTTGAGAGGTCTCCATGGCGCTCGATCTCTAATTGTTCACAGAGATGTGAAGTCATCCAACGTGTGGATTAACGAAAATTGGTCTGCAAAATTAGGTGGCTTTGAATTTGCTTTGAAATTCTCACGGCCGGCGAAGCCAGCGTCACCAAATTGCCCACAGAAGGCTATGTCAACAATAGACCCAGATTATCAAGGTTCAGAATTTCTCTGTGCTAAGACAGATGTATTCTGCTTTGGAGTGCTGCTTTTCGAGATCATTACGGGCAGGAAAGCCTTTGATGTTACTCAGCATCCTCCCTTTGTGGTTGATTGGGCTCTTCCATTGATACACCAGAAGAAGACCAATCTTCTATGTGACCCGAAAATGAGACCTCCTTTCCAAAATTCAAGGATAATCCTGGACATGGCAAGGATTGCGGAGCGGTGTGTTACTGCTGCAAGCTCCAGAAGGCCAACGATGGCAGAAATCGCAGAGGAGCTCAAAGTGCTGAGTTTAAGAGTTCCTGTTCTTCAGCAGAAGAATAGGAAAAGACAGTTGCACTGGTCTAACATGCCCTCTCTTAAAGCTATGGAGAAAGCTTTGGGAACTTATACAGAAAGACCATATCCATGCCCAAAGGATCGTGTCTCGCCAAAACATGAAGCTACATTCAGGTGTGAGCGGCCAAGCATGATATTTGGGGTTATGTCTCCTCGTGATCCGCCTCAAAAGTATTTCCTCAATGTCCTAGAAGATGCTCTAGCCAGACATCAGAGAGAACCGCATTTACCGCCACATCTTAGACATGATTTTGAGTAGTTCTTCACTATGAGAGCCTAGTTGAACTAGCTGCTCGCAAGGTTGAGGATGCCACTTTTTTCACTACGTACTCGAGAATGGTGTTCGGAAAGGTAATTCAAAGGTGCTGCTTTCTGGTTATAAGTAGTTTACAGCCGCTTATTTGAAACTTATTAGACGCGCATCTGCAGGATTTGGAAGGACATGCCTCTGCAGCTGAATAATGAGTAGGTAAGATGACTCTATTAACAAAGTTTATTTTGGAACAGTAGGAATTTTAATCAATCATAGGGCTCACTTGAAGAACATCATTAAAGGGCAAAGGTCATTCTGCTTTATGCCCAAAATTAGGAATCTGGCGTCATGAACATCTAGATTCAGCAGCTACTTTTGAAAAAAAGTTTAGTCTAGAACCTATTAGCAAATGTAGATACTGGAACAGATACGCCAGCATCATAGATATTGATGATGCTCTAATATACAGTCAATAATTTTTTGTGATAGAGCTGATAATTTATATTCCCTTTTAGATGATTAACTTGAATCTCTAGGTTGCACCTCATGGTAATTCTTCGCGTTCTCATTCAATTTGAGTGAAGACAACTTTTGCTCTATCAGAAAATTCAATACATAAGAATTCAGGGGATGCAGCGCATTTATCTACAAGTTGGTCTATCTGAAGTTTCAGTTTGTAGATGTTGACATTGCCCCTTTTACAGCCATGGTTCACTCAACCAGGGCAAACAGGTGAAAACTCATCCACTAAGGAATACCTGACACATTGTAATAATACGTGGAATCATTGAGCTTAACGCTTTGAATGTAGTGATGTGGAACAGGAGCAAGGGTGAAAAACTTGGTTTTTGAGATCATACAGCCATTAATTATCGATTTTTTGTGGAGGTTATCGAGTATTTCACTTTCGAAGATTGGTTGCAGTTTGCAAACAAACAGCGTCCTAGCCAAAGCTCTGCATAAGGTGAAATGTGAAGGTATAACGGCATTTTTTTCGGCTTTAAATATTGGAGTCTTTTCCCACTGTCTATATCAAGGCATGTGTAATTTTATGCCTGGCTAGACTTTCTTATGTTTAACAGAGTGCATGGAAACTCATTGGGTTGCTTTATATCCCACACACACACACACACACACACACACACACACACACACACACACACACACACACACACACACACACACACACACACACACACAAACACACACACACACACACACACACACACACACACACACACACACACACACACACACACACACACACACACACACACACACACACACACACACACACACACACACACACACACACACACACACACACACACACACACACACACACACAGAGAGAGAGAGAGAGAGAGAGAGAGAGAGAGAGAGAGAGAGAGAGAGAGAGAGAGAGAGAGAGAGAGAGAGAGAGAGAGAGAGAGGGAGGGAGGGAGGGAGGGAGGGAGGGAGGGAGGGAGGGAGGGAGGGAGGGAGGGAGGGAGGGAGGGAGGGAGGGAGGGAGGGAGGGAGGGAGGGAGGGAGGGAGGGAGGGAGGGAGGGAGGGAGGGAGGGAGGGAGGGAGGGAGGGAGGGAGGGAGGGAGGGAGGGAGGGAGGGAGAGAGAGAGAGAGAGAGAGTCACGTTTTTGGCGAGTTTGTAGAGAGAGCAGTTCTGCAGGCAGTCCCCTGATCCTATGACAAACAAAGGCAGTAAAGATGTTTTCCCCATTCGTGGGATAGAGGAAAGAAAGGAAGAGAATAAGAACGAAGCATTTTCTGGGAAAAAGTAAAAGGGGAAGGTATCAGTGATCTCAAATCAGCAGTGGTCATATGCAAGTGCTTAAGGTGGAACCCTTCTTGTAAAAGACCACCATTCGATTTCTGTCAAGACTTTCTTAAATTTCCATTGCAATTGAAAAGAAGGAAAACAGTGTACTGAAATTTCGGTGAGGAATTTACACTCCTTTGTCTGCAGAAATGAGTTTTCCATGTGCTCAAGTCTTACAGTGCCATATAAGTTCACTTAATCTCACGCCATATAAGTTCACTTATTGTCTTACATCACCCTTGTTCCTTTAAGACATGTTTATAACTTGCCTAGGGAAGGATTTGGATACATTTTCGGGGTATTCCTAAGATATTGATTAAGATTTAATTTTTCTCATTATCAATTACAGAGGATGTCTCTGTTGCATTTCAGATTAATGGGCATCAGAATGGTGTTTCCTTTATGTTTGTTCACATCACAATTGAGGACTTTTTACATATTGCTAAGATGTATTGAAGGTAATTCATAGTTTCCAAGTTACGAGTTCTTAATGCGGACTCTGTTGGAGAACTTTGCTTTTATCTTAGTTTGTGGAGTCCTTTAAATCATTGAAGTGAGACATCATGTATTCTTGTAAACCTCTACAAGGTGATGAAGCAGGTAATATGACATGCCATTTGAGGGCTGCAATCATTTAGATAGGACTAAGGAGCAGCAAGCATACAAGAGGACCAAGGGTGCTCTAAGGTGAATGATCTCCTTAGCATAAGAGTCAAGTTTTGTCAAAGGATTGATAATTAGTATTTTTGCACATGAACGGAATTCACTCTTACAGATGTATCCATCTTGAGTAAGAGTGAGATTGCAAGGGAAGATCGAGTAATGGAACTTTGAGCTACCCTGCAGTGATTGTAGGGAAAGATTGAGCTTTCTTTGTGTTTATTTTAGGAGCATAGGTCTTAGTCTTCATCCTTACTGTTTTCTGTAGGAAAAGTAGGATGCCGCAAGCAATAAGTTTAGAGCAGGATGCCACGTGCAGGGCTTTTTCTGTTTCCTTGTGCCTAGGAAATTCTAGAATGCAGATGTCAAAGCTTGCAATAACGTTTTTTTAATAATAGTCTTTGACCATTTTGATTATATCCTTTCCTACCCTTCAATGCTTATAAGAAAAGGACAATTGTTTTACTAGTGTTATTATTGAATTCATATTCCAGATCAATACCTTGCCATGGTATCAAGTGGGTATGGTATAGCAGATTTTGCCTCGACCTCTAAGGCTGATGGCTGGGTTCAAGTCCTGCTCGAGAATGGATGTTCAGCTCCATGCATATGGTCTATATGAATCTTGTACTAAAAGATGGGTTTGTGAGTGTGTTTCCATATTTCCAATTGTTCTCCAACAAAAAACATGTTGCCATGGTTCTTACGTTTTGCTGATAATATCAGCAACATTGCCGCGAGAGACCTAGTCAAGATGTACCTTCTTTGACTTAATTCCTTGTTTTGGCGCGTGAATTTATATTCCGTTGAACTTGAAATACCTTGAATTACATGTAAATAATTTTTTTGAAAATTTCCGATCCTAGTTATGTGTGTTGTATAAATTGGTCCATCTTTTTCTTTTAAGGGGAACCTCAATCTTTTGACCATCTCCAAGGCTTGAATTAATTGAAATTGTGATTGCATAGTACCCATGAGACCCCTCAGATTCCACAAGATCAGAGGTAGAACACCTAGCACCTACTAGGTTGCAACCATTTGGATGGGATCAAGGGAGCAACAACCATACAAGGAGACCGAGGGTGCTCTTATGGTTTGACAGAGGTGAATGATCTCCTTAGCATGAGAGTAAAGTTTTGTTAGAGGATTGATAATTAGTATTTTGCACATGAACGGAATTCCCTCGTACAGATGTAGCTATCTTGAGTAAGAGTGGGATTGCAAGGAGAGATCCAATATTTTTTGCAATATAATATATTGAGCTACTTTGCATCGATTTCAAGGAAAGATTGCGCTTTCTTTCATGAGCATAGGTCTTAGTCTTTATCATTATTGTTTTTTGTAGGAAAAGGAGGATGCCACGTGCATTGCATTTTCTATTTCCTTATGCCTAAGGAATTCTAGAATGTAGATGTCAAAGTTTGCAATAGTGTAGTTGTGCTAGTGTTACTACTGAATTCATATTCCCAATCATTACCTTTCCATGGTATCCAGCAAGTGTAGCAAATTTTGCCTTGATCTCTAAGGTTGATGGGTAGGGTTCAAGCTCTATGTGAGAATGGATGTTCTGCTCTATGCACGTGCCTATGGTCTATATAAGGCTTGCACTAAAAGATGTGTGTGAGTGTGTTCTTATATATCCAATTGGTCTTAAAAAAAAAAAAAAGAAATCTTGCCATGTTTCTTGTGTTTTGATGATAATATCAACAATATTGCATTTAGAGACCTAGTCAAGTGCACCTTTGATTTATTTCCTTCTTTTGGTCGGTCCCTTGTATCTACTTGTAATCCTACCATTTTTCAATTCAAGTTTAGAAACAAATTTCTAACCAAACATTTTAAAGTCAAACTAAACGTATTGCTGTTTGCAAACCCTTTGACATACTTTTAAAAATGATTTTTGATAGTATTTGTGGTTTTTGATTAATTACATATTTTTTCCAATCAACATAGAATATAAAGTCTTGAGATCTTTGGGGGTGATAGAATTGGGTGTTCATCCCTTGTCATAGTGCCATTATTTTCATCTTGAATGATTGCTTGTTTGCATTAGAGCTTACAAATGTTCAATCTTATGATTTGGCTTGCAAATGTCATCCATGGCCATTTGTTATCACACATAGGTCTCACATAGCCGAATAACAGGTTCCTATTTGATGCTCAAACTTATAATTGTCTCATTACAAAAGGGGCTTTAATGCCTTATGCTTTTATGTCACTAAACTCGTAGGACACCAAGGGATGGTTCAGTGCAATGTGTTCATGGTATTGACCTACATTAAATGAGCCTCTCAAATAGGGCATAAAGGCTCGCTGGTCATGAATCCATTGTGTGCACCATATTTAGACTCTTCGCTTGTCATGGAGGCATCCAGATCCATTTGGTGTGGCTATGGTTGTACATGAAATTGGCCCTTGTGATGTTGGTCACCCATGGACTCTTGAACCTTTGGGGTATTCATTCACACAATTTTTTGGTGTTGGTACAATGATTGGGACTTCAGCCCTTGTGGTGATGGCTGCTTGCATCATTGCAAGGTCCAAAGCCTGGGAATGATGGTGTTTGGCTGTATGGTTGGAAGATGAGTATGATCTTTGTCCGTCTCTTTGTTGTGAATATGGATCCTAATTCGTGTACTTACTCAGATGGAACTTGGAAAACTGTTAGCAGCATAATTTTCTACTTCGTTGGTATTGACCTCATGATAATTTGATATTGAGCATATTTAACATTCCCTATTTATGCTTGACCTACATTTTGGACTTTTGACAATCAAACGGGTCGTCTTTCCCTTTCTAGGTTTCTCAAGGACATGACTTGTCCTTTTCTAGTTGAATAATAGGGATGTATGTATGTATGTATGTATGTATGTATGTATGTATGTATGCATATATATATGTGTGTGTGTGTGTATGTATGTGTATGTATGTATGTATACACACATACATATATAAATAGATACATACATACATGTATATACATACATACATACACACATTTACATACGTACGTACATACGTACATACGTACATACGTACATACATACATACATACATACATACATACATACATACATACGTACATACGTACATACGTACATATGTACATGCGTACGTACATACACACATACACATACATACATACATCCATACATACATCCATACATATATATACATATGTACATACATACATACATACATACATATATACATACATACATACATATATACATACATACATACATACATACCTACCTACACACACACATACATGCATACATACATGGATATTATGTACATACATTCACACATGCACACACACACACACATACATACATACATACATACATACATACATACATACATACATACATACATACATACATACATACAAACATACATGCATGCATGCATACATACATACATACATACATACATACATACATACATACATACATACATACATACATACATACATACATACATACTAATCAAACATGTATATTGCAATCTCTTTCTATCTAAATATATAAGGTAGATATAATAAACGTGTGTGTGTTATTGTGCTTTGAAAGTAAACATAAGTGTGTTTTTGGGCCAAACACAATATATTCAAATTTATTAATAGCATGCAATTATAAAAATCAATACATATAACCATTTTAAATTAAACAAATATATAAAAGTTTACATACATACATACATACATACATACATACATACATACATGCATACATACGTACTTATGTACGTACATACATACATACATACATACATACATATACATACATACATACATATACATACATACATACATACATACTGTCACTCTAGCACAATGGTAAGTACCAATGTGAGGAGATCAACCTAATAAATGTCAATCTGCAGAGGTGAGGATTGATATGAAGACCGTGCGTGAGTGAAAGCACACAAGCATGCACACACATACACACACACATGCACAAGGTAAGAGCAAAGAGTGGAACAATGGAAGGACTTCGATTACAAAAGAACTCTATTATAGAAGCTCAAATCTACAACAAGCCAACCCCAAAAATGAGCTCTCCAATCCTTTTTATAGTTTTTTGAGTAGTTTCAGCCCTGTCCAGACCTAGTGTCCAGCCTAGTTAAAAATTAGGTTCCAAGGATTACTTGGGGGCTCAGATGCAGTCTAAAAATTATAGAGATTGGTAGGATGATACTTCTAATACTCCTCAAGCTCAAGAACTCCTTGGCTTGAACAAAATGGAGTTGCAAAAATGGAAAATGGTATTTACAATGGTTTTAGTGACGAAAATAACTATTTTTATAGGGATTTCTTATGAAAATTTTACATGTGTTTCTTAGAGCTCCCTACATGCTCCTTATTCTTGTGTGTCGAGTTCCTTGATGCACTTCCATGCTTTGTCCTTGACTTTGAGTGTCAACACTCCCCCCCCTCTAGAGTCTGTCATCCCTGACAGACCCTTGTTGTAGTGGCTGTTCCATGTACTTTGAGAGGTAGAGTTCCTCATGTCTCCACCAAAGCAGTCTGTCTTCCACATGTAGCTGGTTCTTCATTTTGTTTGGTTCTTCATTTTGTCATTGATAGCCCTTGCAGATGGTAGGCCCTTTGTATGTACCTTTTCCTTGTATTCTAACTTGATGGGGTATTTGTGAGCTTCCAAAAATTTGCGAGCTGCTCAAAAGAGGCTGTCAATGTTGATTGTGAGCAGCGCTTGGTGGTGGATTTTTCCTTGCTCTTGTTGTCACCTTGATGTCCCTTGGTTCTTACAAAGATGGCTTTCATAGTTTTCATGCCACATACTCGTAACCCATAATGAAAGATGGATAAGTGTGTAAGTGCATAGGTTGAAGGAAATAAGTGCCTTGTGCACAACCTTGAATGTGGCCCTATGCATGCTTACTCAGGGAATGCATTGAAACAATTATGGTGCAAAAAAAAGGGTCTTGAGTGAAATCCTCAAGGGTATGCTGACGAAGAGGTTTCTTGATCTATCATGGTGATGATATTGCTGAAGTAGTTCATTCTTACCATGGTGAAAGGTCCGTCGATATTCATCTCTTCATGTTGTGCTCCCATCATGGTGATTGACCATTGTCTTGTCTTGCTTGTTGATGGATATCCATGCCAATGGTCCACTGATGAGAGTTTTCAGCCCATAGTCCTGTCCTCCTCCCTTAAAAAAAAAAGAAAAAAAAAGTCACCAAACAAGAAGAAAGCTGTTAGCATCAAAAATATTTTACATATATCCAATGTGTCTCATGTGCCTGGGGTTCTCAATTGTGTCTATGCACGACTGTGTAATGTGGCCCTATATTGATGCATACTTTGGAAATGCATGTTCGAATGGTGCAAAAGACAAGGTTATGCGAAAAGCACATGGTTGTTGCACGTCGAGGCTTTCAATGTTCTTGGCAAAGGTTGATGCAGCCCTCGTTGGAGGTATTCATTGGATTTCAAAGGACAATTGATTTTAGGGACCCATTTTAGATGTGTTGGGTTGCGTACAAGTCCTTTTTGACTGCTTCAACTCTGGTTAATTGCTTAAATTTTGCATCCGGAATGGTTGGTTCTTTGGTTCTATGGATGCTGCTGGTGCTTTTGGCTTCCAAACCCATATCTTTGATGATTGCCTGCTGAGTTTTGCCGAAGAGGTGAGTTTATCTTCTTTTGGTCTCTGTGCTCGATTCTTAGCCTTTTCTCTCCTTGGCTTCTTTGTTGAGACCTTGTGCACATGGGAGAAAATAGGTTGTTGTGTATGTAAAAGCGTCTTATGTACCCACATCTATAATCGCCCTTGTTGAGTTGCAACTAAAATCTTAGGCACCCAATCTTTCGGAGACCTTCTGGGTGAGCTAGTCCTGGTTGCTTGGTTCTTGTTTTCGCATGGTTGGGTTTTCTGGGTGGGAATTGTGTTGGCACAGCTGGTGCTTTCTCTCCTTTGCGTACCTAGATCTGCTTCATGCCTCGGGCTACTTTCTTCTTGAATTATCCTTGTCTATTTGATATAGCAGTTGTCATGTACCGTTTCATTTGCCTTTTTGGTTGATTGTTTGTGATGACATTAGTCTTTAGACAAGAGGAGGAGGTGGGTTGTCTTTGAGCCTATTCTTCCATGAGTGAGTTCTTCTGGAACATAGAGCTTTTGACACATACAACATCCTTTTTGCTAAGATTACTCCTAGAAGAACTAAGAGAATATGTGACATTTGAATTTGTGAGCATGCAATTCTCTAATTCTAATGTAATGCATTGGTCCTGTACCCAAACTTGAAGGATTTGACTTCTTAGGTTCAAGTTGACTGCATGGTCATAAATCCAATCTTGACCCAAGACAAGTGGCTCTATAAGGTCCTCATCGTGACATACTAGCATTTTGACTTTCATTGGAACATCTTGAAGGTAGATGGGAAGTTCCACCTCACCCAAACAAGGGGTTTCCACACCTACCAAACCTATGAGATAGGCTTCTATAGGCTTTATGTTCAATTGCAAGTCTTGGAGGTATGATAGTCTAACCGCACTAGTTGCTGCAGGTGAGTCAATCAATGCTCTCATAGTCCTTGCATTCTTCCCTTGTCCTATTGCTATGGTCACAAAGGGACGTCGATCAATTATTTGAGAAGCAATTGCAGTTGATGTTTGACACATGGCCATGTGGTATCTTGGGGCCTCAAGATTGATATCTAGGCATAGGCATCGTAACTTATTTCTCCTAATGCGTTCTCTAGCCTTTGCCTATGCTTCTTCTCTAATCGTTAACTCTTCTTCTTTTCGTTTCTTAGCAGTGTTGAGTCTCATTAGCATATTTTTTGTAAGAGGTTCTTGATATAGTTTGACTCGACAACCACTAATATAGCTCGGCAAGACATCGCCTTCTAGTGTGGTCAATTGAATAGCACTGCTATTCAAGTGATATGTGCATTGAAGTATGTGCATTGAAGTATGCATTTTTCCTTTATCTTTGATATGTGCATTGAAGTATGCATTTTTCATTTTCTTTGTAGCATAGATGCTTGCAGCTGCTCGTAGCCTTCTCTCACCTAAGCATTCTAGATCAAAGATCCTAGAGGATAACTCATGTCCAACCACTCATGCTCTTGTGCTACTTTTAAAGTTGGGATTAGGAATTCTAATGGTAGCACAACATTTTATCCGAAGACCATGTGAAATGGGATGGCATTGAGTACCGTTTTATAGGCAACTTGGTAAGCCCAAAGAGCATGATGAAGTTGTTTGTCCCAATCAGAGCGTTTGTTATTTACCAGTTTTGTAAATACATTACATAGGATCTTATTTGTGCTCTCGGCTTGTCCATTAGCTTGTGGATGATAGGGGACAGACTTCTTATGTATCACCAAGAATACTTGAAGATTTTCAATGACTTCATTCAAGAAGTATGTGCCTCTATCGCTCACTAACTCTATTGGTAGCTTGTAACTAGTGAACACGTTCTCAAATAAAAACTTAGCTATAGTTCGAGCATCATTCTTTGTTGTGGCTTTGACTTCTACCCACTTTGTGAGGTAATCCGTTGCTACAATAATGTATTCGGCATGGGAGTTTCTAGCTGGGGGGTTAATAGGACCTACAAAGTCTATGCCCCACTTCAAGAATGCACATCCTTCCATCATTGGCCTCAAAGGCATCTCATCTTTTCTAATTGGGTACTGGGCACGTTGGCATGTGTCACATTTCTTCACATAGGTATGTGGATCCATATGAAGAGTGGGCCACCAAATTCTTGAGAATAGAATAGTCTTAATTACTCGGTCAGGACCAAAATGTTCACCTGCAACAATGCTATGGGCAGTTTCTAAGATTTTCAAATAGTCTGATTTGTGAACGCACAATCTTAAGTAACCATCTTTGCCTCTTTGGTATAGGTTATCTCCTATGAGTAGTCTTGAGCTTCTTGCTCCATGCTTCGTTTCCTTGCTAGACTAGCCTCATTGGGTAATGTTCCTGATCTCATGAATTCTACTAATGGAGCTCTCCAATCTGGAATTAATGATACGTGATAAAGAGTCGCATGCTCCACAGGGGGTCTCTTCTGGCACACTGGATAGTTCTTGTTCCACTCATGAATTTATTTGTCCATACTAGGCCAATACACTACTAAACGTTTTAGATTTTGCAATGTTCGTTGTGTAGAATAGTGATTCCCTAGAAATCCTTCATGGCCTTGTTGCAACCAACTAGTATGTTTATCATCCTCGACACAACAAGCTAGAACACCTTCCGTATCTTGTTTATACATGCTTCGTGCCAATATTTGATAGTTTTGTGATCATACAATTTCATCCTTGTTCGTCTTCATATTCTTATTTGCAGGTCCAAAGGTTAGGATTGGTACCAACTTATTTTTCCATTTAGGAACAACTTCTAGATTGAACAGATACGCATCGGGAAATTCATCAGATACTCCTTGCGGTGACTCTCGTGAAGTGATGCGAGAAAGGTGATCCGCTCTGAGGTGGGTCTTACCTTTACTAACAACCACTTCAAAGTCATATTCCATTAGTAAGAGAAACCATCTTACTAAGCATCCGGTATTGCAAGGTTTATTGACCAAATATAATAAGGCTTGATGATCAGTGAAAAACTTAAACTTCTTTATGTCATAGACCATGCCTAAACCTTCTCTTTTGGTTGTTGTATAATTTTGTTCGGCTGCGTTTAGCTGTCTACTAGCATATGTGATAGGCAAATCTAGGTTTCCTTCACCTGTTGGTTGGGCTAACACACATCCTATTTCATGATTGGATGCATCCACATGGACATGGAATGGCTTAGTCCAATCAGGAGTGGTCAGTATTGGTGCAGAGCACAAACATCTTTTTAGCTCATTGAAGGAATTTTCGCATTCATCATTCCACTCGAAATTTGTCAACAAGGCATAAAGAGGCTTAACTATAATTGCATACATGTGAATAAACCTATGGTAGTATCCACAATGACCCATGAAGGCTTGTACCTCTTTAACGTTAACTGGCCTCGGTAGCTCCGCTATGGCTTTTACTTTATCCTCAACTATTGATATCCCATTCTTAGAAACAATGTGACCTAAGATTTTCCTTGTCGTACCATGAACACACACTTCTCTGGGTTCAGACAAACTCGATATTCCCTACACTTGTTGAAGAGCTGTTTGAGTTCAGGGATGTGACATCTCCTTTATTGGGAATGAGCACATAAATCGTCCACATATACTTCTAAGTTCTTTCGCAAGAACTCTTTGAAGACATGAAACATGAGCCTTTGGTGAGTCCAAATGGCATCACATGAAACATGAGCCTTTGGTGCATTGGTGAGTCCAAATGGCATCACACGAAATGCAAAGATTCCCCACTCTGTGGCAAAGGCCATTTTGTGTTGGTCTTTTGGGGCAATGGCTACTTGGTTGTAGCCCTAAAATCCATCAAGGAAGCTATACACTTCCTTACCTGCAACACGCTCCAATAAATGTTCAGTGATTGGAAGCAGATAACTAGCTCTTATCGTGGCATCATTAACTTTTTTAAGGTTAATACATACATGCAACTTTCCATTCTTTTTGGGCACAACTACAATGGGGGACACCCAGTCAGTATGCTCAATCTCATAGATAAATCTAGCTTCAATTAATCTGTCGATTTCTTCTTTTTATTTTAGCTGCATAGGTGTCATTATATATGTAGGGCTTCTGTTTGGTGGGCTTGGCATCTGCTATCGTGGGGATCGTATGAGAAAAAATCTTCAGATCTACTCCCTTCAAGTCTCTATAGTGCCATGCAAACACATCCCTATATTCCCTTAATAAGGCTACCAACTCTACTTCCTCTTCTTTACTTAGGTCATCTCCTATGTATGTACATCTCTCTTCGTTCTCTTCGATGGTGACTACGATTTTTTTTGGTCTTTTGTTTGTTATCATATGTTTCTTCTGTGGTGGCCTCTCTCTTAGGCATTTGTACCAAAATTTTTCGGTCCTCAGCTTCATATTTGTTGAAATTTTTTGGTGCTTTGAACAATGATTCCTCCTCTTCTTGTTTCACTCCTTGTCTTTTCTTTTTCTTTTGACCACCTTCACTCCCATCCTTTGAATTTACCATTTTGATGCTTGTGAGCTCTAGTTCATCATCATTCTCTTTTTCTTCTATGAAGTCACTAGAGTCACATCCTTCTAGCACGGGTTGACACATGCATACTAAAATATCATAACCCTCCTCATCACAATGAGTTGTCCACTATTCTTCATTGACCGCAATGTCCATGGTGGCTAAGATTTCTGCCTAACCATGAGGCTCAAATTCCTCATCTGGAAAGATCATCGGTGTATAGGCTGGGTCTTTAACTGGTCGATTGCCTTGAGAAGTTCCTTCTTCTCTGGCTTTTCAACATTTTTCCTCTTCCTTTGTGACCTTGCACATCCACAAATGAGTATCTTCATGCATCTAGGATGTATCAGATAAACTTTTAGAGTGCACAGAGATTGAATCTTCTTGCTCCTTGTGGATATGATTCCATTGTCGGGGTGGTACATCTCTGAAGGTGTAATCATTCAAATTGATCTTGGTTGTGACCCCTAAGTGCTTCAAGTATAAGGAGTTGGTTCCCCAATCCTGTACAACTTGCAATTGTCGTAGGAAGGGTCTTCCTAGGATCAGTTCGTAGGTATTAGTTTTACCAAAGTCACATATAGCAAAGGTGTGCTCAAACTCTACACCACAAGTGGTTAGAGTTATCCCTTCTAGCAATCCTAGAGGTCTTTCAACATGGCCGTCAGCCATCTGAATGTTCATTCTAGTTGGTCTTAATGCGGGTTTACCCCATTGCTTCCACAACACTAGCACCTGAATCTATGATTGCTTTGGTTGTGTAACCTTGGTAGTTGATCAGAAGATAAGTATTACCTTCCTCACCTTCGCTCATGCCCCTTATTTTGTCTAGAGGTATCTCCAGTACTTTCTCTTTAGAGCCTACTTTTGGCATTTTGGAATCAAGTTCTAGAACCTGATTTGCCACATGTTTCCATAACTCAGGTTTACTTTGAGCAACTGTTGGTAGCAGTCAGGGCACTAGCAGTCATGGCACTCAAAGACCTACGCGACAAGGTAGCCAACGAAAGAAGTCAGAGCAGAGAAAGGAACAAGTAGGCAAAGCAGTCAATGTAGATCTGGCAAGTAGGCCAGTCAATCTTTCTAACCTAATCTCTTTTCAACAGTGATTTTCATCACTAATGAGCATTGTAAATACTATTTTTGGTAGATTCGACTCCATTTTGTTCAAGCCGAAGATTCCTCAAGCTTGAGGAGTATTAGAAGTATTTATGTACCAATTTTCATAATTCTAGAGCTTGTTTGAGCCTCCAAAATAGCCTAGGAACCTAATTTTTAACTAGGCCGGCCAAAGCTAGTCAAAAACTATAAAAAGAGCTAGAGAGCTCATTTTTGGGGGTTAGCTTGTTAGTGATGTGAGCTTGTACATGAGACTTTTTGAGTAATCTAAAGAACTCCATTGTTTCTCTCTTTGTTCTTGCCTTGTGTGCGCATGTGTGTATGTGTGTGCATGTTTGTGTGCGTCTCACTCACACACTTGTGCCATCAATTGTTCGAGGTCTTCATACCATCCTCATGTCTTCCTGAATTGACATTAAAGGAGGTGCTACTCATCAATGAGCTACACCAAATTTTGGCACCGTTGCTGGGGATCAAGCTTTGAGGACAAGTGTGATATGGTAAGACGTAGAGTCGAGACATTGGAGTCATAGGTATTTTCTTCACTTTGATCTATTTTATTTTGTTTTTTTCACCATCTTCATCACCATCTCCCGCCTTCATCTCCACCTTCGCAAAAAGTTTCAGTTTTTTGGTCATATCATCCTTCCCATTCCATTCCCCTCATTTCACGTGTGAGAGAGAGCGAGAGAGTGAGTGTGTGCTTGTGGTTTGTGTGTTTTATGAGATTTTCTGTAGGAATCAGCATCCCCAACAATTGTACAAGCTCTAGCAGGTAAAATTTTTGACTGTGCAAGTCTCGAGGCATTGACTTCTGCCAATTGTGACTGACAAAAAGTCGACCATTTTGCTAAACCAAGTCCATAAACATAATGCTTAGGCCTAGGGCATCCTAAAAGAGTGATCAAAATTTTAAAATTCCTCTGTGTTCTGTCAATCGTGATTGACTCACAAACGACGACCAACACATCCCGATGGACCTGTCAATCGTGACCGACAGAGTCCATGACCGATTGACCACGATCGATAGAGCCTTCGCGTACCACGTGCCAATCATGACCGACCTGTCAATCATGATTGACCCATCAATCATGACGGACAACCACGATGGACCTATCGATCGTGATAGACTCAGTCAATGATTGTTTGACCACGACTGATGGAATTTTTGGGCCACATGTCAATCGCGATTGACCCATCAATCGCGATCGACAGCCATGACGGACCTATCGATCACGATTGACACATCAATCATGATTGACAAACTACTCGATCGTGATTGACGGGCAAATTCAGCATATTTTTAGGATTAAAAAAAATTAAACCTATCTTTGGCCAAAATTGGAAAAAATCAAGAGCATAAAGAGACCTTAGAAAACACTGTGAGCTATTATTGAGTGCTTGTTTCACCTGTTTTGACTCCCAAGTGCCTGACCAACCATAACTTCTTCATACGAACTCCGTTTGTTATAATTTTGGTCCCGTTGGAAAGCTCGTGGAGTTCTAGTATAGGTATTTTTTATGTTGACCTTCAATCAGCACCAGTGAAGTGAGAATACTATTTAGAGTAGAAAAGAAAAGCAAAGGGATGGTACTTCTTAGTGAATGTTGAAGATTGTTGTTGCTTGTCAATCCATTGTGATCAAGTCCATTTCTAACTAGTGAAATTTGTAGTTCGGGTGCTCAAGCAAGGAGTTCAAGCAACCTTAGCAAGGTGATCATAGAGCTTGGGCAAGCGTGTCCTGGGCTCAACTAGCAACTCAAAAGGCAACGAACTTGAGGTTGGGAATTCTCTCAACTCCCTTATTCAATTCTTAGCTCAGGCTAAGAACACATAGCATTGAAAGTAAGTTAGGGTGACGATAGGCATGAGACAAGTTGAAGACTATCTAAGTAATCGAGTTCAAGTCAAGAGATAACCTGTGCATGTGATGATAACCTTAAAGGAAAAGAAACTAATTTTATTGCGATCAACTCAAAGTGCAAAAATTCACTTAAGTATTCTTGATGATGCAAAATCAGACAGGATCATAAACACGATAACAAAATAAAAAGAATCTAGTGGTTGATAAGAAGGAAATCAACAACGAGATTATACTTTGGGTAAAAATTGGGATTGTTCACTCAGACATATGAACCTTAGATCAGGACGACACCTAGGGAGAGATAGAAAAAGCCTTAGGTCCTCAGAGATGGGTGTCACTCACACTGCTAGATCTTGGGCCCAGCAGTTGAGTGCTTATCTACACTACCTTAGCTGTGAAACTAGCGAATCAGAGATGTCTCATGGAATGGAGAGAACCACAGGAAGTTCAGGTGTGGCTTACTTACAAAAGGTCGAAGGTCTATACAAGATGCAAGTGGAATATCTTAGGACCAATTGTTTAGGTGCTTGCATCTATGAGGATGGCCTAAGAAGATCTATGGTCCATATTAAAAACCCTGATCAACCCATTGGATTGGAACATCTACCAGTCAAGTTCGAAAATGGTACATATTTGGACAAAGAAGGAACGATGTATGTGGTCACCATCCACCCAGATAGGATAGACAAATTTGGTAATGTGATCCCAGAAACGGACATAGGTGACATAGAGCAAGGGAACATAGGAAGAGAACCCAGAACCCCTCGAGGTAAATCAGTCCTGACAAGAATCATCACTCCCAAGTGGGTTCCCCAAGACAATAAGAGCATAGACTTGCTCTTGAACCGAGAGAATGACAAAGCCTTTTGGAGGTATAAGCCTGATTAGTCGAATGAGGTCGGAACACTCACAATCTACGAGTTTAAAGATCCTGAGAGTCTAGACAAAGTGAGCTATTTAGACAACACTTCAGAAAGAATCTTCGTGGTCACAGAGCATGGTAGGCATGCCTACACTTGGAAGGGAGAGTTTGTTTTTCCCCATCCAAGATCTAATGTCTCCTATATTTACAAGGGAGCTGGGACATCCCAAGCTCATGGAGCTCATAGGGACAGAAGTAGAGATAGGCCAAAAGTAAGTTTTGCCAACCCCTTGGGAAGAGAAAGGATGAGAACGGAGATGGATAGAGTGAAAACTGAGAGACCTAGAGACCCAAGAAACCAAAGAAATGCTGATGATTTTCCTTTGCCAAGGCCTAGAGAACACACTAGGACCTTGAGGCCAACCCAGCTGATTAAGTCCATGAAGAATTACTTCAATCACACTGGAGACCCATACGATCATGTGACCGAATTTAGGCAAGTCTTGAGAGCTGAAAAAGTTGAGGACCTATTCACGCAGTACAATGCTTTTGGTCTAACCCTTAGGAAAACAACCCTTACATGGTTTCAACCACTAAATGAGAGGTAGTTCAGGAACATAGACCAACTTCTAGAGGCTTTCATTATCGAATTCTCTAAGAGTGGTATACGGCATAATACTTCCTCATTGATTCATAGTTTTAAACAGACACCTCAAGAGACGGTTAGACTTGTAGGAAGAAGGTTTAGGCAATACTTAGAGAGATGTCTTGTTCCATAGTTACCCACTCTAGCCAAACATGTGGCTTTATTCTTAGATGGATTGTTGAGCACCAAGTTGAGATCATATGTATACCTGAAGGACCCCATAACCATAGAAGAATGCGTACACATGTGCATAGACATAGAGGATAATCTAGGCAAGGATTTAAAGCTTTAAAAAATCTACAAAGATTTCGATAGCTCTACCAGCCTCTCTTTCAGAAAATCCACGTCTATTGAGGAACTCGCAGAGAAGGTGGCTCAAAAATTAGGTGTCTCAAGAAAACAGATACCCCGATTTACCCTAGTGAGGTGGTGCTATACTGGTGGAGGTGACCATATGGCGAGTGTATGTCCCATTATGGATCAAACCCAAGTGAATCCTAGTAGCCAAAACTACACGATAGAGCGAAGATACACCAACCACACCGCACAAGACTGCCTTTATGACAAACAAACTATCAGACAAAATTACCCTCAGCCATATCCACAACAGGGCAGGTACCAGAACCAATATCCACCATAGTAGCACGATAGGCCCCAACAACCCTATCAGTCACCCTATCAAGGGCAACAGAGACCTCAACCAGTTCTAGCACAGCAACCCCCTACTCTAGCTAATGTGATTCCAGTGAAGTACACAGCTGCAGAAGAAAATCTAAATAGAGCTATAGTGCCAATAACTTTCAGAAGTTGATAGCCCCCAGGCTTACTACATGCAGTCACCTGAGCATAGTGAGTCCTACTATTGTGAAGAACCAAGTGAACCTAGTTGGGAACCAGAGTATGCAAATGTCATGTACGCAAATCCCAACCCTAGACCTCAACCTAGGCAGATAAGACCTGCATTTCCGAGAGGACCATGCTATCAATGTCAGGGAGATCACTTCATTCATGATTGCCCTATGCCTACACAGACACAACCCCAATATGTGACAATTCAATGTTTTTGTGAAGATTGCGAAAAAGAGCACCTCTTATGAGACTGCCCTAAGAACCCTAATAACATGGCAAAAATCACTCCTATCAACGTTATTGGGTTATTAGTAGACTCTACAGGAAGTGTAACTTCCACTACACCAGTGCAAGTGGTCACTAGAGCTCAGGATTTGCAATAGAACCAAGGTTTAGGCCACGAAAAGACTTCCGAGGTTAGTGAAACTGAGAGTATAACCAAGAAATAGATGAGAGCCTGGAAAGATATCCGGGAAAGGATGAAAAGACAATCGTCTAAGAAGATGAGCGAATTACAAGAGAGCATAAGAGAAACAAAAGCCAAAATTGTTGAGCTCACCTCTCAAACACACTCTCACATACCACCACCACCTTCATCCCTTTCACCACCTAATCTGCCACCTTCCAATGCACCTCATACAATTCCACCACCCCCTAGAGTAGGATCAGTATTAACTGACCCTACTCCCGAGGACATAGACATGATGCTTAAGGCATATCAGGCCAAAATCCAAGATGGGCCAAATGTGATAGATCATGATAAATGTTACCCTAGAGCTGATCTGGAGATAGAAAGAACCAAGCTTTGTGCTAAAATGGTAGCATTGGCTCAGACCATGTTTGAAGCCAGTTGCCTCTTCAACTACTCTTACTCAGCTAAGGCATAGTTGCACTTTGATGGACTGTTGGAGAGATTGGAGATCATAATTGCAAGATCTGATAAGAAAACCACTTCCCGAGGAAGGGACAAGGCAAGTGAAAGAATAAGCATTCCCCTCAAGAAGCTTATGTGCCTAAGTCCACTGAACCAGACACCTCTTCTTCTACGAATCGATATTCACCAGAATTCCTGCGGGAGATTCAAGAAGAGAAATGGGCTAAAGAAAGTGAGGCTCCTCCTCCCATTGAACTTGTGGATGATGCGCAGGATCAATTCCCACAAGACATTCCCTCCATTTATGGAGAGCGCAGAGTGCCCAATCCCAGGAGCGATTAGACTTTGAGTCTAATTCCTTACAGGAACTACCCCATTTCACAGGCCCATGGGAAGCTAAGTCTACTTGTATGAGAGCACCCATGGTCATGGTTAGAAACGAAGACTCAATCATACCTATGAACATCGAGGTAGTGAAAAACACTAAAGTGCAGTGCCATCTTACTTTAGAAGAGTTACTCAAGGTTAGGCCAGAATTGTGGAGACATGTAGCCAACCAAATGTCAGAAATAGCAAAACCTTGATCCCAGGTATGTTCTCATAGAACACTGCCAAAAATACCCTTGGAAAAGAAAGGAGACATGAGCGAAGGAGAGGAAGGAAACACCTATCTTCCCATTAACCATCAAGGATACACAACCAAGGCAATTTTGGACTCAGGCGCAGGAGTTGCAATTGCCACCACTTCCCTATGGAAGCATTGGGGCAAGCCAACACTCAAGCCAACGAGAATAAAATTACAGATGGCTGGTGGTCACATTGAGAGGCCCTTAGGCCTGCTAGAAGGAATAACTCTTACTACATGTGGTGTAGAGTTTGAGAATACTTTTTCTATATGTGACTTTAGCAAGAATCATGCCTATGAGATGATTTTGGGAAGACCATTTATGCGGCAGTTGCAAGTGGTATAGGATTGGGGAACCAATTCCTTGTATTTGCAACACTTAGGTGTTACGACCAAAGTCAATCTCAAGGACTATTCTCATAGAGATGTACCCCCTATTCAATGGAATCCCATCCATAGAGCTAAAGTTGATATGGAGTCAGTGCATTCCATAGGGTCAGGGTCCTCATGGATGCATGAAGGCACCAACTTATGATGTGCAAGGTAGCCGAAGAAGAAGAGAAGAGAGAAAAAGCCAGAGAGGTAGGTGCAAAGGAAACTCATAGATCAATTCAAGACCCAGCCTATGCACCTGTAGTTTTCCCAGACGAAGAATTTGAACCTCATGGTTGGGTGAAAGTCTTAGCAACAATGGATGTAGCCATCAATGAAGAACAATGGACATCCCACTGTGACGAGGATGGCTATGACATCTCAGTCTTCACAATAGAGCCAATAATGTATGATTTGGTTATAGAAGAATGCGAACCTAGCACTGATGCATTCCAGGATGCAAGTGACTCCAATCTAGAGTCAATCATTATGGACCCACCCTTTGCATTAGATGAAGAATACTTCTACAAAGTAGAAGCTCACCCTCAAAGACATGAAGAGATTACAAATGATGTGAGGTTAACCACAAAAAATGAAGGCAAGAAAAGAAAGAAGAAAGAAACCACGTCAGAAGAGGAAGAATCTTTGTTTGAGGTCCCTGAAAATTTTAAGAAGTATGAGATAGAAGATAGGAGAGTGATGATAACAATTCCTAAACATGATGCACAATCCGGAGAGGCCTATGATAACAAACAAACCACCAAGGAAATTGTGGTAGCCTTGGAAGAAGGAGAAGAAAAGTGCACCTACATTGGACATGACCTGACGGAAGAAGAAGAGCAAGAGTTGATAGCCTTGCTAAGAGAATAAAAATATGTATTCACTTGGAGCTACAAGGACTTGAAAGGTGTAGACCCTGACATATGCTCACACATGATTCCCATGACCTCAGATGCCAAACCCTCTAAGCAAAAGCCATACACATATAATGATAACTATGCTGCTAAGATCAAAGAGGAGATATATAGAGTGGTAGAAGCTGGATTCATCTATGAAATTGAACACACTGAATGGGTATCCCCCATTGTAGTGGTGCCCAAGAAGAATGGAAAGTTACGTGTATGTATTAACTTGAAGAAAGTTAACGCAACCACCATTCGAGATAACTATCTGCTTCCTATCACAGAGCATCTACTAGAAAGAGTAGTAGGCAAGGAAGTGTACAACTTCCTTGATGGATTTTCTGGCTACAATCAGGTAGCCATTGCTCCAAAAGATCAGCATAAGATGTCTTTTGCCACAGAGTGGGGCATATTTGTTTTTTGGGTAATGCCATTTGCTCTCACCAATGCGCCCGCTACCTTTCAGAGGCTAATGTGCCACGTGTTTAAGGAATTGCTGAGGAAGAATTTAGAAGTCTATGTTGATGATCTTTGTGCCCATTCCAACATAAGGCAAACCCATATCCCTGAGCTGAGAGCTATCTTTGACAAATGTAGAGAATATCAAGTCTGCTTGAACCTAGAAAAGTGTGTCTTTATGGTCAGGCAAGGCAAGATTCTAGGACACATAGTGTCAAAGAATGGCATATCCACAAATGAGGAGAAAGTGAGAGCTATTGCAGAGCTACCTAGGCCAAAGAATGTCAAGGAAGTACAAGCTTTCATGGGGCATTGTGGCTATTATCATCGGTTCATTCATATGTATGCAATCATTGCAAAGCCTCTGTACTCCCTTTTGACTAATTGGAGTGGGCAAAAGAATGTGAGAAATCTTTCAATGAGCTTAAACGACGATTAGTGAATATCTTAAGATCTTGGAAACTACTCACAAGGGTGTAGTAGGAGGACACTTTGGACCAGATCGTGTGATTAAGGCAATCCTATTTGTAGGCTTGTGGTGGCCAACCCTTCACATGCATGCACATACCTATGTGAAGCGGTGTGACATGTATCAGCGAACTCAATATCCCATACGAAAAGATGAGATGACATTGAAACCTATGATGGGTGGATGTGCATTCTCTAAGTGCGGAATAAACTTTGTAGGTCCTATTAATCCCCCAGCTAAGAATTCCCATGTGGAGTATATCATTGTTGCCACCGATTATCTGACTAAATGGGTAGAAGTGAAAGCCACAAGAAAGAACGATGCTCAAACAACAACTAAGTTTTTATCTGGGAATGTATCAATGAGATATGGGCTACCTATAGAGCTAGTAGTGATAGAGGCACTCACTTCTTGAATGAAGTCATCAAAAATCTTCTCCAAGAGTTCTTGGTGGTACACAAAAATGCTGCCCCTATCACCCACAAGCTAATGGGCAAGCCGAAAGAAGTAATAAGATTCTATGCAATGTGCTGACCAAATTAGTGAATAATAAACGCTCTGATTGGGAAAAACAACTACATCATGCTGTTTGGGCATATAGAGTTGCCTATAAAATGGTACTCCAATCCACACCCTTTCAGATGGTATTTGGCCAAAATGCAGTACTACCATTGGAATTTTTGATACAGAGTAGCACAGGAGCATGAGTGGACAGGGCATGAACTCTCTTCAAGAATCTTTGATCTTGAACGGCTAGGTGAAACAAGATTGAGAGCTTCTAGGCAAGGGCACACATCACAAGTTGGCAAACGTGCACATTGGTTCAGTGATGTCGTAGGTCCACCAAGAGAGGGTACATACTTCTAGGAAGCTGAAATAGAATTTAATGGATGTGTACCTAAGAACCAACTTAGGGACTTGTGGAGAAAGAGACTATACCTCAATCCCCCTCAAGTGCATATAGTGGGGATTCACGCTTTAATTATCAATCTGATGAGTATCAAAACCTAGCCGAGTGTATGAAGACATGCATTCAAATGACGATCAATGCAAATGAGTTACTCAAAGAGTGCAAACAAGGCAAAGAATAATCCAAACAAGCTTCAACTGTCAGTCATGGTGTCACGATACTTGGAACAACAGCCAACAGTAAATTGAGCTTTTCTCTCAGCTCCGAACTCCAAATATAGCGAATAGTATATGTGTTTCGAAGCTCTCAAGAAGAAGCATCCAATGGCAGTATTTTCACTCAATTTTGACACTTCTACTTCAAGTTATGAGCAAAATACTGAGTCGTGGGAATGACCTTCCTACACTTCAGCACTTCCTACACTTCGCACACACCTTAACAAGAGTAAACAAACACTTTCATGGATATAGAACACTTCCTAACACTCTTTCCAAGCAACACACATGCATACAAGCTCACAAAGAAGAAGATACAGAGAGGAGAAGACACAAATTCGAAATTCTGTGCTCTTGATTCTCACAATGGCAAAAAGTCTTTACAAAGAGTCACAAATTGACTTATATACTCGTGCCCTAAAAATGGTCCTTTCACACAAGAGACCGGCACTCTATTCACTAAAAGGATAATTTCCTACTAATTTACATGGGTAAACTACTAATCTTCAGTGGGGATGCATCTAGAGGACTCCTCTAGTGCCTTTACAACGGAAAATATATTACAAGAATGGTTATAATACAAAAATAAGGTGTCCAAATCGGAAAAATTTTGGGGCCCTTCTTTTTCTCTGCCTTGTGCTCTCTTTGCTCTGCAACACTCTCCCCCTCTTTATCTCTGTCGTCCCTTGACAAGCTTTATTTCTTGTCTTCAGTTTGTTTAAGAGGCTTGAATACACGCACCCAGTGGTCGAAGAAGCGGTAAGGACTGTCACAGAATTTGTTATTTTATCGGATGTAAGTCCTTTGCTTCTGTTTTCCCCTTGATATCCCGTACATCACAAATTTGGGTTGCTTCATTCA
The DNA here is from genome assembly GCA_020310875.1 of Ceratopteris richardii. NCBI lineage: Eukaryota > Viridiplantae > Streptophyta > Polypodiopsida > Polypodiales > Pteridaceae > Ceratopteris > Ceratopteris richardii. The sequence continues at coordinate 27,682,541 of CM035436.1, read as the reverse complement.
GTTGGGTTGCCACGCACGCCACCAGTGGAAGGTATGAGGATGTGATCCTTCAGCCTTCGATCTAGACCTTCCAAAGATCAAGAGGTTGAAGCACCCTCTTGTGGTTTCGGAACCGCTGGATATCTTCTTGCACTTCTTCATGGATACCTTCCTGGCCCTGGTTCCTCCTTCCACCTACGTGCTTTTTCCTTGCCCCTGCGGGGCTTTGTGCAGAGATGGGTGTTGTGCCCTTGCAGGGCTTCTTGTAGAGATGTATCTTCGAATATGATCTTTTCAGTGAAGCTTCTTTTGTTGTCTTCTTCTTTTCTTCTTTTTGCTTGATTCTCCCTCGACACTGCCCCCCTCCTGAACTCTGTCATCCCCGACAGGCTTTGACAGTCGACGGGAGTAGGTTCTATATACTTTTTTGCTCTGTTTCATTAAGCAGATTGGCTTCACGTATCATAATCTATTTCCACTGTTCAGCTTTTACGCCATCATTAGGTGGCTGTCTGTGGTTGGCGAAGAAGCTCAGTTCATATGCCACTAATTTGGCATTCAAGTTGGATGACATCTTTAAAAAGATTTCTGAATCCATTTCAAAAAATCCTGTGAAGAAGGCTTCTTCGAAGGTCTGCATATATGTACTTGGCAAAAACATGAGTCTTGAATAATAAGCCATTATGGTAGGGCGCCTAGGCATAATAGACAAATAAAAAACAAGAATGTCTGTTCCCTGGTTAATACCAATGAAGTTCAAAAATGTATATGCCGCATGTTTGAAGACCTTCAATATTGTAAGTATCATACTGAGTATTTTATTTGTCATTTTGATAGTTAAATCTGGTACTGTTGCATAACTGTGCAACCAAAATTTGATGGTCTTTACCATATAATCCTCCGTTGGTAGATAGTTATGCGGTGGACTTGGAAGTAGTGGATAGTTTAACCACTGTTTATTGATAGCACCATTCTTTTTCATTTCCAAAATTCTCGTGCTTCTCTGTGCTGTGGTGTTGGACAAAAAGAAGGATTTACCTGTAATAAATATGGTGCCGCTTGCCAGTGCACCCGTAATGTAGGATGTTTCTCCAAAAATTTTCTTCTCCAAACAGGTTGTGCTGCTTCAAATTCTTCTTGCGTATAATTGAACGTGTCATTTTTGAAGTGCAGCTGCTCGTCTGGATTTTTCTATGTGATCTTTTTGATGTATTGTCTTGTTTTCTCTTTCATCAGTCCGTACGGAATAATGAGAGGCTTCATGATCTTCTCTAAGTCTTTACCTTTAATCTTTGCTTCTTTCATGACTTTGATGACTTCATCTTTAAAATTTTCTGTCAACTGGGACACCAATAGTGCCCGCTCCCTCTGACCTATTTCTGCAGTGTATGGCATTGGATGATCATCATGTGGTTCCACCATCTGCTCTTTTATTGGAGAATTATAAATCGGGGGAGATAGAGGACGTACCTCTACCTCATCAGTAGGATTTTCTTTTGTCGGCTCTACTGGTGTCCCGATTAGTGCTTTCTCTTTTGCTTGGGTCTCTAATTGTGCTATACATTCAGTCTTCTCTTTATTTTCTTGCATGGCTGCTCTGAGTGCTTCTTTTGCTGCAAGCAGTTCATTGCCAATTTCTGCTACGTGATCCATATTTTCACTGTAGCTTGCTGCCAGTCTCGCGTTAGCCGTGTTCAACTATTTCCGAAGCTCAGTGGTTTCTGAGGCATACTTTAGAGTCCATTCTTCTCTTAATGCTTGCTCTTGTTTCAACATATCTGCATATTTTGCAATCTGATCTCTTAACTCTTTTTGATCAATATCTGTTGTTTCTTGTTTTTCAATGGGTTGATCATATAGCAATGACTTCATTAATTCTTTGTTTCTATTTCGTAAATTGTCATTTTCCTCCATATACACCTTTAGTTGTGTTTCCATTAAGTTGCTTCTAGTTTTCATTCTCTCTTTGTCGGCCTCGCTGGCTTCATGTAATCTTTGTAGGTTTGTCAACTGTGCCTGGAGTTGGTGATGTTGGGTCATCAATGTGTCACATTGTGTTTTTACCTCAAGTAACTCAGTTCCTTTGACATCAATCTCTTTTTGTGCCTGGATTAATTGTGCAGATAGTTGTTCACTCATAATTTGGAACTGATTCTTTTCCCTCATGGCTTTGTCGTAGTCTGCATCTGTATCCATCATCTGTTGTTGTGTATCCATGGCCGTTTGTATCATCTGCTTGACTACAGGTTTTAATTGTGTAACATCCACATTTAACCATGTTTTAGGAATACTCGGTTCTGCTCCTATTGTCACATCTTTTCCTTGTGCTACGTGTAATGTAGTGTCATGGGGCTGCCTAATGTGGAGTTGTATCCTTGGCTCAGCCTCCATGTGGTCCATCTTGCCTTGAGGTGTATCATCCGGTACCTCAATCACAACGGGCTCCTTACTTGGTTGTCGGCCTGATTCTTGGTCTATTGGAGTTTGTATTTCTTGTTTGATAGGTGGCACGACCTCTTTATTAGTTATTGGAGCTTCCTTGATACTGATCTTTGACGTATCATTCAATTGAATGACGTGCTCTGGTTCATTTGGTTCTTCTATGTTCTTTGCTTGTTTCTGTTCGTTGTCTGGCGTGACTTCAACTTGATTGATCTCTGTCCAATCTTCATTGTGTGTTTTTGTTTGCATATCTGTATCCAGGGTGTCCTTCTCACAGCTTGATTCTTCATTAGAGCTTGATTCCTCCAATCCTATTTCTTTGTATCTGGAAGGTACTTGACAAGTTGCTTTATCCTTCTCTTTCTTTTCCTGGTTCGCCTGTCTGTAATGGTGACCTTGAATATTCAAATTTATCTGCCTCCGCATATACTGATGTGTTTCGTCTAGGGCAGCAGAGAGGTCTCTTTTCGTAATTGGTTGTTGATTTTCAGGAATCTTTGGTATGATGTGTGTCCTCTTCGAAGTGGGTGTCTCCCGAGCTTCTTCCTCTCTTAAACGTTTAGTTCCTTTCATAGGTGTCCCTGAACTCGTTCCTACTTCTTCAACAGCAATGATTGTTTTCTTTTTCTTTGGAACCGTAGCTGACTTGGCGTATTTGGCTAGCCCTTCTGAGGTTGGCATCTCACGCAAGAAGTTTTTCATATCAAGTGCCTCATAGATAAGTAAGGTCAAAGCTGAACTGCCATTGAGAAACTTTTTCTGACCCCACTTCTTCTTGGCTTCAAATAGACGTTCTTGAACATATGGAGTCATATTTACTTTATTACCGACTTGCCTCATAGCATGTGAAAGCAGTTGCACCACGATCTTTTGAGGTGCTGTATATCTATGCATGCTTGGAAAACAAAAGTGTTGGTGCACTAAGCGGACAACCTCTTCAATATCCATTCTATTGATGTCCAAAAAGGATCTCTTTTTTGGATCATGACATTCCTCCTTGACATTAGTGAGCCCTTCTTGATTCCATCCAAAAGCCTTGTTAATCAGCTCATGAGTGAACTGAATTGTCTTCCAGCAGTGTGGTTAGCAACGGGATGGCAATGTCGTAGGCAACGCGTTAGCAACGTGATGAAGTTGCGAACTTAAAGTTGCGATAAAGTTGCCTATAATTCAATTTTTTTTTTCAATTTTTTATTATTTTTTTAGATTTTCAATACCCTAACTGTATAAATCCTCTTATAAATGCTTTAATATATGCAAAAACACACATAAGCATTATATATCAACGTTTAAACATTTCATATATAGATCATTTGACGTCGACACCTGACCTGCATTTCAACTTAGAAATTTGATCACAATGTGAATGCACATTAACTTTTAATATAGATCACATTTCAAACTTCATAGGAATACTCAATAAATTCACAAATCACCCTTAAAACTTAAATACTCAAGTGACAAGAATGGAGATGGAACTTGGAAGTGAGCAATGAGCACATGCCACAAAATACAATAATCAATTATAATGCAAAATCTAGGTACATGAGTCATCTCAAAGAGTCAAAATAAAAGTCAAGAGTCAAGACAATCATACTATCATCTAAATGTCTGATGTCATAAATACATATCCAATGTCCATAACCACTGATGACTGATCAATGACTCATCAGTCATGAGTCATGACTCATGTGACATGTCCAAATAAATATACAAATATAAGTCAGTCCAAGAGTCAATCATCAGAATCTGACTCAGTATCTGATGAAAACTCATCCTCATCAGGCTCATCCTCATCCTCATCCTCATCCTCTCTACCATGTGGAGCGGAACTAGTAGAGGCCCCTGCAAATGCTACGGCTCGTGATCGAGTACGTCTCTGGGAGCGAGTCTGATGCTGTGGCTCGGTCAACTCCTGATATAACATGCTATAAAGGTCCAACTCCTCTGAAGGTATAGTAGGCATCTCATGGACCTTCTCTATGTCAATGTGGTCAATGTTGACCTGTCGCACATCTGCTGTATGACCTCCGCTCTCCAAAAGGCGCAAGTTGCAGTGGCAATATACTAGCCGCTCCAACTGTGCAGTAGATAAGCGATTCCTCTTCTTTGTGTGGAAGAGGGCCCAAGTGCTCCAATTTCTTTCACATGGACTAGCGCTACAGTCCTGTGAAAGAACGCGGATGGCAACTGATCTCTGCATGTTCCATAAAAAGTATGCATTATTTGCTTGAATTATGAGTTCAAAATTATGAATTAAAATTTAAATGAAACTTAGAAGTTTGTACTTACTACTTACCAACTCAGGTGCAGATAGGCCATATTTCTCCCACCAAGACACAGGTGACAACTGACTAGACCGGAGCATGGCGGTATCTTTCCCAAAACTACCCCCATAGTTCCGGAATAGTGGGAGCTGATCCTCAAGTGTCAAGCGCATATCAATATCATCAGGATATAATCTACCTATGTATGAAGTCCATGCACTGTCAAGCTCATGATCCAACATCTGCCTCTCAGTTCTCCATAATGGGTGTAGAATGTGAGCCATACCATGAATCGGTCGATGGAACCAACCCCATCGATCCCTCCATATAGATCTAATCTCATCAAGCCTATTTATCCAAGAGTCAAGAATCAAGAATCAATGTGAATGCAGGTGACATGTCATTGATGATTGGTAATATAAATAAGAATAATAAAATTTGAATGTAACATTATCAAAATGCATATGGCATACCTGTCTGAAGAAATAGAAGTCCATCGAGCAACTCCCCAACACGGTCCATATACTCGTAAACGAGGCCTATAGTACTCCCCTCCATGTCAACAATGCGTAGCATGGAGTATAGAGGCTGCATCACTCCCACCAAAGCCTCTACCTCTCTCCAAAAACTGTCACTCAAACATGTAATGCGTACTGACTCTGCTTTACTGCATGTATGGCCACTCCATGCAAGCCACTCCTGAGAAACAACTGTCTGCATAAGTGATTGCCTCACTCGAAGCAATCTCTCCATCACAATGCACATATAAGCAAATCTGGTCTTTGCTGGCCTAAGAAGCTCCAAATCACTATATGATCTGAAAATGGAAAGCAACTTTGGCCTCTTCGTGAACAAGGTGACCACTCTCTGACATGTGGAAAAAATCTCATGTATCCAAGGGACCTTCCCAACATCCTCAATCAATAAGTCTATGCTATGAGCTGCACATGGAGTCCATACAATGGATGGGAACTCCTTCTCTAACATCCGCCCCATGGAAACACAATTACTTCCGTTGTCCGTTATGACTTGGACAACATTCTGCACTCCAATCTCCAAGACTGCCTGTCTGATATGTCCAAAAATGTACTCCCCTGTGATGGATAGGCCTGGAGTAGATGCATCAATGGCACGTAGGAACATGGTACCTTTGCAACAATGAACAAGTATATTATATACATTTCTTTTCCTAATGTCTGTCCATCCATCACACATCAAAGTGCAGCCATATTTCTTCCAGGTCTCCGCCATAGGCTCCAATTGCTTTTGCACAATTTCTTTTGTTCTTCTCAGCTCACTTCCTCTTAGCTCTTCATAAGAAGGCCCTTCCCACTCAACCCCAAGCCTACTCACCATTTTCATGGCCTCTTTCCATGCGGGAGTGCGCACCACATTAAAAATTAAACCACATTTGATGAAGAGCCTCATAATACCTTGGGTGGCCTCCTGCTTCCCTTGCTTTTGCAAACTAGCCCGTATGGATGATGCATGTAGGCTGCCACGACCTGTAGCAATGCTCTGACTCTCCCGTGGTCTCTTTTGCTGCTGCTCTGATGCATGTGCTACCTCCTCTGTCTCCAAGTCCTCAACAAGAGGGGCTGAAGGAAACTCCCCTTGAGATGCATGGGATGAATGTCCTGGAGGAATAGAGCTCTGTGCACTACTATGTGTTTCTGTTGATGCTCTAACCCCTCTTCTCATTTCCCGTGCTGCAACCCATTCCAAAAGCTCTTCTTTCATCTTCTCTGGCATTGGTTTAGAGCAAGGACCAACTCCTATACCTCCAAAACGTGCTAAATGTGCTTTTATTCTATCTGCCCCTCCTGTCCCTTTGTACCCACACAAATTGCACGTCCATCTCTCACTACCTCCTGTTCCAAACTTTCCTTGGCTCGTGACATATTGCCAACAACCTTGTTTAGCTCTAGGCATGATGGTTCAATGACTGCTGTAAACTCTCTCTCTCTCTCTCTCTCTCTCTCTCTCTCTCTCTCGACTTGTCTCTGGAGTCTGCCCGCAGCTCTGCTGAGTGCTCTGGAGTCTGGAATGAAATGAGAAAGGGCCCTCCAGCGGGCCGTTTTCGGCCCGCTGGAAGGGCCCTTTTTTTTAAAATTTATACGCAACGTGTTGCGAACGCGTACGCAACGTGACGTTGCGTTGCATACGTTGCGAAGGTTCGCAACGCGTTGCGTATGCAACACTGTCTTCTAGGCACCAACTTTATCCAGTACTCGTGCTTCAGGAACTGATATCTTATTCGCTGCAGGCTGAAGTGTATTCGTAACTTGCGTACACCTCTGGAAATCTGGCAGATAAATAGGTAGTCTGAGAAATGCATCTATTCTTGCTTGTGTCCAGACATCCGTCATGCGCGGTAATCCTTGTATGATGGTCTTAAAGTCTTGGGACATAATAGAGAAGTAGTGATCCCTGTCCATAATCTTGATGGTAGCCATGAAAATGAGGTCCGACACAGGTTGGTCATCTAGAAATCAATGGCCTCTTGCTTTTGTTATGGATTCCAAGGGAAGAAGCTGGACCTCTTCCACTTGCGTCTCTTCGGAGTTAGTAGATGCCATCTGCACTCAATATAGAGTATGAATTAGTGGCCAGATAGTATCAGAAATCCTCCATTTTTCCTTCATAAGATTGACATTGCTCCGAGTGAATGGTGTCGTCCCTTCCCCGTGGGTGTGAGAAAGGTAATACCTGTGATTTTTCATATTTTTAGATATTTTTATGTTTTTGTCTGAAAAGAAAAACAGAAAAGTTAGTTCATAGCCGAAGCGGTTATTAATTTTTTTAGTAATTTTCTTTAAATTATGTACAAGTGCTCTCCTATTTCCCAAGAGGAAAATGTGCTTCACTATCCTGAAATAGAAGAATAGCGTGCCGAATGCTTGGCCTTGTGATGTGGCCCTATCATGCATACTTTGGATTCTGGTAACTCCATATGCGTGCAACTCGAGTTATTTGGTTGATGTATATGGCTTGCTTTGTCTTTCGGCACCCAAATCTACTTTATTATGTTGGGGGAAATCGTGTTCCCAATCTTCCTGGTGATTGTGATGCTTCTCATTTGGTGCTTGTGCTTTGTCTGCTTTTTGAATCTTGGAATGACATGTGAATTGTATGTAGACTCCAGCTCTATCCTGTAGCAGTTTAGCTTCCGTCGCTTTGCCTTTAGATCATACTGATTTTCCTTGTTCATTGGTTTGTCCTTTTTAATGATTGTCCTTTGAGTACATGACTTGGGAATCCATATTTGTGTGCGGTCCGACTGGGCGGCTATCATCTTCTTCGGAATCCATACTTTAGCAATTCTTTGTGGAACTGAATATCCAGAGCGATTTTCATATTGGTTCTGTGGGTTCTTCTGCTATCGCAAGTAGTTCTTCTGTTGAAGATATGCATCCATTTGGTCCTTCCTTATCCAAGCTTGTCGAGTGTAAGGAATGGGGTATATTCTAATAGGTGCAGACTTGGGATTACTCAGAGAACTAGTCTCTCTTATGCATGGTTCTTTGCTAAGGCTATTTTCAGATAGAATGACACTCTTGTAACTTGCTAGATTAGAAGGTGGTATGCAAGCAGGATTCGTTGTGTCCTCACATGAAGTACTTGATGAAGGGGTTTCCACAGTGCTAGTGAACATACATGCATCACTTTGTTCATTTGAATGAGCTCTCGGGGCTATATCCATGGCTTTGAATGGTCGTTCGTCTAACATGCTGAATATCTCTCGATGTCCTATCTTGGCTGAGATGTATCCTAAGGCCAATTGAATAGTTACTTCATATTCGTATATCCACTCTTGACCTAACACTATGTCTTCGAGTAAGTCCTGATCATGACATACTAAGACTTTTTGTTCCATTGTGTTGTTTGCTAAGTGTAGAGGCAAGATAATCTCTCCTATACACTTGGTGATTTTTCCTCCTATTCCAACCAGCTGTGCCTTTGATGTACGTAATTCTTCCTTGAGTTGCTGAGTCAATGAAAATTTGATGCAGCTTATAGCGGCTCCTGTGTCAATGAGAGCATCCACTAAGTGGTACTCCGTTTTTTCGGCTCCCAAATTCAAATATGGTTGTGTCCTCTGTTGACCTAGGTTTTCAATGGCTCTAAAATTAGCCATTGGGATGAGTTCCTCTCCTTTGCGATATCTCTCATCTCTCTCTCTCTCTCATCCACTCTTTTCGTTTCCTAATCCGCTCTAGTGCTTCTTGTCTGGCTTCCTCTCGTATTCTTTCTTCCTCTAGACGTCTATTTTTACCCGTTATCAGTCGTGACATCAATTCTTCAGTCAATGGCTCTAAATATTTTTTTACTCGACATCCACTGATATAATTTGGCAATACTTCTACATCTAGAGTTGCTAAGCTAATGGCTCCGCTGGTGGATATGCGATTGATGATTAATGGGCCATATCCTCTTTTTTGCAACTTCTTAGCATGTTGTTTCAAGGTATATACCAAAACTAAATCTCCTTCCTTCAGATTTTTGTCTTTAATATGAGCATCAAAATATGCCTTCTGTCGCCTTTTAGCAGCATAAATCCCTACTACTGCTTGTAACCTAGTTTCATGAAGCTTCTCTATTTGATCCAATTGAGCTGAGAGTTCATGTCCCATCCACTCATAAGTTGTTGCTACTCTGAGAGTGGGTATTAAGAAATCAATTGGCAAAATAGCACTTTGTCCATACACTAAGTTAAAAGGAGTAGTGCCTATGGCGGTCTTGTAAGCTACTCTGAATGCCCATAAAGCGTGACGTAATTGTTTATCCCAATCAGATCTACCATTGTTCACAATTTTTGTGAGAACTGTGCATAAGATTTTATTTGAACTTTCAGCTTGTCCATTGGCTTGTGGGTGATAAGGGGCTGATTGCTTATGAATTACCAAGAATTCATTCAGTAAGGCTTCTATTACTTCATTCACAAAATGCGTACCTCTATCACTCACAATTTCTATCAGTAGTCCAAATCTGGTGAAGACGTTCTCGAAGAGAAACTTGGCCGTAGTCCTTGCATTGTTTTTCTTGGTAGCTTTGGCTTCAACCCATTTGGTCAGATAGTATGTGGCTACAATTATGTATTCGGCATGGGATCCTTTAGCTGGGGGGCTAATAGGTCCTATGAAGTCTATTCCCCATTTAGTAAAAACTCTGGCACTCATCATGGGTTTTAGTGGCATTTCATCCCTTCTAATTGGATATTTCGTTCATTGACATGTATCACATCGTTGACCATATGTGGCTGCATCCTGATGTAAACTTGGCCACCACATTCCAGCAAAGAGAATCATTTTTGATGTCTTATCTGGAGAAAAATGTCCTCCTGCAGCTCCTGTATGTGCATCTCTAAAACAGCAAGATACTCGTCTTCATGAATGCACACTCGCAAATGATTATCTCTTCCTCGTTTAAAGAGTTGTTTTACTATAAGAGCGTAGTCCTTACTTTGTTCTACAAGTGCTCATTTTCTTGCTAGAGTGGCTCCCTCTGGGTACTCTTGGGTCTTTAAGAACTTCACCAGAGGCATGCTCCATCTTGGTGCTACAGTGGAGTAGCATAGAGTGGATTTCTCTTCTGGATTCTGTTCTTGACAGGTTGGGCAGGCTGATACATAGTTATGCGCATCCCTCTGCATGGTTGGCCAATATATGCCCAATCTCCTTAGTGCTTGCCATGTTCCATTCGCATTTAGATGAGTTTTCCATTGATTTACATGTGCTTTTTGAAGCCACATTTCCTGTTCCTCTTCTTCTACGCATCTCATGAGTAATCCACTTGAGTCTTGGTGATACAAACTTCCAGCAATAATATGAAGGTTTTTAGTCTTCCATAGGTCTTGGGTTCAGTTTGGTGTGATCCCATGTTTGGGTCCATGCGTGAGTATGGGGATCAATTTTTCTGCCCATTGGGGACATACCTCGAGATTAAAAAGGTACGCATCTGGTAGATCATCGGGTACTCCTATGGATGGTTCATCGTGTGTCATTCTTGATAGGTGATCTGCTCTTATGTGGGTATTTCCTTTCTTTACTACTAAAGGCCTATTCAAGAAATTTGGGAATTATTCAAGTCCCATTTATATTACTTACAATGTTCTCATCTTATTTTTGAGCCCAACCTTGACCCCATTTATAAAAAAATTATCCTTAATATTAAACTATCAATTTAAATTACTCCAAGAAAAGATAATAGCATGTTGTAGTGTGTGAATGAGTCGAAAACAAAGAAATTGGGACACAAAGAACTGTCTCAAAATCCTGTGTAATTCCCATTTTTTGTGAATAGGCCTTACTACCTCAAAATCAAATTCCATCAACAATAAAAACCATGGTACTAGTCGTCCTGTATTACAAGTCTTATTGACTAAGTATAATAGGGCCTGATGATCAATGAAGAATTTGAATTTGTTTGCCAATAAGTAGTGTCGAAACTTCTTTACTGCATACACCATTCCTAGGCCTTCTCTTTTAGTCGTGGTATAAATGCGTTCTGCTTGATTCAATTGTCTACTGGCATAGGCTATGGGGTGATCTAACTTTCCTGCATCTGCGGGTTGAGCTAAGATGCAACCAATGGCAAACTTGGAAGCATCCACGTGAATGTGAAATGGTTTGTTCCAATTGGGTATTCTAAGGATTGGTGCTGAACTCAATCAACTCTTTAATTTGTTAAAGGCCTTTTCACATTCTTCAGTCCAGTTAAACTGCGTCAATAATTCATAAAGAGGTCTAGCAATCATGGCATACATATGTATAAATCTTCGGTAGTATCCGCAATGTCTGTTAGACACTGTTTATTCTCCTAACTGTCTGAAGTGCGTTTAAGCGATTCTTAGGTTCTTGGGAGTGGAAGGGGTCTGTTAGACAGAGGCCCTGTACTTAGTTCCCAAACTCACTGCTCACACCCAGCAATATACTAATGCTGAGAGCTCTATCAAAAATCTACTATACTGAGACATTACCTTTCACAATCTTAGCTCAACCATGTGTACCGAATACGCTAAGATGCTATGTTGCATCTGCACATAACTTACTAAACATATCAGAACAAGAGTATTCGTTCAACCTTCACAGAATGGATACCACACTCCGTCCAATATCCAAAGACACAGAAAATACCAGTACTCAGATACACCGTACTGAAGATTCAGTACGCAACCCAGGAACTCCTTACTATAGCTTAAACTTTGCCGTACGGAACCTGAACCTAGATACTACAGACAACTTAAGACAACACAGATACCAGAAGAGTTACCACGACTACATAGACTTCGCCACCTATTTGTAGAACATTTCAAGAACAGAAATAACCTGATGCGCGAACTAGCTGAGTCTCACAATCGTCATGGATACCATCAGACAACCGATAAGCCGAACCACAAATACACAAAGAATATTCAGAAAGTCACCAAGATATTCTGAATTACTCAACTTGACACACAGTAACACTACAGACCAATCACTCAGACAGACAGTCTGCTGATCTCTCGAACGTCTATGAAGTTAACAAACAGAAACAGATGTCGACAGCAGACAAGACAAAAGACGAACATGAAACTCAGAATACTGGAGATTATGCAAACAGACACTACAGTAACGACCCGCTCAGTCACCCAGACAGACAGTCTGGTGATCCATCACGGAATCGTCACTGGCGCACCTTTCTTTGATTTATATAACTTTTTTACAAACTGTTTGTAACAACTTTTCACTCGTGTGAACAAGATTCAGTTATACATTTCCAATCCGACGGCCGCTAACACTCTGGCACGCACAGTGGACTCGAACCCGCAGGTTTTACAAAACTATTGCTCTTCTATAATGCCTTCTAAGTACATATTTCTAGCTAATCTAAAGGTGCGGGCGATCTTTTTCTTTAGAGTTTCTAATAACTGTTTTAGGGTGTCCGGTTCTATTAACTGTGCATCTATCCTTACAGAGCTTAGCACTATGGCTTCGGTGAGCAAAATTTCTGCTTGGGTTTGCAGAAAGGTTTCTTGTAAATAAAATTCATTTGCAAGCGCCGCATCTCTAGATGTCTTCATTTATGCAATCTGTTGCTCCATCTTCTGTACTCTTTCTTTTTGATTGTCCAATTGATTTTCCCATCTCTCGATCTCTTGAGTCTGGAACTGGATCGTTCTGGAGTAGGCGTCCCTTTCTCTGCGTAAATCTGTTATTACCTTCTGTGTTTGAGCTTCTTTTGACAAATATCATTTGAGCATATTGTTTACATCTGATAAATTTTCTTTTGTTCTTTGAAGTTCGTCTTCTGTTAGCTTAGTTTGCCTCTGCTGTTCTTGGTTTTGCTGCACCACTTCATTGAGTTGCACTCTGGTCTCTTCCAATAGATTACCTAACGCTATTCTGGCATCTTCTTTATCCTTTAGCTCGATCTTCAATTGACTGTTTTCGGCCTGTGCTTCACTTAATAGCTTGTCCTTTTGGTTGAGATCTGCTAGTGAGGCATCTCTTTGATCAGCAATTTTTTGTTGTTCTGCAAGTTGAGCTTGGAGTTGGGTAATTTGTGAGTGGAGCTGATGGTTTTCGGCTTTAACCGCATCTATCTCTTCTTGCAGGGGCGTGATGTCTGCTTCTAGGACGTCCACCTTGTGTTGTAGCTCATTCCGGATGTTATCTGTGACTTCTCTCATTTGGATTGGTAATTGCTGTGATAGGTTAATGAGCAATTGACCCATGTTTGCCAATTCAGAGATTACGGGAATCGAAGGAAGTGGGAGATGTTGGCGAGGTGGAGATGCGGACGTGGTGAGGAGTTGTTGGGAGTTGGGTGGGGAGTAGTTTGGTGATGACGAAGAGGAGTCAGCGGTTTCGGCAGGGTGAATGGGTTGGATAGGGATAATGGTTACGATTGGCGGCTCCGGTGGGGGAATGGGAAGAGCAGAATTGGATTGTGTTACCTTGGTGTGTTGTGCAGTTTCTTCGACTGTGGAGTCAACTGCCTTAAGCAGCTCTTCGAGTACTTCTTTAGCAACTTGTTCCTGATCTTCTTGCTGTTCCCTTTCAGACTGTTGCTGGGATGCTTCATCTGTAGAGGTTGTGTCGGCTTCAGTACGATTTTCCTGTTCTTGTTGCTCTTGGGAAGATGATTGTGCGGAGGTTTCATGCTGCATCGATGTTGCGGTGTCGTGGAATGTTTCTTCATCATGTTTTGTTTCTTCTTTGTCGTCATAATGACTGAGTTAACTTCATGTGGTGGAATACAACGAAGTAAAACTCCAGTGTGATCTATATAGTATAATTCCCCAGCAATCAACCGAAATCGGCGACTGAAAACTGAAATTTTCCTTCATATTGCAGGAGAAGTCTGAGTAGGAAGGTATCCATCAGTGAGGAAGGTCAAGATCTGATCATAATAGGTAGATGGCATAGGTGGGTCTGTAATTTCATCATTAGTCGATTCAGAGACATAAATTGCCGGTGTTGTGTCATCTATACCGACTGGAGCTTCACCGGAATCTAAGCGAGACAGAAAATCTGCTAAGGCATGTGAATTGCCTGGCCGATGAATAACTTCGTAGTCGAACTCTTGTAAAAGTAGAACCCATCGAGCTAATCGTCCACCTAGATGCTGTTGCCGAACTAGATAGACAAGTGCAGCATGATCTACATGAAAAGTAAATCTACGGCCCAGCAAATAATGTCTGAATTTCTTGACAGAATATACTAGACCTAGACATTCTCTCTCTGTTATAGAGTAATTCTTTTTAGCAGGGGCTAATCTTCGACTTGCATAGTACACTGGTCTGAACCACTTATCGGTTTGTTGCATTAGAACGCTCCCTATCGCTATATCTGAAGCATCAACAAATACATGAAATGGGCGATCCCAATCAGGAGGCTGTAAGATTGGAACCTGTGTTAGTAATCCCTTTAGACGATCAAAAGCAGTTTGACAGTCTGGGGTCCAATCAAATTGTCGAGGGGCCTTGGTTATTAATCGGTTCAGTGGTATTGCCAAATGAGCAAGCCACCGTAAGTGCCGACCATGCCATCTTACTTGGCCCATGAAGCGCATTACTTCCTTAGGTGTAGTGGGTACACGTGCTTCTAACACAGCTGTGATTTTATCTGGATCCACCTGTATGCCCTGTGCAGATACAATGTGACCAAGTAGCTTTCCACATGAAGCCGCAAACACAGATTTGTTTGGGTTCAAACAGAGTCTGTATTCTCTGCACTTTTCAAAGCAGCACCGTAAATGGAACATGTGTGCTATCATCTTACCGAAAATTGAAAAATCATCAAGATATACTTGCATAAAAGAGGTAAGGTAAGGAGAAAATATATCCTGCATACACCTTTGGAACGTACTTGGGGCATTCCTTAATCCATACCACATAACAGTACATGCAAAAACACCCTAGTTGGTAATGAAGGCGGTCTTTGGTATATCCTGTTCAGCCATTCTAACTTGATTATACCCACTGTACCCATCTAAGAATGAATACATTTCATGTCCTGCTACTCTATCAAGCATTGTGTCAAGAAAAGGTAGCGGAAATGGATGAGGCATTGTAGCTGCGTTCAGTTTCCGGTAATCTACACATATTCGTAACTGCTTATTCTTTTTAGGGACAATAACAATTGGTGAGATCCATTCAGCATGCTCTACTGGCACAATAAATCCGACTTTGAGTAGCCTATCAAGTTCTGCCTTTACCTGTGATGCATAGTTTGGATTCATCCGGTAGTTGGGTTGCTTGAGTGGTTTTGCTTCCGGTTTCAGCATGACCCTGTGTTGATAGATGCGCGGGTCCAAACCCTTCATATCTTTGTAATCCCATGCAAATACATCAAAAAATTCTCGAAGTAGTTGGATTAGATCTACTTGAAATAATTCCGGTAAGCTCTCCTTTATCTTAACAGGTCGTGGATTTTCTTCATCACCTAAATTGTAAGTGGTCAGTTGATCTTTTGGAACATAGAATTGTCGAGGCTTCTTTGTATCCTCAGCTGGCTTAAAAAGTTGTTGTAGATCAGCGTCATCTACGGTAGCCTTATCTTCTTTCATATCTTTTTCTGTTACAGTCATCACTGTACAAACTGAAGGATTCCAATTATCTACAACAGATTGTAGATCAACAATTCCTAGGGAGATCAAGTCAATGTTATTTTTCAGAAACTCTTCTTCTTCATCATCTGACAACCCATCTAGCATATGGACTGGTTCCGCAAAATACGGTCTAGCATGCAACTCGCAAGGTTGTATAGCATCTAATTTTACAACGTATTTACGATTATTACCTTTGAAAGTGAGTTCCTGTGCAGACCAATCTTGTATCACCTTAGCGTGCTTCAGCCAAGGTCGGCCGAAAAGGAGATTATAATCAAGGGTGGATTCCGGTAATTCTAGTATGACAAAGGTCATTTTAAAAGTTGTACCTTGTAAAGTTATTGGTACATTTCGTACAAGTCCTACGGGATGGACTCTTGACTTGTCGGCCATTCTGACAAAAAACTGAACTAGTTCGATTTCGGTCCACCCTAACTTTTTACACAGTGTAGCAGTAGCAATGTTGACACCAGATCCTCCATCAATTAGTACCTGTGTGATTTTATGATTTTTATACCATACCGTAATTAAAGGAACTGAATGATCGACCGTAGAATCAGGTTCCAGTTGCATTGTTGCTGTTGCTGGAATGCAAGAAGGCACAGGACTGAACTGTTGTTGGAATTGTTGTCGAACTCCCGGAACTAGTGCAAGTAATTGGCCCAGAGGAAGAGTGATGGATGCTTTAGATAAAAATTCCCAAGCCTTTTGTGATTGGATTGTATTTTCCACAGATTCTGAAGATGATGCGCCTGCTAAAGATGACGTGCCTTCTGCTGAATTAGAATCCTGTTGTTGTGTTCCTTCCTCGGTTAACGGAGTCTGTGTCATCGGAATAGGATCTGGGAAGACTGGAGGTTCTGCGGTGGTCCATTGACTAGCTTTATTATACATCCTTTGTTGTTTGCGTATGCCTGGTTCAAATATTTCTGCTGCTGGTTGCATTTGTTTACCGGATCGGGTCTGAATTGCTGCAGTGTGCGTTTCTACTGGTGTGATTTGTACCATATTAGCCATTGGGTTTTGACGTTCTTTCTTCCTCTGATCATACTCAGCTGCATCCTTACAAAATCTTCTAATGTGACCAAATTCACCACAGAAATGACAGCGCGATGGTGGCAAATTGGGATTTTCCGATGCTGGTCCGGCTTGCCAGCGGTTTGCATTGTAGTTATTATTTCTCTGTCCTCTGTAATTTTGATATCCTTGTTGCTGGTTGTTTCTCATTTGCAGAGGTACATAGTGATTGGCTGGCTGCCCTTGTTCCTGTATAATTGCATTGACAGTTGCTGTTCCCTGCACTTTGGCGTTATATGCACAGTTTTCGATGGTGTGTCCGGCAGTGTTACAGATAGCACAAAACAACTGGTTAAGTGCACGTGGCACTAGTATGGCCTGAATTCTTGCATGTAGTGCAGTACATCTGTCTGGTCGGGTCTTCAGCGATATTTCTATTTGCTTTCAACCACTCCAGATCTTCTGTAAATCCTCCAACCTTGTTTTCCAGCTGCAAAGCCATTGCAATCACTGCATCTAGCGTCATAGCTCCTACACAGCGTATGATCATAATCTGTTTAAGTTGTGGAGTCAAGCCATTGATGAACCATTGAGTAATAACGTCATCTGGTAGGTTGGCATGTGCTGGTGGTAACTGCCTCAAATGAGTCCTGAATAGAGTGGCGTATTCATGTACTGTTTGATTTATCTTCTGTCTATTGTTTTGCAGGTAGTCAAAAATTTCGGTTGGATTCTTCTTTAGCCTGAATCTCTGCAAAAAGGCATCCCTTACTGCTTCATAGGTGCCAAAATGGTTAATATCATATTCTGTAAGCCATCTAGCTGCTTCGTCGACCAATGTCGATTGGAAAACAATAGCCTTATACGTCGGATCAGGTGGATGGTTGAGCACTACGTAACTTATCTCAAATGTGCGTACATGAGCATCCGGGTCATCTCCTGGGAATCCACCAAATTTGGTGTACGTTACTCCTATTGGAGTCGGCCTTGGTGGGCATAGTTGTTGTTGTTGTTGCTGTTGATGTTGTTGTTGCCCGTTCATGGCTGTGAGGGTTATATTGTGAGTATCTTCTGTATCCCGGGGCTGAATATCTGAACTATCGGAATCTGTATCGTCGGCCTGTGCACTTTCCGGTTCGATAATCTTGTTCAGTATGTTTCGAATCTCGGTTTCGAACAAGCTACCTTCCTTCTTGATGTTGAATGTAGGAAAACTTACTCCCAATAGCGGTGACTGGGCTGAAGATTCACCGAGAAATGGTAAACCGTCGCCGGAAAACTACGATCTTTCAGCAACTGTTACCGAAATATCACCGGAATGTGTCGAATCTTCGCCAAAACAAGGTGCTTTTTCTCCTTCACTAATTTCCTTGGCTAAAGTGTTTCTAGTCCTAAACAGATTTGAATATTTACCCAATGTTGTTAAACTAACTTCAGGCTGCATCCTGGTAGATTCTGGAGTTACTATATCTTCGACAGACTGTGCCGAAATAGTACCAGAATTTACCAGAGGCGTAGCATGTTCCACCCGAATATGACCGAAATCACTACTAACGTTCTTTACTTTCTTGACAATTGGGTTAGACCTAGTTGTACTTCTACCTCCCGGAGTCATTCTTAGTAAATTAAGTACCCCAGGCTGGCGGTTCTTTGGATACGTTTCACCGGATTGAGTAACCGGCATGTATCATCTTTTGTACTAATCGCGTACTATTACTGTCGATTAAAAATTTGCAGTCACGTTTCCACAACAGGTTTGCAACAATCTGATCTGTTGCCACCTTCCCACATACGGCACCAGTGTTAAACGCTGTTTATTCTCCTAACTGTCTGAAGTGTGTTTAAGCGATTCTTGGGTTCTTAGGAGTGGCAGGGGTTTGTTAGACAGAGGCCCTGTACTTAGTTCCCAAACTCACTGCTCACACCCAGCAATATACTAATGCTGAGAGCTCTATAAAAAATCTACTGTACTGAGACATTACTGTTCACAGTCTTAGCTAAACCATGTGTACCGAATACGCTAAGATGCTATGTTGCATCTGCACATAACTTACTAAACATATCAGAACAAGAGTATTCGTTCAACCTTCACAGAATGGATACCACACTCCGTCCAATATCCAAAGACACAGAAAATGCCAGTACTCAGATACACCGTACTGAAGATTCAGTATGCAACCCAGGAAATCCTTACTGTAGCTTAAACTTTGCCGTACGGAACCTGAACCTAGATACTACAGACAACTTAAGACAACACGGATACCAGAAGAGTTACCACGACTACATAGACTTCGCCACCTATTTGCAGAACATTTGAAGAACAGAAACAACCCGATGCGCGAACTAGCGGAGTCTCACAATCATCATGGATACCATCAGAAAACCGATAAGCCGAACCACAGATACACAAAGAATATTCAGAAAGTCGCCAAGATATTCTGAATTACTCAACTCGACACACAGTAACACTACAGACCAATCACTCAGACAGACAGTCTGGTGATCTCTCGAACGTCTATGAAGTTAACAAACAGAAATAGATGTCGACAGCAGACAAGACAAGAGACGAACATGAAACTTAGAATACTAGAGATTATGCAAATAGACACTACAGTAACGACCCGCTCAGTCACCCAGACAGACAGTCTGGTGATCCATCACGAAACCGTCACTGGCGCGCCTTTCTTTGATTTATATAACTTTTTTACAAACTGTTTGTAACAACTTTTCACTCGTGCGAACAAGATTCAGGTATACATTTCCAATCCGACGGCCACTAACATGTCCCATAATTGCTTGCACTTCTTTAGCAGTCTTTGGTCTTGGCAAATCCAGATTCACTTTGATTTTGTCTTCATCAGTTGAAATTCCGTTTTTAGAGATAATATGTCCTAATATTTTTCCTTGTCAAACCATGAAGACACATTTTTCTCGGTTGAGGCATACCCTATATTGTCGACATTTGGCAAAGATCTTTCCTAGTTCAGGGATGTGGGTATGGTCTTTGTTTGGAAGGTTTAGCTACAGATGTCATAGGGATTCTATGTGCGCATATAGATGGATCTACTCCTTTCAAATCCTTATATGTCCAGGCAAAGACATCCCTGTATTCCCTTATGAGTCGTATTAACTCTTGTTCTTCCTCCATTGAGACATCTTGTCCTATGAAAGTACATCGTTCTTCTCCTTCCTCTAGGGTTACTACTATTTTCTTGGTCTATTCTTTATTGTCATATGCTATTCCTGGCTGTGCTTCTCGTTTTGGCATTTGAATAGCAATTCTTCTCTCTTCTACTTCATATTTTTTGAAGTGGGCGGGCACTTCAAATTGTTCTTGAGGCTTGTTTTTTTCATCAGTTTTTGCTTTTTCTAATCCAAGCTCCTCTTCCTGTGTTGGTTCTTGATTTATTTCATTAGCTATGATGCTTACTTCTTGATTTCCACTTTCTATTTCCATTGGCTCTTGCTCCATTTCAATGCTCTCGTAATCCTCCTTCCATTCTTTTTCAATTACTTCTCCTTCTTCAGCCTCTTGGAGAACTACCACACATAGACTAACGTCATATCCTTCCTCATCAATGCATTCATTCATGGTTATCACTTCTTCGTTTACACACACATCGAGAGTGGCTAAAATCTCCATCCAACCATGAGGTTCAAATTCTTCATCTAGGAATATTTGAGGCATATAGGCTAGATCTTGTAGTGATCTAGCAACTCCTTGCTTTTGCTGCCATCCTTTCCTCCTATCTTCTTCCTTTTTTGCAGTTTGGCATATCCATAGATGAGTGTCTTCATTCATCCACGATTGATCACTTGAACCTATACTATGAATCGACTGATTATCTTCCTCCTTATGAATCTGATTCCATTGTAAGGGGGGAACATCTTGATAGGTATATGTGTGGAGATTTATTCTTGTGGTGGTTCCTTCATGTTGTAGGTATACGGCGTCTTTTCCCCAATCTTGCACTACCTTTAGTTGTCTCATGAAAGGTCTTCCAAGTATCATTTCATAATTGCTTGGCCTTTCAAATTGACATATTGCTAAGGTGTGCTTGAACTCAACTCCACAAGTGGTAAAAACTACCCGTTCCAATAATCCCAAGGGTCGTTCAGTGTGTCCGTCTGCCATTTGTATCTTCATGCGTGTTGGTCTTAGAGCGGGTTTTCCCCATTTCTCCCAGATTTCTCTAGTAGCAATTCCTACTCCAGCTCCAGAATCTAAGATGGCTTTAGTAGTGTAACCTCTATAGGTAATTGGAAGGCAAGTATTTCCTTCATCTCCCTCACTAAAATCTCCAACCTTATTGACTGAGATTTTTACTGTGTTTACTTCATCAGACATCTCCTTCTCTTCCGCCTTGATCTCCAATTGGCTGGTCAGTTTCTCTTTCAAATGTGGTTTGACCTTCAACAGTTCTTCCAATGTTAGAGTACAAGGGATTTTTACCTTTTTAAGATGTTGTATGATATCCGATGTGTTGACTGATGGGTTCGGTTCTTTTTTCCTTATCGAGGGAATACAATATAATTCCGAATTATGTTCGTACTCTCCTGTGTAATTTGGCAAAACCTTTACGCTATCATTTTCTTCGTTACTTGGATCAATTGGTATTATTTCTTCTGAATTCAGTTTAGGTATGGAGTCTTCTTTTTCACCTTCTGCTTCTAGCTCCTCAAAGGGTGGGTCTATTCCTTCCACTTTCTTCCACCAGTCTTCTTGGACCCTTGCCCACAAATCTTTAGGCCATTCCCCTTCTACTTCGGGAACAATGGATCCTTCCCTTTTATCCTCACAGTGATTTTCATTGTGTATCTCACCTTCTTTGGTTTTCTCAGGGTCATTAAGGATGACACACTCTTGGAATTCTTTTTTGGGAATTCGCGAGTTGGGTAATTGAACAGCAGGTTTTTCTAGGGTCTGTTGAGCCACTTCAATTAATTTTTTGCATATCTCCAACTTTTTTTCTCTAGGTCACCTCTAGGATATTCTCTTTCATGTTGTTCAATGGTAGGTCCTGCTCTTATTCGTGCTTTGTACGCCTAAATCCACATGGCTAATTCTTCAGGCATGGGATATGCTAAAACTGATCCTACCTCTTCTTTTTTTGACTTTCCCTTCCGATTTTCTCCTTCCTCTTCTTGTTTCTCTTTTAGATTTTGTTCTCTCTTCTCAATTTCCTTCTTTTGTAACAATTTCTTTTCCTTTATCTTGTCTCTACAGTTCTTCCATCTTTGTGTTTGTTTGCTTACAACACTTCTCTTAGGCTCTTCCGAGTCTTCAACTACTTGAGGTGTAGGTATGTTCATTGTCACCTTGATCATTTTCCTCAGTTTTGTCTGGGGTTTCTCTAGCTTTGGCTCTAGTTATTGCTTTCAATGGTACTGTGTACTCCTTATCGCTTCCTGATGATTCTATCACTTCTATCACCTAAATCTGCACATTAGAGTTAACTTTGTTGGGGTTCTTGGGGCAATCTCTGAAAAGGTGTTCTTTGCCACAGTCACTACAGTATCCTTCCCAGACTCGCTGTGGTGGTGGTGGGTTTGGTAGTGTACATTCTCTGATATAATGATCACCTCCGCATCTATAACATGGTCCTCTAGGTACAAGCGGTCTGTTCATAGGTCGGGGGGGTATGGATGCCCTAGGGGCTGTGTACATTAATGACACATAGTCCTGCTCATATCCGTAGGAACTATCTGGCACTTCCATGCCATAGGTATATGGTTCGTACATTTGTCCATATTCTATCATAGAGCTCTCATAAGTGGGATAGTTTCCTTGGCTATGGTCATAGGATGAATCATATGATTCATTACTAGTCAATGGTGTGGCTGGGACTATTGCTCTCTCTAAGTTTTCTTCAGGTTGAGCTATTTTCACTGGGACAACATTCTGAGGGTGGGGTGGCTGTTGTCCTAACACCGGTTGTGGTTGAGTGTATCCTTGATAAGCATATGGTCGTGGTATAGGTACCTACTGCTAATATGTGGGATATCTGAAGGCTTCACCTCCTTGATCTCTCTGAGGGTATCCATAAGGTCTCATGAGCGGTTGTGTTGGTCTTGCTTGCCTATTGTAAGGACAATTTTCTGAGCTATGATTTGTGTATTTTTGTTCTATGCTGCAATATTGTAAAGGTCCTGCAACGGGTGGTCTATTGTAAGCATAGGCAGGTGGTGGGACTATTCCCCTAGTGCACAAATGAGAAGGATGATCACCTCCACAATGCATACATCTTCTAAGCATGGGCACTCTCATTGGGTTGTTGGGGTAGTTCCTCTGTCCTTGGACGTTCAACTTCTTTGCTACTAGATCGGCTATTTCCTCAACATTGTTCTTAGGGTTCGATGTGCTGCTTGCTGAATCTTCACTCTTCATACTACCTTGAGGTATTTTCAGATCCTCTGCTAGATTGTCCTCTAGGTTAATACATTCTTTCATGCATTCTTGCAAGGTTTGAACTCTCTTCACATACACCATAGATCTTAATGATCCATTCAATAATCCTTCCAAAAATAATGACACCATTTTGTTTTGGGTGGGTCTCTCTTCCACTGGACACCTATCCACATACTGCTTGAATCTTCTTGCTGCCAATCTCATTGATGCTATAGGAGCTTGCTTAAAGCTATGGATTAATGATGACGAGTTGTTTTTAATTCTAGACTTAGAGAATTATTTCTTGATAGACTTGTTCCATATTTTGAAAATTGTTAGGATCTAATGGCTAGAACCAAGCTAAAGCTGTGTCTGTCAAAGTTAGACAGAAAGACTCATATTGGATCAAAAAATCTTCTACTTGTTTCGCTCTGATTACTTGCTTAAATTCAGCTATATGATTGTAAGGTTCACTAGAGCCATCATAGTGATTTCTCATGCATTTGGCAACTTGAATTGGCCTTAATCTTCTTCCTCCTTCGGGCGGTCTAGGCATCACAGGGAAAACTGGTCTTCCAATGGGTATACCAGGTCCTCTTGCTATAGGTGGTCTAACTGGGATAGGAATTCCATTTCTTGGATCAACAGGTGGTTGAGGCCAATAGTTAGGGTTATTTGCAGGCATAGCAAACTGTACGTGTGGTCTAACTGGGATTTGAATTTGTTGTGTTTGTCTTGACTGTTGAAATGAATTATTCTGAGAGGTTCCATGTGGGTTTTGTGACATAGTGGCTTGATCCCTCGGGGGAAACACTGGAATGTTCTGATATTTCAACCCGGCTCTCTCTGAATATATTAGGGGCCAATACCTTCTCTGGTTTTTATCCAAATACGTGATGATGGTGGGGAAGTCAGGATCTTGTAACTCATAAACCGTAACTGGATTAGGGGCTGCTTCCCATATTGAAGAGTGGGCTCTAAGGAGATGCTCCATTCCATTGATCAAATACACATCCATTAAGGATTCATCTTGGGGAATCAGGTCTCCTCTCCAAAACCTAACAACAGTAGATCTCCCTATAGGTGTGGTCAATTGCTCTTCAATTCCTTCTTCATTAGGGTTATGAGCATTGTTTCCTTCCCCAAGTTCATTGATATTTTCAGGATGTTCTGTAACAACATACTGGATATCCCTTTTATCCATATACAATCCTCCTGCATACTTGACTGCTGGCCTAGGCACTATGTAAGCATCAGAAGCTTTCTTCAGTCTAGCCACTCATCGGTTTAGTCCATCTAGGTATATGGGAATCTCATGTTGATTGGTGGTCACATATTCTAAAGATGTCCGATATTCTCCCTCAATAATTGACATCATGCCAATCATTGGTACAATGTTTTGCATATCCTCTGAAGCCATAGGAATTTCTTCTTCTGACTCACTAGAGGTTTTAGAATAATGTGAATGGCTACTGGGTTCGGCTACACTTCCTACAGAAGAGATTACACTTCTTCGGCTTCCTAGGGTTCTCCCAGATCTTAGGTTCATCCACTTTAAAGTTTTATTTAACCTTGCCAACCTCCAACTTCTAGAGTTCTTCACTCAAGGTTAGAATCCTAGAAAAATTTTGGCTTGGAAAGGACTGACTATGAAATCTCAAGTCACGATACTTGACCTCCAAAAAAGTTCACGAACTCGACCTTTGACTCAGACGATACACGATATTTCACGAAAGACGATACTCGATACTCAGCAGACACGATACACGACACTTGAGTTCACACGATACACGATATTTGTTAAGTATCACGATCAGTCAAACACGATACACGATCTCTGTCTAGTATCGCGATCGACCAAACACGATACACGATCTTTGTCAAGTATCACGATCGGTCAAACACGATACACGATCTCTGTCAAGTATCGCGATCGGTCAAACATGATACACGATCTCTGTCAAGTATCGTGATTGGTCAAACACGATACACGATCTCTGTCAAGTATCACGATCGGTCAAACACGATACACGGTCTCTGTGAAGTATCGCGATACTCAACCACAGGAGACCATGATACTTGGGAAGTATCGCGATACTCAACCGCGAGAGAACACGATACTTGACATTTTTTTTGTTTTTTAGCAGGTGTGTTTTGAATTTTGAATGATTATATGTGTTTATCAAGCTTCTCTACCCTCTCTTCACCCTCTGTATTACAGAAATGAACTTTTCTCCCCTCTAGATGACTGTCACGATACTTACCACAGATCATTTAGCGACTTTACTTGATTTTGACAGCTAAAATGGGTGATGGAGCAATGTGCTCACCTTAGATGCTAACCTTCAACTTTTTGCTCTCCTCCACTAGCTCTATGCGGCTCAAACACCTTCGTCCAAGATCGCGATAGTCGGCTGTGAGCTCCCACGATACTTGTTTGAAGAACAAGTGACTTACAAAAGGCTATTTTGGGCTTTCATACTTTTGAATATTCCTACTTACTGAAAAAGAACAATCTAGACAAAGACTGAAAGCTACTCTAACTACCTACCCTACTCCCTTACTCCTCCTGCTCTCCTCATTCCACTCACTTCCCTAGAATAATAACTCACTACACACACTTCAAGAGTGAGAAGTAGTAAGTGTGCGAATGAAAGCGACTTACCAAAGAAGAGAAAATTACTACTCCTCCTCTCGCTTCAATGCAAAAAGCTACTTACCATCACACGAATGCCTCAGTTTGATTTGACACTCCCCGACAATGGTGCCAAAAAACGTGTGTACCTAAGAACCAACTTAGGGACTTGTGGAGAAAGAGACTATACCTCAATCCCCCTCAAGTGCATATAGTGGGGATTCACGCTTTAATTATCAATCCGATGAGTATCAAAACCTAGCCGAGTGTATGAAGACATGCATTCAAATGACGATCAATGCAAATGAGTTACTCAAAGAGTGCAAACAAGGCAAAGACTAATCCAAACAAGCTTCAACTGTCAGTCATGGTGTCATGATATTTGGAACAGCAGCCAACAGTAAATTGAGCTTTTCTCTTAGCTTCGAACTCCAAATATAGCAAATAGCATATGCGTTTCAAAACTCTCAAGAAGACGCATCCAATGATGGTATTTTCACTCAATTCTGACGCTTCTACTTCAAGTTATGAGCAAAATACTGAGTTGCGGGAATGACCTTCCTACACTTCAGCACTTCCTACACTTCGCACACACCTTAAAAATAGTAAACAAACACTTTCATGGATAGACAACACTTCCTAACACTCTTTCCAAGCAACACACATGCATACAAGCTCACAAAGAAGAAGATACAGAGAAGAGAAGACACAAATTCAAAATTCTGTGCTCTTGATTCTCACAATGGCAAAAAGTCTTTACAAAGAGTCACAAATTGACTTATATACTCGTGCCCTAAAAATGGTCCTTTCACACAAGAGACTGGCACTTTATTCACTAAAAGGCTAATTTCCTACTAATTTACATGGGTAAGCTACTAATCTTCAGTGGGGATGCATCTAGAGGACTCCTCTAGTGCCTTTACAACGGAAAATATATTACAAGAATGGTTATAATATAAAAATAAGGTGTCCAAATCGGAAAAATTTTGGGGCCCTTCTTTTTCTCTGCCTTGTGCTCTCTTTGCTTTGCAATAATGGAAAATGAGGAAGGTACCATTTCTTTACTTGCGAGTTGAAAAGTATCAAGACATAGAAGTAATGACGTCAGTATGGACCAAAGATGGCTTGGACAACTACTTTAGAGCACAATTACCTAAAGCTGATTTTCTACGTTGTTCCTACTTGATCATCACTATCACCCCTAGTAGAGCCAAAGGAGGAGATAGTACCTTTGTGATCCCCTCATTAACACCAGGCCATGAACTAAAAAGGTTTAAACTTACCCTCAACTTAGTACGGGAGGCCTTGGACATGAAGGGTATGCACATTCCCAAAGAGAAAGAAACATTGATTCGGGGAAGAATGAAGCACAAAGATCTCAACAAACTGAAAGATATGGTAGCCATGACACCAACCATCACCCTCCATTTATGCACAATCATGAAGCACTTCACCTTCCCGGCTCAAGAACGCTTCAACATGCCACCAAAGAGAATTTGGTTCAGTTTGTACTTGGCAGAGACAGAAAATCTCACCCTCAATCTACCCCACTAGATCATTGATCAAATTCACTTAGCACATCAATGCTGGAACAAGAAACATAAGAATGTGCTTCATGGATGCTGCATGCTTACATGGATCATTTATAGGTTCTTAGCTTATGATGTGCCCATTCAAAGAGGATTGGTGTGGTCCAGAGCCCAAGAGTTCCAGAGATGGCCATCAACAACGGGGCCATCATCTAAGAAAATGAGAGGAACAGTCCAAATACCTTGTGCACTGGTAAGGGGTGCCACCCTCACACCAAATGTGACACCACCTCAAACAAGACATGTTCGCCCATTCACGATTAGCTTGCCTAGACTAACTACAGAGGGACCAAATCTTGTTTTCCCTCCTATCCCCTCAAACCCGGAGTTCTCGCATGGCTACACTTTGGAGGACCTAACAAATGAATTTCGGAAATGAGGGTTTTATAGGGTGTATTCTAGCTCCTACACCTTGGGGTGGTTCTACCCTAAGGGTGGTTCTATTCATATTTCCCATTCCCTGGCTAGTTTGGTTGTGGGAGTTAATTCCTGGCATGGTGGATTGCACCTGAGGTCTGTTCAGCATACTACATTGGCTCGTTTGTCCTGACATCACATTTTCTGTTCTTTGCTGGGTCTGGAATGGGTTTTGTGAGGTAGTTGCCTGATCTCAAAGAGGGAATATACGCAGATCCATGTACTTTAATCTAGAACCCTCCACTTCATCTACAAGCCAATATCTCCTTCGATTTTGGTCTAGTTATGTAACTCTAGAAGAATTTTCCGGATCCCTAAACTCCTATATAGTTATTGGGCTGATGCCTTCTCCTTGTGCGAGTGAATTAGCTTGTAGGAGTAGGTCTGATCCATGTACTAAGTACACATCCATCAGATAGTCATCTTGGGGTATCCTATCCCCTCGCAATACTTGAGTCATTACTGACTTTGCCCTAGGGCTAGTCACCGTATCTCCACTGTTGGTTCTCCCAAAAGTTCTTTGTCCCTCTAATTATCCTCTATCATTAATTTGATCAGGGTTTTTGGTTTCTACATAGATCTGGCCTATCTTGTCCATGTAAACTCCACCTTCATACTTGACAACTAGTCTTGGAACTATTTCAGATTCTGTAGTGTTTATCATTCTTGCTACTGACCTGTGTAGACCATCGAGGTAGATGGGTATTCCTTGCAAGTTAGTGGATATGTATTGAAGAGACATCTGATATTCCCCTTCCATTATAGACATAAAACCTTCCCTAGGTACTAAACTATGCATGTCTTCAAAAGCCAAGACTCTCTCCAAGTAAATTTTGGTTAGGAAATTCATTTGACCAAAATAGACCACCTACACACATAAGTATATTGAAAAACTGGACTTCACTCTCTGATAGATATCTCACACAATATAAATCCTTTGAATGAAATATTTGGGACATATAGAGTATATGTAAAGAACTTTCCAACAAGCTTAAAGAAAAGAAATTTGGATACATTTTGGTCGGGAAACTTAACCAACCAAAATAGACTACTTGTCTACATAGGTATGCTAAAAAACTAAAATTCACACTTTGACTAATAGCTCATAGAATATATGAGCTTTGAAGGAGACATTTGTGGTAGAGAAAATGCACAAGATAAGCTTTCAAATGAGTGTTTAAAGGCAATAATTGGTTACATATACACTAAAATATGAGCTTCACAACAGAGCTATGTACAACAAAGCTATGGGAAGAGAAAATGACAAAATGACCAGATGTGACCATTGAGAGCTCTTGCCTCTTTCTCTCCCTGTCTAGAACGTACTCCCACTCAACTTTTGTAACCAATGAGCATGTGAAGAACTTTGTTCCTACTTCGTAACTCACCACTTTCATTTGAATTCCCACTATATGCCACTTACTACAAGGCAGATATTGTATCTTTTACTCATCATGAATTTTGACTAGACGTTTTTTTCTTTTTTCTTATTTTTCTTTATCTTTATATTTGGTGAATTTATCCAAACATAGCTCATGTGAAAATGAGCTTGTACATTTATCTTCAACACTCCCCCTCAAGCTCATTTGGGAGTTATCTTCAACCATGTCGTGCAAATTTATCACATCCTTGAAACCTTTGAGTTTAGAAGCATCCAAGAACTAACATATCTGCAACCTGCTCTTTGGTTATGATGAAGTTTATCTCCACATCTTTGCTCAATACCTTCTCCCTTACATAATGGTAGTGGACCTCTATGTGTTTGCTCCTTGCATGAAACATAGGATTGCTTGCCAAGTAATACTTGACATGCTATCACCATATATAGGGATGGTTCCAACTTGAACTTCAAGATCAACCAAAAGCTTTTTAATCCACATTGTTTCACATGTGGCAAATGCTAATCCTCTATATTCAGCCTCCATGGATGAAAGTGCAACAATAGGTTGTTTCTTTGAGCTCCATGTGAAAGGTTTGCTTCCTATCATGAACACATAACGTGAGGTTGATCTCATATCTTCCTTTGAACCTGCCTAATCAACATCGCTAAAGCTTTTGAACTGCAATTCTTCATCAAAATTGTAAAACAAATCACGATTAACTATATGCTTTATGTATCTCAACACTCTCTTGGTTGAATTTAAATGTTCACTTATCGGGGCTTGCATAAACTAAGAAAGTACACCAGCAACATAAGATAAATCAGGTCTTGTAATGTTTGCATAGATTAATGATCCTACAATGCTTTTGTATGTTGTTACATCTTTCAATAGTTCTCCATCATTTGAGCAAATCTTTGTATCTTTGTCCATGGGTTGAGTGAGTGGTTTGCATTCACTCATTCCAAATCTGAAAAGAACACCCAACAAGTACTTCCTTTGCATCAAAACCTATTCTTTTGTGCCATAAGTCGAGCTCTGAAATCTTTTTGTTCCCACATTGAATGTACATGACCTTTCCATGTGGATGTTGGATGTCCAAAGTGAACATCCTTACTTCTCTTCTACCTCGAGCAATGACCTTGAAGCCTTCCTTTGGATTCTTTATGAAGCACCCATTCTCATTGAATATGACATGATAACCCTTCTCTACCATCTGTCCTACTGAAATCAAGTTCTTTGAAATTATAAGCACCAAAACCTATACCAAAACAAGGGCAACTATGGCACTAGGGCACCAAGTGAACTAGATTTTGGAAGGAGAAATTGATGCAAAATGTAACACTACTAGAGATAATAAAATAAGGTGCAAATAAGGAATAGCATGGAACAACACAATGGGTATAGTTAACACATCAAAAAACCCAAAAACCAGACCAAAGGAATTGGGATGACATTGACAGATTAGAAGAAAGCATATCCATCACCATAAAATGAATTAGGGCATTGAAATGATGAGCATGCATGAATTGGACAACATATGTATGTTGGAAGAAAATAAATTATAACCAGAATAATTTTAAGATTGCCATAATCATCTACATGGCATTGTAGTATTAAAATATTAAATAAAGAAAAAAAATCTTTAAATTATAGACTTGGAAAAGCTTACAAGAAAGTTAGAAAGAGTTACAAAGAAGTTTTATAAAATTTTCTTCTTCTTTGTGGGGAGCCATTTTTTTTATGGTTTGTTGTTTTCTAAAATGAACACCCTATGGTGTGTTAAGGGGAGTGCGGATTTCTTAAAATCATAGGTCCTTCTTTCTAGAAAGACAAGGGATTTCTCAATCAACCACTCTTTAGGAGTCTTGTTGAAGTTCAACACACATTATTGTCTCCAAATCTTCCAGATTGCTTCACTTCTAATGGCATTTTGCAAAGTAGATGAGGAATTGGATACTATCACTCTAGCACAATGACAAGTACCAACATGAGGAGATCCACCTCATAATTGTCAATTTGGGAAGACCTGAGGAGGGTATGATGACTGTGAGCAAGCGAAGTGCACAAATGAGTGAGTGAGAAGCACACAATCATGCACACACACACACATGCATACACGGCAAAACAAAGACATGGAGCAATGGAATGTGTTCTATTACAAAAGATATCTTTTACATCCACTTTAATCTCCAACAAGCCAACCTCAACAATGAGCTCTCTAGCTCTTTTTATAGTTTTTGACTAGCTTTTGGCCCAGTCCAAACCTAGTGTTTGGCCTAATTAAAAATTAGGTTCCAGAGCTTATTTGAGGGTTCAAATGGAGTCTAAAAATTAAGAAAATTGATATTTAGGTACTTCTAGTACTCCTCAAGCTTGAGCACTCCTTGTCTTGAAAGAATGGAGTCTAATCTACCAAAAATGGTATTTACAATGTTGATGTAGTGATGAAAATCACTATTGAAAAAGATTTATCCTTTGAAAAATTGTATAGGCTAAGTTGCCAGATCTTTGTTGACTACTCTACCTACTTGGTCTTGCTTGACTCTCCCTCTATTCAGCCTCTTTTTGACGACTTGCTTGTCTTGTAACACCTTGATTTCCGTGGTTGCTGCCAACATCCCCCTCTCTCATGTCTGTCATCCCTAACAGACCCTTGTTGTAAGCAGTGTTTGATGTAGTATTTGATGACAATGGCTAGATGATGTTCTTGCAAATGCAGTCCTTGTGCTGGATTTGTCATCAGCTGATCCCAATTGACTAGACTTGGAACATCTGCAAATAGATGCAACAGGTGGGTGGGTTTGGGAATGAAAATCTCAGAGTGGTATTCCCAGAATCCTGTTGGAACATCTCCTCAAACATCTACTTGTAGCAAGCAGATAAGTATTTGATGCACACATGTCATGTGTAGATGGTGTTTGGCTCATATCATATAATAGGTCACGATTTCCTTTAGAAAACCCTAGGAAAGAAATATAGGGAGCTTGGACTTTCTAGAAAGTTTTGAACAGGACCATTAGCTCAAAAATCTTCATACACATCTTGGCAGCAATGTCTGGCACATTCTTGAATCTTGCAAACCCATGGCGTATAGTAGATATCATGTAGGAAACTATAGGTGGCACTCTAGGGGGAGATGAATAAGGATAGTTTATCCAATCTAAACACCCTTTATTATTTTGGACTTTGATTGCAAAAGCCTGCCAGGATCGGCGATGGACAACAGGACAGTAACACGGGTTATATTTAATGTATAATAGAATATTTGACCACGTGTGCATCATTTCAGGATAATCTGTCAATAGTCATGCACCCCAATTTGGTTGAAAAATATGTCTTTCATGTACCTTCTCTAGTAGGTCATTTGGCTCAAATTGAGTAGCAAATGTGAGTTCTTTTCCTCTATGCCTCTTGATTTCTACACTATAATCTAACAATAATACAAAGTATGGCATGCATTGCTGCTCTAATGTGGTGACGAGGCATTGATGTTATAAGTTTTAGAAATAAGTGGATTTGAGAACTGTTTCTTCTAGATTGGATAATGATTGAATTTGTACTGCTACCCTATCATCATGAGTCTAGCCTATTAATTCTAGCCTCTTGAGCCAATCAAGTGCTTCAATTTCAAATGTGTCTCTACCCTCTTTAGTGATGCATCCTCCAGGTACTAGCATGGGTTCGTACAGTTCTTCAAAGGATTCTTCAAAAGGGACTACTATGTCTAGCTCAGGGTCTTCAATCGAAGAAGGTGGCCTCTCATATGGTAATAGCCTTGCTTGGAGTTCTTCAACATGTTTCCTAAGGGTTTCCACTTCCTCTCTAGTCTATATGAGGGTGGAAACCTCTAACCTAGATGTATTTATTATGGTTAATGCTTCTTGAGGTTTGCGCACTCTATTTCCAACTTCTCGTATGACTCTAGAAAGATAGCATGTTCCTTGAGTAATATCTTGATATCATATGAGGGAACAACTTGAAGTCGTGTGGGACTGATCACTATGTCTAGTGTCCCTTCCATAGAAGCCTCAAGATTATCTTGGCTCTACTGTTGTAATCTCTTATTTTCTTCCAGCGCAACGGACATATGCTTCCTGAGAAGCCTAAGATTCCCACGCTTTTGCATTGGTTACATTTTCCTTGTATAGCATTTCCCCCAAGTCTTTGAGGGCTTGGGCATCCACATCAAGCACCTTGGACTCTAGTTTTGCATGAGCTTGTTGTAGTGTGAAGTATTTTGCCTAGAGTGTTTCATTGTCTACTTCCAAAGCTATGACTTGAGCCTATAATCTTTGAGATTCTATTTGGAAGGCAACATTCCAATCTTCTAGTCATTGATAATCTTGTTGGAGCTGTGATACACATTGAATTATTGTATTGAATGTAGTATTTATAGGTAAAGATGCAAAGGGAATAGTGTTTAATGCAAGGGGAATGGGAATGGGGATGGGAATGGTGGATGTAGTACATAATGGTACCGATGATGTTGGTGGAGGGGGGAGTGAGGATGGTGGAAGCGTGGGGGGAGGGGGAGGTGCAATGAGTGGAGAAATGTCCACAAGATTAGACAGTGTGGTGCATGTGGGAGCTACCATGTAAGTGGGGATGGTAGGTTTTACAAGTCTCCTAATCTTGAGTCACAATCCCACAAAGAATAATAGGCCTCGACACCACAAGATATAAAGAAGGAAAACAGAGTATACACAGAACAAGAAGAGAGAGAGAATTTTATTATCTGTGCAGATTTACAAATAGTTCTTATCTGCGTTACAAAATCTATCAGATAGCTTCAATGTGAAGCCTCATCCACCTAACCACCTCCGAGCTGA
Source organism: Ceratopteris richardii (assembly GCA_020310875.1). Lineage (NCBI taxonomy): Eukaryota > Viridiplantae > Streptophyta > Polypodiopsida > Polypodiales > Pteridaceae > Ceratopteris > Ceratopteris richardii. Next base: position 27,648,502 of record CM035436.1, on the reverse strand, counting down.
TCTCAAACCCAATCTCAATCACAATCACAATCTCAATCACAATCACAATCTCAATCTCAATCTCAATCTCAATCTCAATCTCAATCTCAATCGCAATTCCAAAAGCCAAAAAATGATCGTAATGACTGTACGACCATCGTCTTTTTCTATCTCTCACTCTTCATCTTTTTTTTTGGATCTCCGCCTTTTTCCAGCGCACGACCAATCACGCCTTCCTAGACCCACACTTTTAGAATCTGCATGCTCCAAGATAGCGTCTTTTTGCATGTCTCATGCAAGACTTCCAAACCACCCATGCATCTACTTTTCATGTCCACCATCAAGAATCGTACTTGCAAAAATAGAGGTGATCCCTGCAATGCACTCACACACGTTAATCACCCAAAAATAACCCATATACCCATGTGCATTTTCTAAATCCGCGAACATGAATAAGATGAATGAATGAAGGCTTATCTTTTTTTTTTTTGTTTAAGTGTTGGAAAACGGCACTTTTCCAAGCCCTGTAACTCAAAAACAGTGAGGAATCAGCTTGAGCTTGTGAGAGACAAAAGTATTCAGTTCTTAAATCTGTACAATAATGTTAGAGACTCCTCAGGTCCAAATTTGCTTCCAGATATCACTTTTGGGCCCTGCAAAATCGAAAATTCTAGAGAGAGATGAAAAAACATGAAAAATCTCTTCATTAACCTATCTCCATGGATCCAAATGAGACATAAAACATAGGAACTACAAAAAATTCAATCAGGTAAAGTTTTTCTACTAAGAGCACTCTACCTTTCTCTCATACAACACTTTTTCAGATTCCAGAGAGAATGTAAAAACTTATTGCTACAAAATTTTGCAGACATGATCAGAATATCCTAGACATAAAATTTCATTACCTACACATATTTTTTTTTCCGGGTGGAAAATCAATGTGGCATCTTACAGTAGGTGAAGTGATCATGGTATCTGTGTATAATGAAGTGCATGTGAGTGTTTGTGAACCTAACATCTATGTGGTGGGAACACGAATGAAAATTTTCATGAATGATATGTAATGGGTGGGGCTATGGTGGCGATTAAGGTATAGGGGAAGATGGGGGAGGAAAATGGGAAGTATGGATCACATGGAAGGTGTGAATGGGGGTAAGTAGGGATGCCTAAACTACCTTCAATGGGTTTTTGGTGTCCTTCTATACTAGGTATGATGGGGTGTCCAATGGTGAGTCTTGCAGATAAAGATAGGGAAGTAAAAAGTGGATTAGTAATAGAAGAAAAGAGTGCCGCATGAGAGGTCAGTTCACAAAAGGAGAAAGAGGTTTTTGAGGTGGGGGTTTGGGTAGTGGTTGTTAATACTATAGTGGTTTCAACAATGGTAGGAGGCGGTGATGGGGAAGATGGATTACTGAGGTGAGATAAGTGATGTTTATACAAAAGTTTTCATAGTAAGATCTAGTGTGGCTATTGAGGTGGCCGTTGGTTCTGTGGTTGCTTCCGGTTGAGAGACTATATTGAGAGCAATATGTATAAGACATCAGGGGCACGATCCCTATTTTTCATGATCATGAAGATGCACAAACACAATCACATGGATTTTTCATATCTTAGTGCACAAAAATCCAATGAACATAAAACTTTGTAGGCATACTCACAAGAGTTTACCTTCATATTTCAATCCATAAACAAGACCATGAAACCATGTACACATTGCATTGACTCAGACAAGTTGGCATACTAAGAGCAATATATTGCAATAGTGACCAATGAGTAATGTAGATGATGAAACTTTATGTAATGTCATTGCTAAGTAAAGTATGATACATAGACCTTTTAGAGGAATCCAAAAGCTTTGAGATAAAACAAATATCCACTCCAATGAGTGTGATCTTCATAATCTCTTCCCGTGACCAAATGGACAATGTATTTATACAATTTTTCAAATGATTGTTCATTGAATCTACCTAATATTCCTCCATTCTTTTAGGAATCACATTTGAATTTTGAGTTCAAATAAGTTTGTGATATTTGGATCCCAATACGTCCATGATATTTTTGTTGGAGGAGATGGTGGATAATCACAAGAGATGAGTTGGTGTAGCTAAAAACCTGCTTCACACCTGCTATAAGTGATGGCTGGAGAGTGTTGTGGGCCTCCTTAGCTAGCTAATAAGCATAAATGATCATATATGCTGCTTGGAAGATGATGCACTAATGATAGAATCAAAACAGATAGGTAGGCATATGATCCAATGCACAAAACTTGCTAGTTTGGTTGAGACACCTGCTCAATGTTTTACTCAATTCTTTGAGTATAGCAGCAATTAGTGAAATTCCTTTTGGGGAACTTCTGTTAGCTTAACAAGATGCCATTTGTGAGTGGAATCATAAATGATAGTCTATATGCAGAGAATTATGTTTAACAAGTAAAGCAACTCCCCCGACTTTTATTGGCCTTGATAGTCACAAAACAGTGATCATTAATTGGATGATATCCAACCATTTGTAGAACCAAATTCAATGAAACTTTGTAGGATCAAAGTAGAGAGTATGCTGAAGATGTCATGCTTTAAATCATGCAAAATGATGCACTACACAGTGAGAACCAACTCAGACAAGATCACTATTCTGATAGAGTGTGATAGACATATGAGAGTAGGAAGTAATGAACATGTATTGACTAAATCATATAAAATTACAAAGTCATTGGCAATAAGGCATTGCTCAATGATTTCAGCATGAGAGATCTATGAGGTGAGCTCCTCTTCTCAAAGAAGGTACATGGAAATGATCTCTCTATCTCGAGATACACGTGGGATTTCTTCTCAAATTTTATAGCTTTGTGTTGGAGCCAAGCATTTGAATTCAAATTCAAATCCTCACCTAAAAGTAGTCCTAAAGTATAGGATTAATTCTCTCTTGACTTTAACTACCAAATGATACGAGATTCCAAGCTTCCTAAATCCTCGTGGGTCTATATCACTTTTACAATGAGTAATTAGACTCAAAGTTACAAGAGGTTGTACATGTGAAGCTTCTCAAGTGATATGCTAATACATCAAGCTTATGTGTATTCATCAAGTATGTAGGCTTGGGCTTAATTGCACCAACAACTCCCCCTCAAGCCTAGCATGCTTAATCTTCATTGCTCCTTGATCTCTTGCAGCCCAATCATCAATTTGAACTTGTCCATCTTTGTTCCATCCAATGCTTTGGTAAGTAAATCTGCACATTGCAAATGAGTTGATACATATGCTAACTAAATGTCCTTGCTTAGCAATTTCTCTCTAACATAATGATAATGCTCTTCAATGTGCTTAGTCCTGGCATGGTACACAGGATTAGTAGCCAAATGAAGTGAGCTGGTATTATCTCCAAATATGGTTTGAGTGTAGGAATGTATCTCCAAATCTACATACAATTGCTTAAGCCACATAGCTTCCTGAGTTGCATTAGCCAAGCCTATATACTTTACTTCTATGGAAGATAAGACCACAATTGGTTGCTCCTTGGATGACTATGATATGAGTTTTGAACCTGCAAAAGATAGGTACCCTGAAGTGCTCCTCCTATCATCTTTGGATCTAGCCCAATCTGCATCAAAATATAACTTTATATCTATGTTAGAAGTGAAGGGATAGAATAACCCCTCATTCATTGTACCCTTTAGGTTCTTAAGCACCCTCCTTGCAGCTTCCATGTGTGGCTTCCTTGGTGAATGCATGAATTGACTCAATGTACTCACAACAGATGCAATATCCACTCTTGTCAAAGTAGCATAATTAAGACTACCCACAAGTTGTTGATACCCTGTAATATCATCAAGTGGTTCACCTTCATGTGAGCTTAACTTATGATTGATCTCCATAGGAGTACCTGCAATTTTAGTGTTCTCCATCTTAAGACTTACCAACATGCCATTTATGTACTTCCTTTGTGTGATGAATATACCTAAATCTGTATACACAAGCTCTAAGCTAAGGAAATAGGTTATCAACCCTAGATCATTGATTTTGAATTCCTTCATCAATTGAGCCTTGACCTACTTGATACCATCAGAATCATTACCTATAATAATGATATCATCTACATAGACACACAAATAGATGATCTCTGAGTTATTCTTCTTCACAAACAAAGAAGAATATGCCTTGCTTGCTACAAAGCCTTGATCCTGCAAACATGTAACAAGTCTATGGTTCCAACCTCTAGGAGCTTGCTTGAGACCATAGAGTGCTTTTCTAAGCTTGCATACATATCCTGATTTTTCTTCATCTTCAAAACCTAGTGGTTGTGCCAAATACACTTCCTCTGATATCCAACCATTTAAAAATGCATTCTTGACATCTAACTGACATAAATTCCAATTTTTGATTGTTGGCATCTTTGCCACAAGTGAAAATGTTTCTTGATAATCTACTCCATGTGTTTGGGCAAATCCCTTTGCCACTAGTCTTGCCTTGTACCTATTTATAGAACCATCAAAGTTCTTTTTGACTTTATATATCCACCTTGAACCAATTACCTTCATATTTGGTTTCTTGGGAAGTAGGTCCCAAGTGTGGTTTTCTTGCAATGCTTCCACTTCCTCCTGCATGGCTTCTCTCCACTCTTTCTTCTTCTTAGCCTCTTCAAATGAAGAAGGGTCCTCTGCCATTGAATTTTTAGTGATGTATACAGAGTGCTTTGTAAATAAGGATGTATCATATCCATACCTTATGGGCTTCTTACTTTCTCTTTGTGATCTCCTTAAAGCTTGATTGGAAGACTCAGGTAGATCCTCTAGTTGCTTGTATTTGAACTTGCCTCTTGACTTCCAAGCTTTGAAGTCAATCTGCTCCTCATCTTCTGAGTTGATGTCCTCTGCTTGATGTTGGTCTTTTTGAGTTAGGGCTAGAAAATCATTTTCCAAATCATATGGTAATTTGAATTTCCTACAATCATCTTCAAACCAAGAATTATTCTCATCAAAGACTACATCCCTACTAACTATGAATGCCTTGTTAGTGGGATTATAAAGTCTATATCTCTTTTGATTCTGATACCCAATGAATATGCACTTCTCAGCCTTAGGGTCAAGTTTCCCTCTGATTTGTGGTGGGGTGTGTGCATACGCAATGCACCTTATATCGGTCTCTTGCCATTCCAAGCTTCATATGGTGTCATAGCATCTATTGACTTGGATGGAAGCGTGTTAACCAAATAGGTAGCTGTAGAAACAACCTCTGCCCATAAATAACTAGGTAATTTTTTCTCGTTTAACATAGACCTAGCTGCCTCAATAATTAACCTGTTCCTTCTCTCTACCACTCCATTCAATTCAGGAGTATACATGGTTGTTACTTCCCTCTTTATGCCTCTGTCTTGTAGAAATAGATCAAACTCATGTGAAAAATAATCATCACCTCCATCAGGCTTGATTCTCTTAAAGCTCCTTCGTGTTTGGTTTTCCACTAATGCCAAATATTTCTTGAAACATGTAAACATCTCATCCTTATGCTTCATAAAATAGAGAATTTTCCACCTACTGTAATCATCAATAAAAGAGACATAGTACCTTGAACCTGAGATGGATGGATCTTTGCTAGGACCCCACACATCAGTGTGTACAAGCTCCAAATAATCTTCATGGATGTATCCTTTCCTATTGAATGGTTGCCTATGAGCTTTGGCAAATTGGCAAGCTCCACATTTGTAGATCATATGCTGCTTGGTCACATTAGGAATCCCAAGCACACTTTGATCCCTAAAAATTTGCTTTAGAGTTCTCTCTTCTATGTGTCCTAACCTCTTGTGCCATATTTCCAACTCAGATAGGGTTTGGTCTCTATAACTGAATAGTGGTATGTTCCTTGTGTCTTCAATTTCAAAGTTAAATAATCTTCCTGACTTCTCACCTTTGGCAATCCTTTTGAATCCTTGTTGGGGGTCTTCCACATATGCTCCATGCTTTGTGAACCTGACTTGTAGAACTTTCTCTACTATCTGCCCAATACTACTTTCCCTTTGGTTCTTCAAGATCAGATAAGAGTGCTACATTCCCTGCCACACGATTTGAACAACCTGAGTCAATGTAAAAGAGATGCTCATCATCTTTACCTTGCTTGGATGTCACGTTCATAATGAGCAGTGAATCCTCTTGATCTTCAGTGTAGTTATTGAAGTCCCTTTTTCCTCTAAAGCCTCCTTGATAGTTGTTGTTGTTGTAGTCTTGATTGTAGTTATGGTTGTAGTTGCCTCCACCATTGTTGTACTTGCCTCTTATTTGTCCATAGCCTCCTCTATGGAAGCCTCTTCCCCTTTGGTTCCTTGTATTTTTGTAGCATTCTTTGGTAGTGTGGTTGTTGAGACCACATATGCTGCATGGTGAGTTGTTGTAGGGTCTCCCCCTACCTTGCTTACCTCCTCTACCCCTACCTCTAGCACCTCTTCCTCTTCCTACATAATTGGCTCTAGAGGTACTAGATTATTCATCTTGTTTCTTACTTTTACCTTTATCCTTAGATTTATTCTTATCTCTATAAAGGGCAGAAGATTGGTTACCTCTTGAGTTGTCACCATTTCTATTGAGTGTTTCTTCATGGGTGAAGAGTTGTCCCATCAAAGTGTTGAGATCAAGTATCTGCATATCCATGTAGAGATCCATTGCAGTGATGAATAATTCCCACTTGTCATTAGCTTTAATCCCCTTGATGATCTACCTCACTATGTGCTCTTCCTCTATCTCTTCTCCAATGCTTGCAAATTGGTATGCAACGTCCTTCATTTTGGTTACATAGTCAGCCACTCCTTGCTTTGATTGCTTCTTGAGAGTTGTGAATTCCATCCACAACTGATTCTTCCTAGCTCTTGTGTTGGAGGAGAAGTATGATGAAAGCACTTCTCAAGTCTCTTGGGAGGTTTTACAGTTTCTAACATGAGGTAACAAGAAATTAGAGATTGACTTTAGTAAATATGACCTTGCAAGAGCATCCTTTGCACACCATGTGGTTAGCCTCTCTTGCTCTTCCCTTGTTGGTTGATTCTTGCTCATGAAGATTGACATGTCTTCATCTTGTGGGATGTATCCATATAAGCTTCTCCCTTGAAGGTATGCTTGGATCCTTGGGGATCATACTGAAAAGTTGTTCTTGTCCAAATTGTCGATGAAGGATGGAAAACCATCTCCCATCTTGATTGTGCTTGCTATGATACCATTGTTGGAGGAGATGGTGGATAATCACAAGAGATGAGTTAGTGTAGCTAAAAACCTACTTCACACCTGTTATAAGTGATGGTTGGAGAGTGTTTTGGGCCTCCTTAGCTAGCTAATAAGCATAAATGATCTTATACATTGCTTGGAAGATGATGCACAAATGATAGAATCATAAAAGATAGGTAGGCATATGATCCAATGCACAAAACTTGCTATTTTGGTTGAGACACCTTCTCAGTGTTTTACTCAATTCTCTGAGTACAACAACAATTAGTGAAATTCCTTTTGGGGAACTTCAAGTAGCTTAACAAGCTACCATTTGTGAGTGGAATCATATAAAATGATAGTCTATATGTAGAGAATTATGTTTAGCAAGTAAAGCAACTCCCCCGACTTTTACAGGTCTTGACAATCATAGACCAATGAGCATTAATTGAATGATATCCAATGATTGCGAGAACCAAATTCAATGAAACTTTTTAGGATCAAAGTAGAGAGTATGATGAAGATGTCATGCTTTAAATCGTGCAAAATGATGCATTACACAGTGAGACCTAGATCAGACAAGATCACTATTCTAATAGAGACAGAGGTATGAGAGTAGGAAGTAATGAACATGTATTGACTAAATCATATAAAATGACTATATATATATATATATATATATATATATATATATATATATATATATATATATATATATATATATATATATATATATATATATATATATATATATGCATGTGTGGATGCATACATGTATGCATGAATGTATGTATGTATGCATGTGTGATCTGTGTATGTGTGTGCATGTATGTGTGTATGCATGTGTATATGCAGGTGTGCATGTGTGTATGTATGTATGTATGTATGCATGTGTGTGATGTGTATGTATGTGCATGTGTGTGTATGCATGCATATATGCATGTGTATGTATGCATGTGTGTTTATACATGTCTCTATGATATGAATATGTATGTATGTGTATATGTGTGTTATATATGCATGTGTGTGTATGCATGCATGCATGTGTATATATGCATGTGTGTATGTATGCATGTGTGTATGTATGCATGTGTGTTTGTGACATGTATGCATGTATGTGCATGAGTGAGTATGCATGTGTGATGTATATGTACGTATGTGCATGTGTATGGTATATATGCATGTATGTGTACACATGCATGCATATGTGTGTGTATCCATATATGCATACATGCATATATGATGCATGTGTGTGTATGTATGTGTGTATGCATATATTTATGTATGTATGTATGTATATATGTATGTGTATGTATGTATCTACATATGTATGCATGTATGTGTGTACACATGTGTATGTGTACACATGTGTATGTGTACACATGTGTATGTGTACACATGTGTATGTGTACACATGTGTATGTGTACACATGTGTATGTGTACACATGTGTATGTGTACACATGTGTATGTGTACACATGTGAATGTGTACACATGTGTATGTGTACACATGTGTATGTGTACACATGTGTATGTGTACACATGTGTGTGTATGTATGCATGTGTGTGTGTACATGTTAGATGTACTCAATACACTACCCTCAAGTGACCACAAATGATCCATGGTGCTCTAAGTTGTAAGGCCCCCATTATCAAGAGAGACAATTATGAGATCACATACATTTGTGGAACCCTAGCTTCCAAGTTAGATGAGGTCTATGTATGTGTGACCTTTGATGTTAATAGATGATCTTTGTGAGCCTAGCCATTAGTTTAGGTAGGGCATAAACATTTGGGTGATTGGGTTGCCATTCAAGGCAAAAATAAAGACCTTGTGGTGCCGTGCAATTTCTCCCATAGAAGCTTAATGGGGGTAGTGCAGAGGGGGTTCATGCCCCCTTCTAAGGGGTTGGGAAGGCCTATCCCCTTGGCTCGTAGGGCAGAGATGGTAGGACTTTTGGTCATGGAGATATTTTTGGATTGTAATGTGAGTCTCCGAATCTAGGGGGTTGAGCCATGTACACCTCTTTTGATATCCATCCATTCAGAAATGCATTCTTCACATCCATTTGATAGATCTTTCTAATTTTGGTAGGTGCAATACTAATGAGTACTATGATTGTTGGTATCTTTGAAATAGGATCCTCATAGTCTATACCTTGGGTCTGAGCATACCCTTTGGACACGAGTCTAGTTTTGTACCTATTAATAGTTCCATTAGACTTCTTCTTCACCTTGTAGATCCATCTGGATCTATTGACCTTCATGGTTGGAGTTTTGGGTAACAAATCCCAAGTATTGTTTTCGTGCATGGCTTGAATCTCTATTTCAATTGCATGCATCCATTTAGGTTTCTTCTTGGCCTCCAACATGAGGACTCTTCAAAGTTCAAGTCTTGAGCTATATATATATATATATATATATATATATATATATATATATATATATATATATATATATATATATATATATATATATATATATATATATATATATATATATATATATATATATAATGTATTTTGCACAACCATTTTGGCAAAGGTTATGTCTCATTAACATTTGATCTCTATGAATAAGTGCATGATGTTTTGTATCCTCATTCTAAACCTACATGCATTCACAAGTTTTCTCACTAAGAGGTGCTACCTTTGATTGCTCACGAGTGTGAAGAGGCAAAAAAGTTTCACACACATCTTTTGAATATATTGAGGTCTCCTTAATACATGAAAATAGAGGGTTAAAGACATCCTCCACAAAAACTACAACTTGGTTGGCCAAAATACGTTTAATTTTTGGGTCATACAATCAATAGCCTTTTCTTTCATAATTTAGTATAACAAAAGTAAGTTTCATAGATTTATCAATTAATTTCTTGCATATTTTTGAAGGCACGAGTGCATATGTCCAACAAGAAAACACACAAATGAGCATAAGGAGTGGTTGTAGCTCAGTGATGAGTAGCAACCTCCTTTAATGTCAATCCGGGAAGACATGAGGATGGTATGAAGACCTCGAACAAGTGATGGCACAAGTGTGTGAGTGAGAAGCACACTAACATGCACACACATACACACACACACAAGGCAAGAACAAAGAGAGAGGCAATGGAGTAACTTCTATTGCAAAAGAGTTCTCATACAAGTTCAAATCTACAACAAGCTAGCCTAAAAAATGAGCTCTCTAGCTCTGTTTATAGTTTTTGACTAGCTTTGATCCTGTCCAGACCTAGTGTTTGGCCTAGTTAAAAATTAGGTTCTAGGGCTATTTTGGGGGCTCAAACGAGCTCTAAACATTATGAAAATGGTACGTAAATACTACTAGTACTCCTCAAGCTCGAGGACTCCTCGGCTTGCACAAAATGGAGTAGGAATAATAAAAAATGGTATTTACAATGAAGTGAAGTGACTACAATCACTATTTGGAAATATTGTTACATGGAAAAATTATAGGCCTATTTGCCAGATCTGCATTGACTGCTTTGCCTGCTTGTTCCTTGCTCTGACCCCCTTCTTTGGCTTCCTTGTGTTGTGGGTCCTTGGGTGCCTTAGCTACTACTAACACCCCCCCCCTCTCTCGCGTCTATCGTCTCTGACAGACCCTTGTTTGGCAGAGCGTTTGACATAGTATTCAACCACATATGAAGCTAGGTGATGTTCTTCTAGTTGCAGCCCTCGTGCTAAGTCTGTTAATAAAGCATCCCAATCTACTAGCCCTGGGACGTCCGGATGTGGCAACTGTAATTGCTCGGAGTGTAAGGTCCTCTCCACAACGAAAAGTTGGAGGCGATGTGAGGGTCTGGGTACGAATATTTCAGAGTGGTATTCCCGGAACCCTGTGGCAAACATCTCCTCGAAAGTTTGTTTGTAGCATGCTGGAAGGTACTTTATTCTTGCATGCCAGGCATATAATACATTAATTGAGGGGGTTGTGCTCATGTCGTACACCAAGTCTAGGTTGCCTACGATGAAGCCGACTCCTGAGAAATGTGGGTCTTTAATGTTTTTGAATGTTCTGAATGTGACCGGCATTAGTTCAAAGATCTTCATACACATTTGTGCCATCACATCAGGGGTGTTCCGTAGTCTAAGACTCCAGTGACAGATGGTGGAAATCATATATGCAACCGAGGCCGGTCCTTGTGGAGGTGCTCGATACACATAATTCAACCATTTTGCACAGCCTTTGATGTTCTTGATAGTGATAGCAAACTCGGGCCATGTGCATCTTTGGAGGACTGGAACGTAACATGGATTATACTTGATAAATAGTGGCGTGTTATTCCACGTATGAACCATTTTGGATATGTTTCGAGAAGACGAATCCCCCAGGTGGGTTGAAAGGTTGACCATTGTTTAGCATGTTCAGGTAGATCGTCGGGGCCAAATTGGGTGGCAAAAGTCGAGGCTTTGCCACATCTTCGTTGGATCTCTGCATTGTAATCAACTAAGAGCACACAATAAGGCACGTATTGAGCATCGTTTGTTCCTATCCAGTGATGATGTGACATGTGTCAGAAGTACTCAGAGTTTATAATAGTGTCCTCCACTTTAGCCATTGATTGAATTTGTACTGCGACACGATCTTCATGGGTTTTGGCGGTCTTTTTGAGTTTCTGAAGCCATTCTAGTGCTTCGACTTCAAGGGTGTCCATTCCTTCCGATGTTTGCTGGCCGCCCCTCATAGGCATAGGAACATAGGGTTCCTCAGATACGACTCATCCACTTTGATGGCCACCAATTCGTCTGTTTTTGGTTTGATAATTGGGGAGGGTTGCCTTTCATACTCAAGTAGCTTCATTTGCAATTCTTCAACCTGCTCTTTTAGCACCTTTACCTCCTCTGAAGTCGATGCCGACTCTATGACCTTGGGTTGTTCTTCTTGTTCCCTTAGCTGGCGGCGCAGTGCATCTCGTTATTTTTCCATATCATCATGTGCTTCCAGCAGATCAACATAGCTTTCCAGGATTGTTTTCATCGTCTCTGAAGGAACTGCTTTAAACTGTTTTGGGTTGATCTCATGAGGGGAGCCTTCCATTGCTGCCTCTAGGTTTTCCTCATTCTACTTTTGAAGTAGTTTATTTTCTTCTAGGGCCGTGGCCATGTGCTTCCGTAATAACGTCAGGTTGCATCGGACTTTGACATTCTCTGACTGATATTGTTCAAGTAAAGCTATTACTTTTTAAACTTTGGAAGATCTTGGCAAAGGAAAATCATCAGCATTTCTTTGGTTTCTTGGGGCTCTAGGTCTCTCAGTTTCTTCTCTATCCATCTCTGTTCTCATCCTTTCTCTTCCCAAGGGGTTGGCAAAGCTTACCTCTGGTCTATCTCTACTTCTGTCCCTATGAGCTCCATGAGCTTGGGATGTTCCAGCTCTTTGGTGGCCATACGAGACATTGGATAAATTCACCCTTCCAAGTGTAGGCATGTCTACCATGTTATGAGATCACAAAGATCCTCTCCGAAGTATTGTCTAAATAGGTCACTTTGCCTGGGCTATCAGGATCTTTGAACTCATAGATTGTGGTTCTTCCTACCTCATTTGGTTGATCAGGCTTATAGCTCCAAAAGGCTTCATCGGTCTCTCGGTTCAAGAGCAGATCTATGCTCTTATTATCTTGGGGAACCCACTCTGGTGTGATAATTCTAGTGAGAACTGATTTGCCTCGAGGGGTTCTAGGTCTCCACTTATGTTCCCTTGCTCTAGGTCACCTACGTCTGCTTCTGCGATCACATTACCAAATTCATCTGTCCTATTTGGGTAGGTGGTGACCACATACATGGTTCCTTCTTTGTCGAGGTATGCTCCATTTTTAAACTTGACTGCTGGATGCTCTAGTCCAATGGGTTGATCTAGGTTTTTTATCTGGACCACAGATCTTCTTAGGCCGTCCTCATAGATGCAAGCAGCTAACCGGTTGGTCTTAAGGTATTCGAGTTGCGTCTTGTAAGGGCTTTCGACCCTGTGTAAGTATGGCACTCCTAAACTTCATGTGGGTCTCTCCATACCATGAGACATCTCAGACTCACTAGTTTTAGAGCTAGGGTAGTGCAAATAGTGGCTCAACTGCTGGGCCCAAGACCTATCAGTATGATTGACACTAGCCTCTGAAGACCTAAGACTCTGCCTATCTCTCCCTAGGTGTCGTCCTGATCTAAGGTTCATATGCCTAATTGAATAGCCCCAATTTTCAGAAGTACAACCTCGTTATGGATCAATTTGTATTAATCACTTGTTCTTTTTAATTCTTTTAGGATGTCACTTCTTGTCCAATCAATCTTCGTCACAAGGAACACTTAGGTTTTATCGTACTTGAGTTTGGTCGCTTGATTTAAATTCTTTTCCCTTAGTTTGTTTCGCAAATGTAATTTCTTTGTACTTGCACTTGAGTGATTATAGTTCTTAGACTTGGTCGTGCTTAACATAACCCTAATTGATCAAAACCTCTATCCGTACTTAGCCTAAGCTAGGAATTGACAGAGGGTGTTGAGAATTTCCAACCTTTAGTTTCTCTCCTTGGTTGCCCTCGTGTGCCCAGGAAGCATGTTCCCAAGCTTGCACTTGCTCTTGCTTAGAATGCCCTTCAATGCTCTCAATGGACTTATAACAGTCCCAAAGTTAGCTCAAGATTTAAATTCAATTGACACAACAGACCATGTTCATTCATGCACTTCAGAGATCAAACTGTCCTTTGGTCTTTATGGAAAACAATCCTAAAGGCCCCTTAGTTTTCTTTCCCTAGGGTATGGTTAACTTCAAAATACTATATCTAATAGTCCCCATATTAATTTTACCCTAACCAGTGGAAGTTTTGGTAGTACTCCCCACCACGAGCTTTCCAACAAACCCAAAATCACAGCAAACAGATTTCGTATGAGAAAGTTATGCCAGTTCAGGGTTCTGGGGCTAAAACAGGGTCAAAACAGGCTAACACGCAAACATGATTTCTCAAATTACTTGCATATCAGCCTCATAATGCTCTGATAACCCTTAATGTTTCCCAAATATTAGCCAAAAAATAGACCAAATATCTCTTGCCCTAAAAAATGCCAAATTTTCCCGTCAATCACGATCGAGTGGTCTGTCAATTGCAATTGATGTGTCAGTCACGATCGACGTGTCGATCGTGATTGATAGGTCCGTCGTGGCTATTGGTCGCGATTGATGGGTCAATCACGATTGACACATGGCCTGAAATTTTAGGAACGATCTAGATCATGACTAGGTACCCCACTTTAGGTGTACATGCTTTCATTCCATATGAAGCATGGTATAGTAAGAAACCATATCCATCTCATCTCAAAATTTTTGGTTGTGTATGTTATGTGCATGTGCCTTATGAATTGAGGCATAAACAAAGAAAGATTTGAAAGGTGTATACTTATTGGGTATTCAAGTGAGAAAAAGGGTTTGAGATGCTAAGATCCTAAAACCAAAGAACTGAGGGTGTCTAGAGATGTTATCTTTGATGTTTCTACCATGCTATGGTGTGAAAGATTCATTTCAAGTTGAAGACATACATGATGCCAAGAGGAGACATGTAGAAGACCAAGAAAGTGTGGAGATTTATTGTCCTTCAACTTCAAGGGAAGCATGAGAGGGAAACCACGATATTGAAAAGCAAGCCTACTTTGTGAAGAAGGTTCTACAAGAAGCAAAGGCAAGGAGAAAGAAGATAATAGCCTACTTTGTGAAGAAGGTTCTACAAGAATCAAAGGCAAGGAGAAAGAAGAGTCAAGCAAAGGCTATGTGAAGAGCCAAAGCTCACCAAGGGTAGCTGAAGGGTAACAAGGAGATATATTCACTCATAGTCTCGTGAAGAAGGAAAGTTTGTGAAAAATCACATACCAAGAGTGAAGAGAAGACTTAGAGAAGCAAGATCAAAGAGTTCCTAGAGCTGTCCAAGGAGAGAAAAGAATAAAACAAGAGCTACAAAGCTCATAACCCTTGTAATATGAAGAGGGTTTGATAGATGCTACATACTTATGTTATACATTTTTCTCTCTGTATAGTTCCAATCGAATTGATATTTCTTCTAAAGCTACATATACTTCCACCAAATATATTTATTTTTCTTCTCTATTGTAGAGAAATCCAAGTTATAGGGAAACCCTAATTCTATTATAAGCTAGTGATCTTTATAGTCTGTTTTATATAGCTTGATTTCCTAACCTAAACTAGCCCCTTTGGAGTTGTTCATAGCCAAGATTGAAGGGATTTAAGTCTATTATGTGTGGAAAAAACTTTAGGTAAATTGTCTCTAAGGTGCTAGATTAATCGAGCACAAACATATTGAATCATAGTGGAACAGGGTGTAGTAGAGGAAGCTAAGGGCCTCCACATGACTTTGTTCTAATTTGGAGATCAAAATCTCAGAGATGGAATCAGAGTTGAGAAAAGTCCTATATAGGATCAGTGGAAGGAGCTAAGTGCAAATGACTCAAGCACAAGTAGACTCTACAGGCTTGATCAAAGGTATCTTACTTAAACCCTGGCTTAATATGGAAGATTTGGGACAAAAGGTTGAAGTGTTGGATAAAGACAACTGCTAAAGATGGAGATTTAGAGTATCCAACTAGCTTATGAGCAAAAGAATCTAGCATATTGTGTGTGGAGAAGAAGAAGCACGTGAAGTAGATCCAAAGGACCCCAAGACAACCAATACAAAGTTCAGGGCCTTAAAGCAGTGGGAAGAAAAGAATAAAAGAGTTCTCTTCCTCATTTCATAGGTAATATCTAACACCATAGTAGGTCATATATTAGAGTTTGATCATTCCAAGGATGTGTGGGATGCTATTTTGAGAAGTTCTATTCCACTTCAACTAGAAGTAGAAATATAATTCTTAAAAATGGACTCTATAATCCAAAGAAGGAGAATGGTCAATCCATAGTGGATTATACTCTAAGAGTGAAAGAATTAAGAGAGAAACATGATACCATCAATTACAAAGTGGATGAGGAGGATATTTTCCAAATCAGACTTAATGGTCTTAGAGGAGAAGAAAAATGGAAGCCCTTGATCACGACCATTTTCTACAAAGACCCTCTACCTTCCCTAGAAGAGCTTATCCCTCATCTTGTGTCAGGGGAGGCAGCCGTGGGAGAATCTTCAAAGGGTAAAGAAGCACATAACCAATTACTTTACACCAATAAGGTGAGGATTAAAGGAGGGAAGGGAAAAAATGGCAAGGACAAGAATAGAAAGGGCAAAGCAAAATAATCAAAGGATGAAGAAGAATATTGAGATGATGAATCCAAAGACAAATCCAAGATCAAAGGGAAAGGCAAAGATAAAGGTGATATTTTACAATTGTGGGAAACCTAATGTTATATTCTAGAGATGAACATGCCTGGAGGAATGAGAAGTTACTTGGTTGGGGGATATCCAAGACCAAAAGTTAGAGGGTTCAAACAAGGTACCTACTCGTGATGGCCAGATGAGTGGAGGAACCTTAGAGATAAGTCACCTATTCTTCTCAAAATAATCTCTGGCAAGGATTTGCCAAAAATCACTACATGTGCTTGATGGACACATGGTTGTTTCATAATGAAAGATCCAATTTCATAGGCCCTATGGTATATTGAGAATTCTAAGATTTTAGAATTTATCTTCATAGTTAGAAGGTATTCTAAAAGTGTGAATGCATTGTTTCTAGGTTCACCTAAGCGCAAGCGTAGTAGAGATAGAATGATACATCTCAATGTGTACTTGATTGAACTTCAAGTTGAAATTTTTTGATACAAAGATAGATACACTGATATAGATGTGAGCACAAAGAAAATGAAATTTGAAATTTATTGAGTCAGTCTAAGGACTTCAAGAAGATGACCTATACATTTCCAAAGTTGTTCATCAAGTGTTTGGCCCTTCTAATGAAGTGGTAATAAAACTCAGTGGAAATGTCCAAACCTAGTGCTTTTTGAGCCTATGGAAAGCTTGAAAAAAACTTTATAAGCATGAAAAATTTCATATTTTTTTCACGAGTAAGAGTTAGTTAAAATTAAGCTTTAATTTGCTACTATTGAAAATTGTTTATGTAGAAGATGTTCTTGAAATGAAACAATTTTCCACAGGTTTTTAAGAAATTTTTTTGCTATGGTGTGATCACCATGGACTAGATATGCCCTACATATTGAGTTATTGATGATTGGTGTATGGCGATCATTCTTAGTAGGATAGAGGAGACTCAGCCAAAATTTCTCTCTCTCTCTATACACACACACACACACACACACACACACACACACACACATATATATATATATATATATATATATATATATATATATATATATATATATATATATATATATATATATATATATATATATATATATATATATATAGCAATGGATTGGTACAAGTTATATCAGTTCGAATTTCTTGTGAGTTAATATTTTATGAAATCTGCATCCTTCAAAATGCTAATTGAGTTGATTTATCACACCATTTCTCATTTCTCAAGTCAAGGTGAGTTGATCCTATAGATAGTTATGAGTGGTAGAGTCATAGGAATGACTATGTCCTTTCCATAGAGGGAAGGAACACTTTATGATTAAAATTTTATATTTATGGTTGTGAGTACTTACCTATTTATTCTTATCATGCTAAGAGAATTTTTTGACTTTAATCTCATACAAACATCTATATGGGGTATAAAGTTTGGTGGTATGGGACACCAAACTTTGCATTCAACCTAGGTGTAGGATAGATAGTATGGGAGAGAAGTTAGTGAGATTCTATTTTTAATGGTTTGGAGTTCATTCGTATGATCTTCTTATTATTGGACAACAAAGGGGCAGTTGAGATAGTCACTCTGTATGTGATCGCAAACAAGGCAAGTCTACAAGCAAGTGGCCTAGAAGCGGAAAGGTAAGGTTTGCACATAAAAAATGTGAATAGGCAATTGCATTAGGAAGAAATTCATAGAGTACGTACTACTTTATTTGATATTCTTGAGATTAGGCCATTTTTCATACATAGTGTGTATGAGCTGAGCTAAATGCTTAGCCTAGTGGGCTATAAGTGTGCACACATCTACTTACCATTTTTTTCATGTGTTTAGTGGACTCACATTATGGTCCTCATTATATATGGGAGTGCAAAGTTATTACAATAGGTTACAAGAGATATCTTATACCTAATTAGGAATGATTCGATCATAGTGATGGTCATATGTTAAGTAAGTTTTATCCACTTGGAATAATCTGCATGCTATTATTGAGAAGGCAATGGTAGTTCCACTAGTTGCTATATTTTCTTAACACATCTTCACTTGGCATGAAAGACTTAGTTCCACAGAATGGATTGGGATTTACTTTGTATGGGAGATATTTTGGTCCATAGTTTGGATAATTAATAGATTGACATCTTGGATTCACAACTTGGATCATGATCAAACTTTATTGAGTTTCATTTCTTTATAATGAGTAAATCAAGTAGATTTACTTGAGCTTAGAAATTAAACCTATTTGGAAAATATTTCCATTTATTTTTAGTATTTTCCCACATAATTTGGGACATAATCAGATTGTTTTGGATGAGCATAGTATTTTTCTTAGTTATTGAACTAGTTTGTGGAAGATCCACAAAGGACTCATAGTTATACATGAGCATAGTATTTTTTATTACTATAGTGGAATAAGTGATTTTGCATAATTATACCATATGATAAGTTGTTAGTGGGTATTTCGTGGAAACAAGGGCAAGGCACCAGTCTCTATAGGTGACAAGCTATCACAACTTAGTGGTCAAGGTCTTGGCATAGGGAGTTCGAGGATATTCCGAGTACTTATGCTGCATTTATATGGAATCCTTGAGCCTCAAAGGGATTCATAGAGTATGACTAAGACAAGGACTACTTTTTATTGGTGAAAATGCTAGATAGGAAGTAGAGAGACTAGTTGTCTACTTTTAGTATTTTAGACACCCATCACACTCTACTCTTCTTATTTTGAATCACAGATTTTGATTCCCAAGTTTAAAGATCGTTCTAGATCATTGAGGACAATGATCTTTAGAAGGGGGAGAGAGTGTTGAATTCCAGAGATGTACATGCCTGGAGGAACGAGAAGTTCCTTGCTCGGGGGATAGCAAAGGCCAAAATCCAGAGAGTTCATACGAGGTACCTACTCATGATGGCCATATGAGTAGAGGGACCTTAAAGAGAACTCTAGATGGTGACTAGGCAAGGGCTATAAATAGGTTGGAAGGTGAGTCCCAAGTATGTCATTGTCTACTTCTCATAACTAATCATATTGTAGTTGATTGTTGGTTCAAGGATGGAAAAGGAGGGAAGGAAAATAATGAAGGGAATCATGCTAGCATCTCAAATAAAGAATCAGGTAATGAGAAAATCCTAGCTATGAGTCATGATTACGATAGGGGTAGTATGGAATAGAAATAGTACATTGATTCAGGATACAACAATCACATGTCATGTGAGGGGGAGATACTCACTAATATGTAGGTTCTTAAAGCTAAAGCCTGTGTGGAGACAAGAGAAAATAGCGAGCACCAAATAGAGCATGTGAATGACATCAAACTAGGTGGTGCAAAATTTGCCAAGGTATCACAACAAGTTCTTCATATGCCTTCAATTACCAAGAACCTTGTATCTATAGGACATATGGTAGAGAAGGGTTTCTAGGTCATATTCAATGAAAACGGATGCCTTGCAAAGGATGGGAATAAAGCTGTAGCCAAAGGAAGGAAAGAAGGTAGACTATTGGCACTAGATGTGGCTCCTACACATAGTCATGTATGTTATGTGATGTTTGGAAATAGGAGGATTGCGAAATTGGACTATGGCATAAGAGAATAGGGCATGTGAACATCCTAAATATCAAAATCATGAGCAAGCCATGATTGGTAAATGGAATTCCTAACTTGAAGGCCAATGTATCCATGCATTATGTGATGCTTGCAACCTAGGTAAGAAAGCTAGACATCCCTTCAAGAGAAGCAACTTTAGATCAACAAAGACATTGGAGCTGATACATAAAGATGTTTGGGGACCTAGCAAAGAAGCATCCCTAGGAGAAGCATGGAGCTTTGTGACCTTCATTGATGAATTCTCGAGAAAGGTACTTATTCATATAATAAAAGAGAAATCAAATGTCTTTCCCATGTTTCAGAGGTTCAAAAATGAGGTACAAAAGAAAACAGGTAATGAAGTCAAAACCCTGTGTAATGGAGGGGGAGAGTATTTCTCTAAGAAATGCACTCAAGAACTATAGGAACAAGGCATAAATGTAGAGAGTGCATGCACAGAAGCAAAATGAAAAGAAGAGTGTACTCACAAAACAAAGAGTGTGTGAGACTCAAAATGAGTAGACCACGAAATGGGTAAACTCATGTGGATTAGAAATGAGCTTGCCAAGAGCATGGAATAGGCTCCTCAAGCTTCTAACCAAATACAAATGGGTGAGAGGCCCTCCTTATATAGATTTTTGAGGGGCTCTCCAAAATACATCTCATGTGGGATAATTCCCCTGAAAGGAGAATGAATACAACTGGTAGAAGCAAATGGCAAGGTACCCAAATACAAAGGAAATACAAGGAAATGTAAGGGAAATGAAATGGAAATAGAGTGACTCCAAGATACAAAAGGGAGATGCACTCTCATATTCTCAACACCCCCTTTGCAGCTCCATTTTGTAGTGTATGGAGGCTGCTAGGGTATGAGAGAAAGGTCCACCAAGAATGTATGAGTAGTAGCACGAGCACCAAGAAGTCGACATCTAGGAATCCATAGCTCCAAGTGGTATGGACCATGCGGGATTGCCAGGTACTCCATAATATGTCCACCATATGGATCAAGCGGATGCTCCAGAGGTACGCCACCAAGGAGGTACAGGAACGGAACAAGATCTCACCGGACGAGATCACCTCCATGTGAGAGAGGTAGGATGACTCCATGTGGTACATAGGAACCTTCAAAGCTTTGACAACATCCACCATAAGATGTGTATTGCCAAGAAGTAGGTCCTGCAAGAGTGAAACATAAAGCATGAAGCATAAAATCATAGTCACACGGTAGTACATCTGTATGTTGTAGTTCTCCATGGAGTGTACAAAGTCCTAATGTGTGTCGGTAGAACCATGAAAGCCCCCTCTGAAACGAGAAGCAGGCTCAAAATAGGATCCAACTGAGGGATGAATATAGGTAGATGTAGGAGTGTCATGTGGTAGGTGACCAGATGCTGGACTCCATGAATGGAAAAGTACATGCTCAAAATGCGACTGTAGACGAGGTAAGTGGACTCTCGAAGATAGGAATGGACAATGACGAGTCACTGATCCTTGAGTAATGCCCAACTGAAGCTTAGGTGAAATATAAACCTTCGATGATATGATAGGTATATCCATTTGAGGTATAAGCTGAGATGATATCTTTGATTCCTCATGCTCCAAAACTGTACCATGATTGGGAAAGTCATGTACAAAGAGAGCATGCTCCACATAGTGTGACTGTTCAAAACTGGAATGATCCCCCTCTAAATCGGAAATGGGAGGATCCAAAAGGGATGAATACTTAGAGTATTCATCAAAGGTGCAGTCTTTGTTTACTGTAACTGAGTAACTCTTTGGGTCGTAGAGTTTGTATGCCTTTTGTCACTCATTGTACCCAATGAAAATGTACTGCTTAGGCCGATCATCATCATGGCCTTGGATGTAGGCATTACTACCAAAGACGCAGAAATAGCTTACACTTGGCTTCTTTCGAAAGTAAGCCTCAAATGGTGTTTTGTTCTTCAAAACATTTGAAACACCTCTATTTTGTATGTGTACTGCTATCTGCACTGCTTCACCCCAATAGATTAGTGGAAGTTGCTTTTGTCTAAGCATTACTTTTGGCCATTTGGATCACACTTCCACTCTTTTGTAATGCAATACCTGGTTGAGTATGGTGCTTGGCTTGATACTTGATTCCATGTTGCTTCAAGTACTTGGAGAAGTTTTGGTTGACAAAGCTATTATCTCCATCAGATCGGATGATCTTCAAAGAACCTGGAAAGTCTTCTTCAACTGTTTCTGTCCACTCTTAAACTTGGAAATGGCATCTTCTTTATGCTTGAGTGAATAAACCCATGTGTATCTAGTGAAGTCATCTATAATCACGAAGAAGTAAATTGACCCACTTATAGAAGGTGTACTCATAGGTCCACAAATGTCAGCATGGACTAATGCTAAGGGTTGATTTGTAGAAATGGATGCTTCTTTAGGCAAAGAGAAAGCTGTTTGCTTGTCACATGCTTTGCAATTCAATTCCACTTGTGCGATCCTGGGTAGACCTTTGAAAAGATGATTGGAAGAGATCGTAGCTAAGCAAGAGGTATGTCCAAATCTGCAATGTCACAAGTTGAGACCTCAATCCTTGGCCATAAAACTTGAAAGCTTGTAGAGACCCTTATCTTCATATCCTTGAGCTATCACTTCATTGGATTCGCGATCAATGACTTGAACTTTGCTGTGATTGAACTGAACCGTCATGTTGCACTTTGTGATGGCTTTGACTGAAAGAAGATTCTTACAGAGGCTTGGTACATAAAGAACATCTTTTAGTGACTTGGTCTCGCCTTCAGAGTTGATGACTTGAACTTTTCCTCTTCCTTGGATTTTAATGCACTTGTTGTCTCCAAGGTAAACTTGTCCTTGATACTCTTCAAACTCATGAAAATCATCTTTGTCATGGCACATGTGGGATGAAGCACCACTATCAAAAATCCATTCTTTCTTGGGAGTGGTTGCCACAAGTGCTTTGTGTTTAGTTGTGAGAAATAGGTCTTCACTTGTGTAATGAGAATGATGTTCACACTTTGAATTAGACTTAGACTTGTCCTGGTTCTTTTTCTTGAAGCAATATTTTTCAATGTGGCCAGGTTTGCCACAAAAATTACAAGTGAACTTCTTCGATGAATTATGCGATCCTTGCTTAGATCCATTGCTAGCATGATGACTTGTGGATTTGCCCTTATTGAATGGGCCTTTGGCTTTCATGGCAGACTCTTGGGAGGAAGTCGATTTGGCTCGTGAGTCGTGAAGGAGCAACAGTCGACGAACCTCTTCCCAAGTTAAGACTTGGCCGCGATTATACAAAGTTGTGACAAATGTCTCGTATGACTTAGGTAACTTGTTAAGAAGCCTAATGGCCATGTCTTCACTAGAAATCTGCCTTCCACATAGTGCTAATTTATGGTGGTAGTCCTCAAATTGGGTTATGACCTTGGTAATTGTGTCGTGTGGCCGAATGGTCAAATTATGAAACTCGACCTCTAATGCATATATTTTCGAAGGGGTTTTGTCTTCATACAAAGCGGTTAATGTATCCCAAGCGTCCTTAGACGTCTTACAAGCCGTGATATGTCCTTTTGTCGATTTGTCATAGGCAAGTAACAGCTGACCTAAAGCTCGTTTGTCCTTGACATTCCACACATGCCAATTGTCTAAGTTGGTATCCTTATTGGGTTTAGGGTATGACCCATCTACTACCTCATGAAAGAGGTTTGTGTAGAGATATGCGCGCATGACATCTTTCCATAGAGTGTAATTTTCTCCATTGAGGCGTTCATCCTTAGGCATAAAAATAGGGGTGAAAGAGGGTAAGAAGTTAGCCATGGATAATGAGCTACCTTCACTTTTGGTCATTACAAAGCTTTGAAGATAAAGTGTTTAGAAACACTATCAAAGACACCGCTTCAAAATAATTGCAAAGCTTGAAATGAACAACTCGACTCCACACTTAAAATTCTTGGGGAGGGGGGGGAGGCTTAGAGTAGCCCTACTCTTGCAAAACACCAAGAGGAGTCGATGCGAGAGGAGAGGGCTTAGATTAGCCCGTTGCACACCGATTGAGCCTTAGAGTAGGCTTGGGAACTTAAGAAACTTTGCGGGTGGGCTTAGAGTAGCCTCCAACCCACAAAAGTGCACACACACGATACATTTCTTCTTATATTTTGAGTGTACAAAGAGGGGGCACTTAGCGCCAAATAGTGTGCTTCAAGAGAGTGATGCTACCCTTGAGGAATACAAGAAAATTGCATTTCAATGTGTGTAGCATGGCACAAAGCTAAGGGTTGAACCCTTGGAAAAAAATACAAAAATACCCTTGTAAAGATTACAATAGAAGTGTCATATTGAAAATTGTTATGCGTAGTAATGAAGGGGGTGCTTTCTTTAATGGCCTCGAAATGTTTGGCAGAAAAATTTTCGTGGGCCAATAGTGTCATCAAAAGTCCTCATAAATTATATACAAGTTACAGAATGACGTGGCTACCATGCAGTTAGAATGAATTATTCTGGCCGAAGAGTAGGAATCCTGTGTGAGTGACTTCATGTGGATATGTAGAACCATTCAGCAATATAGAAGGATGGCAGACCTCATGACTCGTGAGCAATGGAAGATAGCATGCCATGAAAATTGAATGAAGGTTTCAGGTGCATTAGACCGCCCTATACTTGCTATTGAAAGCTTGCCATCATAACAGAGATGCACACAACAACGTCAGCACATAGAAGAAGTAGGAGCATGGAGGAGAATGGAGGAGAGAATCTTGCTCTCTCTCTCTCTCTCTATGAGAGCTGCACATAGGTCGCCCTTATTTTATGTTGATCCTCCATCAGAGAGGCTGGTATTCGTCATGAACGCATGGAACATCCATAGACCTACACATTGAAGGTACTCAAAAATCTAGTGGCGCAGATGTTCTCACAGGTGGACTTGCTCTCTCGCCCTTTCTGTAGGGTGCACGGGTGCACAGTTGAGGATGCTAGCTCATCCCCCCCTTTCCCGATTGTGCTTATGCAACAGAGCAGTAGGATATTGTCTCCCTCTCTCTCTTTCTCTCTCTTTCATGGAGAGTTGGTGCCACCAGGCTGTGATGCAGGAGGCTGTGTTTGTCCTGAGTGGTGTTTAGGTCCAAAGCTACGGTAGGCTTGACAGACCTTCCTTCATCATGTTATAATTGGAAAGGGAATTCTCTCTCTCTCTCTCTGTCTCTGTCTCTCTCTCTCTCTACTGGAGTGATAGAGCATGGTCTAGCTCTTCATGGCTATGGATATCACCACCAAGAGAAAAGCATGTGCAATTGTCAGCAGCGAATGGATTTCTCTGGTGGCGCAATAATTGGAGGGCCACGGATCTGCAAAGCATCAAGCAACGTCCCGTGTTGATCCTAAGATCACGCGTCAAGAACGGTATCAACTTCTGGGTTGGCGATGGCGCATTCAGGAAGGCACTCTCTCTATCCATGCATGTAGTAACTATCGAATGTCCTAATTGCTGACGGGAAAGTGGGCACGCTTGTGACCAGGCACAAACACATAGGTGACAATATGTGTAGGCACAAAGCCCCTTGAAGAATTGAAATCAAATACTTATCAGAAAACACACAATATGTCCTAAAATGACCGATCAAAACAGTGTTGAGAAACAGTAACTGTGAGATGAATCACTTCATCAAAGTGTCAAAAAAGAAGGGACGGCCTCTAGATGCCATGAAAGTGTTTATACATGCTCTAAAATAGAGATTCATCACTAAATGGATGAATATGACCACATAGATGGAATAAACCATGAGCTCTTCACACAAAGAGGGTGGGTGGGTGGGCAAAACAAGGTCAAAAGGTTACAAAATGATAAAATAAACGGTGGGAGGGTGAGCGAATGGGCAAGATGAATCCCAAAAATTGATGGCAAATGGCTTCTCTCAATGAGGAGAAAACACACCACCAAAGCAAAAGCACCACCAAGACCTCCACCTAGCGCTCTGATACCATGTAGAGAGTACATGCGCAGAAGCAAAATGAAAAGAAGAGTGTACTCACAAAACAAAGAGTGTGTGAGACTCAAAATGAGTAGACCATGAAATGGGTAAACTCATGTGGATTAGAAATGAGCTTGCCAAGAGCATGGAGTAGGCTCCTCAAGCTTCTAACCAAATACAAATGGGGGAGAGGCCCTCCTTATATAGATTTGTGAGGGGCTCTCCAAAATACATCTCATGTGGGATAATTCCCCTAAAAGGAGAATGAATACAACTGGTAGAAGCAAATGGCAAGGTACCCAAATACAAAGGAAACACAAGGAAATGTAAGGGAAATGAAATGGGAATAGAGTGACTCCAAGATACAAAAGGGAGATGCACTCACATATTCTCAACAATAAAGAGGTAGGTTACATGTAGGTACACCCTCCAAAAAAATGGAGTGGTAAAGAGGAAGAATATGCATATTGTGCAAATAGCAAGGTGCATGATCAATGAAGGTAAAGTAAAAATCTCTTATTGGGAAGATGATATCAATATCATTAGGGTGAAAATGCCCAAAAAAGGGCCATTTGTTAATGACGGATTAAGAAAATTGACAAATAGGGTCTTTCCATGTGTACAAGAATATAACATTCATGTCTCTTTTAATCATATGAAGAAATGGTTTTTTAAGAAATTATGCTTTAAAGCATCACAAAAGTGATGAATTTTCTTGTATTCAATGTACAAAAAGATATTTTTTGCATAGCACACAATGGAAATCCTTAAAATTTGAGTAGAGAAATCATTTTTGAAGATACCAATATTTTTGGGCTCATAAAAATTCAACGATGTTTCGGTCACAATTGATACATCAAATCAAAAGATTGCATTCCGCTTTCACGTGTACAAAGTTTTTTTGTCTATAAATACTCACGAAGTTTGTGAATCTCAGTTTCCCACTTTGAGCATTCTCTACTATTTCTATGAGTGTTCGAATGGCTTCTGTTTCTCGTCATCCTTCCAATCGTGTAACCTCATGTGAGGTCTACAACAAAAGAGATGATTCTTTATGGAAACCTCTTTTTGTGAAGCTAAATGATTGGGTGAGTATGCTTCCTAAATACAGAGGTGCCCATAAAGCAAGTGTACTAAAAGAGACAACACAAAAAACCATTGGAAAGGTTGTATTCTTAGTTTCAAATTGAAGAGAGACAGTTGGTTTGCAAAAGTTCAACATGTGTACTACGCTAAGGATCTCATGCGAGACAATCATCTACAATTCTCCTGGTACTAGAAGTGAAGTTTATCAATGCTGCGGATTATCAGGTGCCATCAAGGATACGTGTGTATGGAAATCTTGTACATCAACCTACTGCTTGCATCTCTTCATTAGATTGGGATGCTCATGATCATTCAGCAGTTTCAAGTTTTCTATGCAAAATGAAAGATGATATCCAAAGGGAAATGTCAACGAGCCAAATTTCTCAAAGGATAAAGATTCAATGGTTTTTTCCTCTTCAGGTTTTTGTAGCATGTTTTAAAAACATGTTATTATAGAAAACAAAAAAATTTGGTTGAATAGGAGAGTTTTAATTTCAGAGATTGATGATGTTTTAGGTAGGGAATGGGATACCAAAGAAGCTCAAAAGCTAGGAGACATCATTTTATGTAAAGCTAGTCCAAATTCTCTTTCAATTTCATATCAGATACCTTGACAATCATTTTGTGTGAGGATAAACATAGTTTAAGAGCCTCAAGGATTACAATATGGAGAAGATAGGAAGTACGACCAATTCAAGTGATTAGGGGCAATGGAGGTTCTTCGAGTGCACTAATCACTTGAATTGGTCGTGTCCTCCAATCTTCTCCATAATATTGAAAAAATTAATGATAAACCACTTATTATCTTAGTTTATGTCATGAATAAAAGACGGACCACATTTTATATTTTATAAAAACTACTACCAACATTAATAAGTTGAAACCATTGCTTTGTTGAAACATGAGTTACAATGACTATCTTCCAGATGAAGATAGAATGACATCATTTACTAATACATTCAATGCTCAGAATTTGTGTACAAATTTGTATTTACAACAAAGAGCATATAAATATCTTCCAACATATGTTGGAACTTCCAACATATGTTGGAAGTAATGGGCTAAGTATCAAGATAGATACAAAACTCTATACATTTTTGGAGCCTTCACCTCTGTGCTTATTTTTCTTCTTTTTAGAGCCTTGACTTCTTTGCTTATTCTTTGGGACATGCTTCAATGGAGAGTGAAGTCGAGGTCATTTCTTCTTATCTTTAGTATTCTTATGTCCTAGTGGTGGAGGTGGTGGAGGAGAGTCTAGTTTACAAGGACAAACAACATCTTTTAAGATGGCATGAATTGATTTTTCTTTGATCAAAAGGATCCATGCATCTAGATAGTCAGATAGATTGAGACTAGGACTGTAAACTCTACGCTCTAAGAACCTTATTGCATTGGCAATTACTCTCCATCCACATGATGTACTATCTTTTTGTAGTGGCACATGAATTTGAGTATAACCAAACTTTTTTTCTTCATTCACTTTGCTTGGATATTTCTGATCAATGTGCATTTTCAAAAGTTTCACAGCACTTCAAGGCTAAATAAATATCAGAATGCATGGCAATGGAAGTGTTAAAGAGCAATGGAAGTGTGAACTTATAGTTTGCAGTTCCCATGCTATGATTGGAAAGAGTTCATGAATAAGGCTTGGTATTCAAAAATTCAATAACTATAAGACTCTAGTGACCCCTGAAAATATGACATGTAGTTTTAATAAAAACACCATTAAGAAAGGAATGAATTTTTAAGAAATATTAAAATTAAAAATTACTTATCAATATATGGATAAACTTCATATTCTATATGCTCATTGAAATTCTTGAGAAAATGACCAATTTCTCCATGCTTGTATAATATACACTAAATCACAAGAGGATCCAAAATAAAGACCTTCCTTGAGTCTGACTCCTCACATTGCTGGAGTAGGACCCTACAATATAAAACTAGTAGCAGATATACTTGAGAGCTATATTGAGAATGCTGTTAGAGATCTCAACATTGAAGTCTCTCAACATGTTGTTGTCTTCATGCCTAATGTCAAGCATGAAGTCTTCCTCCCATGGCATTGAAGCATTTACAATTATCTGGCCATCTCCTTTCTTTAAAAGTCTGAATTTTCCTTCTTCAGCCTTTGAATGTCCTCAAGGATAATAGATTCTTCTGAGAAAAGATTCATCCTTCTCTTCTTCTCCTCAGTCTCTACTGCATTTCTTGTTGAATGGTCATGAGAAGGGACCTCTTCAATTTTGGCTATAGATGGCTTAGGCTTTCTTGCTGGAGGTATATTAAGAATATCAAAAAATTTCTAATCGTGCTTGTCAAGAGGGACAATGGCTTTATCAAACTTGTATCTTAGCCTAGACACAACAACATAGTCCTTGGCCATATGTGTCACCCTATGACAATGTGTTGCACATATATAAGCATCATTCATAAAATCAATTGCAAAATCTTTTGTTGCTTCTTGCAAGCATAGAAGAGCTTGGGTCTACCATTTGACATTCACAAATGAAGTAGTCTTCATCATAGACTAAAGATTGGCAGAGACCTCCTTAACCATTCTCGTGAAAGGGAGTCTTGGGATGAGTAATCCCACAGACTTTTGAGCTCTTATGATTTCCCTCACTGATTTAACATGATATTTTACTCTCTTTTTAGCATATGCCTTTCGTGGATCAACCTTATCTTGGATAGTTGGGTCTTTGGAGCAGGACCCTGCCCCTTTAGCACAACTGCTTGCCCCTCCAGAATAGGTCCCTCATGCTATTGCTCCTGAGGTTACAACTTCCTAGTTGTCTTCTTTACCCTAGTCATGATCTATAAAAAGAAGAATTGAAGAGGATCATACACATGGAAATGAGAGAACACAAGTAAATCAAGAATTCAACACACGACGGATTCAAGCGGTTAGGGTCATCAAAAGAATTTGGATTGTTCTATTCGCTTGAATTGATCGTGCAACATTACTCAATGTTTTAGCCACATTCATGTGAATTTCATGAGATTTCTGGGATAAAATATCTTTTATGAAATAATACAACAAATTGTCAAGAAAATACTAGACACAACTGATTCAAGCGATTAGAGCAATCCAAAATCTTTGATTTGCCTAATAGCTTGGATCAGTCATATCAAAGAAATCAAGGTCTTTGATTTCTTTTCATGTCTAGACACGACTGATTCAAGCAAATAGGTCAATATGAAAGTCTCCAACTCTCATAATCGCTTGAATCGGTCGTCTCAATACCATGTGAAAAAAATGGGATTCAAGGCTTTTAACTAGGCATGACCAATTCAAGCGATTGGGCAAATCCAAAAATCTCCGATTCCACTAATCTCTTGAATCGGTCACATAGAAGACCAAGCTCAGGGATATTACCTTGGACACCAAGAGAGCTCAAGGAGAAGATGAATACGAGAAACTCACAAATGAGGGTTGGAGCATGAAAATTGCTGGATCTCAAGAGAGCACGTAGGTCACAAAAAAATGGGACAAATGAAGGGAGGAGCTTAAATAGGTCTCCAAGTTGAGTTGACCGTTAGTGCCATATGGCAATGTTTGATTGGTCCACATCATCTAGTCATTGGGAATCCCAACGTAGATTTCCATGTGTCAAGCTTTCAGTGGCCCACATCATTTGATCGTTAAAATTTTCAAATTCAATTTTGCTGTGTGTCACATGTTCATTGGTCCACATCATGTGATTGTTTCTTTCTCTCTTCGCCTACAAATTTCAGTTGCCTTGGTCTTTTTTTTATTTTCAACCTTCAAGAAATTTGTGCCTTCATAGCCAAGCACTCTAAGCTTGAATCGTATACATGACCGATTCAAGCGATTACGCCTATTTGACCCTCTTTGACTACTTCTATTTGCTTGTATCAGTCCTCTTGAGATGGAAGAGAAGAATGTGATTCTAAGTGTTTCTCCATCTAAGAAACTTCTAGATTTTATGGTTCAAGAGGGATTGAAGGTGAATCATTTTCCAGATGCAATGAGAATCTTCAATCCCACCTTTGATTTTGAAGCACTTGTGGAGAAAAGCAAAGCATTTGTTATGTATGAATGGGAGACCTTCATTAGGATAGTTGATGGTCAAGAAGTTATCATATCTAGCAAAAATTATATCCACCCTATCATTTTTGGGAAGGATCCTTTGGATAGGGCCAGAATCACTAGAAAATGTAGGAAGATTTCTCCCTTGCTAGGGAGGATATAAATTTTCCCAGAACATCAAAATAATTATTGTTTATTGCCCTTGAGCATAGGGTTTCTGATTTATCTTGATCACATCTCAATTGGGAAGAATGAAGAAAAGGAACACGATGAGGAAAAAAGGGCATCCCTTGATGTTTCTCTTGACAAATATTCAGAAAGTAAAGTCAAAGAGATAGTTGAAGAGATTAAGCTCCAAGTAGAGGAAGAAGAGGTTAGAAACTTTGATGTCACTACTTTTAGAGCAGAGATTACCATAAGAGAGCCAGATGTGAAAATCTAAAAGAAATCACTTCTTCTCCTAAATCTCCCTTATTACTTTATCTCAGGGAAGGATTTTGTTCCTTTTTATTGCATTCAAGAGCTCTTAAATATAAGAGAAGACTATTGCCTTGCTGCTATTGCTGAATCAGAAGAAGTTGCAAGGAGGTTTACTAATGAGAAAGAAGTAAAGAGGAGTTTCTTAGCCTAGACCTATCCTTGTCGAATAAAGAATTCAACGACTTTTCCAAAGCTCTCTCATGCTACTATGAAAGAGTGGTCTCATAGAAGCTAACCCTTGCAGATGAAGATTTCGACCAACAATAAAAATATTTGGGGATTTACTCATTTCGGCCAGGATATTCGTTTGTGGAGGTAGCTAAGGACAAAGGAACAATAAGGATTGATGAGAAAGAACTGATCCAGGAGGAAGACGAGGTCAAGGTACGTCTAGATAAGAAAATTCTGAGATATGACCGATTCAAGCAATTAGGCTAATCGAGCAATTTCTGATGAGCCTATTTGGTTGAATTGGTGGTGTCTAGATTTATTCACTTTTATGACTTTTTTAGCTTGTCCCTTATGTTATTTAAGCCAAGTAACATCTATTTGTGATTGTTTGGAAGATACGACCAACTCAAGTGATTAAGCCCCATCGAAAACTTTCTAATGAGCCTATTCACTTGAATTGGTCGTCTTGCCGATTTCTCTATTTCATGATTAATATATTATGGCACTTGATGGAATATTTGTAATGATTTTGATGAAAAACCGATTCAATTGATTAGGCCCATCCAAGATTTCCTGATGATCCTAGTCGCTTGAATTGGTCATCTCCTACATTCGTTTCAGTGATTATTTTTCCTTACAACTTCAGTCTTGTATAATGTCATTCAAACTTGTTTTTCTCTGATCTTGCTTTATCATTGTTTCCACAATTATCTATATTGGATGAGGAAAATTATCTTGGCAAGGGCAAGGGAACAAGAAAATCTATAGAGAGTAAAGGAAAAGCCAAAGTGAATATACATTCAGTCATACACTACCTTCCAAAGTTGAATCTAGATTTATTCTATGTTGTACATCAGCAGTATAGTGAGGACCCTGATTTTGCATTATTCTCTCTAAAGAATCTTTCAAAGTACATGAGATTTTCCTCACTTCCCATTAATGCATATAGGATTTTGCTTCTTGAGAGAACAGCAACATTCATGATTTTTGGCTATGCTCCAATGCTCAATGCTTCTAGAGCTGGATATTTACTTTGTTATTCAAGCTATGAATGGAAGCAAAGGTCTCACATGTACAAAGTATTGTTGGCTACAGGAGAAAGGAGTTCCTTGGATACAGAGGAGATCTTCTAGAGTCAAGCTTATTCAAAAGACTGAAAGAAGAATAAATATTTCATTTCAAAATTTTCATGAATTCAAAAACTGTATATACATCCATATAATTGTTTTGA
The DNA here is from genome assembly GCA_020310875.1 of Ceratopteris richardii. Taxonomy (NCBI): domain Eukaryota; kingdom Viridiplantae; phylum Streptophyta; class Polypodiopsida; order Polypodiales; family Pteridaceae; genus Ceratopteris; species Ceratopteris richardii. The sequence goes on along the minus strand of CM035436.1, from coordinate 27,615,550 downwards.
CCATAAGAATTGTAAAAGATATTTTAAATATTATAGCTTCATACTGGAATGAAATCTCATTCTTTTTTGTAAATACATATGTCCTCAAAGAAATGGTATCTGGTGATAGTCCTTATTCACATGATCTATATAGATTATCTATTGATGATATCTGGCATGTGCTCCTTTGTAATTGTCTTCTAAAGAACCAATCAAAAAGCTCTTTGAAAGCATTACTTTTTGTGACTCCTCCTTTTCGTGTGCATATGAAGAAACTTGTTCTTGCTTGATAATGAGATTTTTTCCATGCCCTGGGTGTTCTATGTGGTAAGTGTTTCTGTTTTTGCAAAGAATGGACCATGCAAAAGAAGAATATGCTGTAAAAACATAAAGGTAAATATTATGAGATGTTTATTTTAAAACACACCAAGTATAATGGTGGAGTAAATTTGTTTGAAACTCACCAAGTAGTAAGTTATGTCTTTGACACTCCATGGCTCTATGAGGGTTTCTATAAGCTCTATGATTTCCCTTCTGAATTTAATCACATAGGTATCAGATGTTACTTGTTGCCTCATGATCTTCAAAAGTTTATCTAGTCTGACCCAAACCTCCATTCTTTTTTTTTGCTATTTTTGGATTTCTTTTTACATTTGTTGTAAACTCCCAAAATTGTTTCCAACAATTCCACATTGCATTATTCAAACAAAGCTGATACTTTCCTACATGATGAGGTCTAGGCAATCCAAAGCATTTTACTTTATTAAATTTAAGAAATTCACACCAAACTTTTGAAATTGCTCTATAACCCTTTCTACCCACTCCAACTCCATCATAAACCTCTTGAATTTGAGATGGTTCTAGCAAAAAATTCATTTCTTTCATGAGTTTTTTAAAATAAACCATTTCAAGCATACATTTTCATTCAATTTCAATAGTTTCAAAATGTTATTCTGACTCATAATTTCATTAGAAAAATAAACACACTAAAAAATGCTCAACATGTTTAAACCTAGCGCGTTTGTTACATGATCTCTTACAATTTTCGTTCTCTTTTTCTTCTGGCCAAATTTTTCAATCAAATCTTAAAAAGGTTTTACTCATTTTGACCGTCATCACCATCTCCTACAAATCTAATCAGATCATGAAGATTATGAAAAGGTGGATACCTTCTAGTTTGTGGATCAATCAGATAAATAGCTCCATCTGGCCATATGTTGATATGTTTTTTGCCTTCTTTGTGCAATCATCAACTTCACAAGATTGAAGTGCTCTTTGGAATATCATGCAGACTTCGGCTACATGATATGAAACTTATCATGCAGACTTTGGCTGGATGAAAGTTCAATGAGTGTTTGGATTCAGGTTCTCCATGGCGGAATCATCTAGACTCATGAGAAAGAGAGAAGCAGCTCTGCTATGGAGAGTAGAGTAAAAAAGTGCAAAACGTCCTAAACACACATAATATAAGTCAAAGAACAAGAGGGAAACTTCAAATTCAATGAACACCCAATGAGCACAAACTTTGAGGCATATCACTTTTTATGATTATCACATGAAATTTCTCTCTCTTACAAAACTAATATATTTACATAAGATACATTTTAAACGAACGGACATAGAATTTTTTGAAAGGATTTGACAACATTAATCTAGATTAATCAAACTAATTGAAATCCTTACATGATCCTTTTTGGCTGTTTTCACCCTAATGCTTCAGTATATTTGATGAATAGGGTGCCCACAAGCAAAGTACATGAGTTAATACCTCATGGAGCCTACTATGGAAGGGAAGTAAGCCTAGTGCATTTGAAGGTGTTTGGATGTATATGCTATGCACACATCCCACAAGAGGTGATGTATAAACTTTTCCAAATAAAAAAAAAACATCTTCATTGGTTATTCCACATAACAAAAACGATACAAGTGCTACAACCCTCTGACCAAGAAGTTATATGTGTCAAGAGTCTTTGATGAGATGAGGACATGGTACGCAAACAAGGGTAATGACAAGTTACTAAAAGAAGACTATGATGAGTATTCAGATGGTTTGTTGCAGGTTAGGCCTCAAGATTCAATCTTTTTGAGTGGACTAGAGGCATCTACTTCCAAAGGACATGCCTATGGACTTACACATGAAGGTAAGGGTAAACATTTCTTGGAGCTAGTGTCAAGGGAGCACTAGATTGTGCTCTCTGACTTCACTAGACAAGATTTCGGAAATACAATTATGATTACAAGAACACCCACGTAGGGAAAATAATACAATAAGATGGATTTGATAGAAGACGTCCCACAACCCGGGACCAATAGGTATGGAAAACTGGACTAGAGATGATACAGGAGATCCCACAACCCGAGATCGTAAGTATGAGACATGATTACAAGAACTCCCTTCTAGGAGATGAATTGGATACAAGAAAGAACTTGACAAGATCTCGTACTATGAGATTACAAGATGACAAGACAGGATGTCCAAGAACTAGACTAGACGGGACTAGAACAAGAAACAAGACAGGAACTGGAACTGGAACTTGGAGATTACTTACTTGGCAGTCACGACTCCTTGAGCTCCCAAGACTCATATTGGCAAGACTGATTATGAATGTGGCCAACCCCTCCTTATATATGTTTTCCAAGGGCAGTTCCATGGTGGTTACGAAATGATGATGTCATCATGATGTCATCAATCCAAAATATGGTCTTTACATGTCCGAATCAAGCAAGAAGACAGTCGATCTTAGGGTTTTTGCACATTCTAGACACAATGGTAGAATTAGTTTCTCCAAGTTCTCAACCAATCATGAGATATAGAAAGTGACATGGAATCTAAGGTTCAAGATGGTTTCCTTTGTGTCCATGACATCACCTCCCCCTCAAGCGACGAGTTCCACGAGGAGCGGTTATGTGACTATGAGATCTTCCAGGACTTGAATCTTCATAGCTCTTGGTCTTTGTAGAGTTCTTGATATGTGGTACTAGAACATGATGATGATGGATATCCATGATGAGAATGGAAAGGGTTTGTAGTATATCTACGTACATAATCAAGGCCATGATTCTCATGATGGGAAGTACTTCTCTTTTGACTTTGATGATGATCCTTCTGATGTGGGATGGTGATTGTAGAAGTCCTAATTCCAACTTGCTTATTCTTCTTAGGACATTCAAATACCATATGACCATGATATCCACAATAAAAGCATAAACCATTGTCTTTTCAATGTTTTCTTTCCTTTGGTGTAAGTCGTCTAACCCTAATGTTATCCAACTGCATGGGTTCTGGTTGAGATTCTTCCAACATATGTTGTTGAGGAACTGAGATAAACTTGTATTCTCGATCGTGAACATAAATCTTCTTCTCTTGCTTTCTCTCAAACAACCTATTGTCACACTCAATTGCTTGATTCATGAATTCATTCAAAGTATTTACCTTGGACATGGTTAACATGAGGTCCTTGACATAATCACGTAAGCCCCATCGAAATTGGTTGATAAAATAATCCTCGTGCCATGTGAGATCACAAATGATTTGTCTAAATTCTGATGCATAGGTAGACGCAGACCTATTTCCTTGATGTAACTTCCTTAGATTTGTTTCGGCAACAGGTGAACAATTGGTATCTCCAAACGACGATGTGAACTCTCGAATAAAGGCCTTGAAATCATGCAAAATATCCATATCCTTCTCAAGGATAGGTGCAAACCATGAAAGAGCAGGACCACACAATAGAGTTCCTATGAGTGCTACTTGAGAAGCATCATCAGGGTACCTATCTGGTTGCATCCTTATGAATAGCTTCACTTGTTGCACAAATCCTCGAAACTTTGACCTTGTCCCATCAAACTTCTCAGGCATGCTGACTTTTGGACTTTTCTTTGTGTTAGTTATCATGGGGGTACTTGAAGTAGATTGCTTTACAATGATTTGCAACTCTTGAATTTGTCTTTGAAGTTCTGTGATTACATCTTGAATATTCTGTTGCTGAATCCTTTGTTGGCTTTCTCGTATCCCTTGGACTTGTTGTTGAATAAATTTAAGTGCAGAAAAGATTTCTTCATGAATAATCTCCATGTTGCCTGGTCTTGATGAAGGTAGTCTTGCCAATATGTCAAGGGAGCATTAGATTGTGCTCTTTGACTTCACTAGACAAGATTTCAGAAATACACTTATGATTACAAGAACACCCACGTAGGGAAAGTAATACAAGAAGACGGATTTGATACAAGACGTCCCACAACCTGGGACCAGTAGGTATGGAAAATTGGATTAGAGATGATACAAGAGATCCCACAACCCGAGATCGTAAGTATGAGACAAGATGTCTAGATTACAAGAACTCCCTTCTGGGAGATGAACTGAATACAAGAAAGAACCTGACAAGATCTCGTACTATGAGATTACAAGAGGACAAGACAGGATGTCCAAGAACTAGACTAGACGGGACTAGAACAAGAAACAAGACAGGAGTTGGAACTAGAACTTGGAGAGTACTTACTTGGCAGTCATGACTCCTTGAGCTCCCAAGACTGGTATTGGCAAGATTGATTATGAATGTGGCCAACCCCTCCTTATATAGGTTTTCCAAGGGCGGTTGTATGGTGGTTACGAAATGATGATGCATCAATCCAAAATATGGTCTTTGCATGTCTGAATCAAGCAAGAAGACAGTCGATCTTAGGGTTTTCACACATTTCGGACGTAATGGTAGCATTAGATTCTCCAAATTCTCAACCAATCATGAGATATAGAAAGTGACATGGAATCTAAGCTTCAAGATGGTTTCCTTTGCGTCCATGACAACTAGTACCCAAGAAGGATTCCATGAAGATAGTCCAAAAAAATGAGGAACTCAGATAGAACCCTATCTACACACAAGGCAAGGTTGGTGGCAAAGGGCTTCACACAAACACAAGGTATTGATTATGATGAGACATTTAGCTTTGTTGCTAGTAAAACCACAATCAAGACTTTGATAGCCATATGTGTAGCCAAAGGGTGGTCCATTTACCAACTTGATATTAAGAATGCTTTTCTCAATGGTGAGCTAAAAGAAGAACTATACATGGCTCAACCTCGGTTTGAAGATCCATAACACCTTGATTTTGTATGCAAGTTAAGAAAGCACTTGTATAGTCTAGAACAGGCCCTAAGGGCTTGCAATCAAAGGTTGGTGGATTACTTGTGCAAGTGTGGATACTCTCCAAGTCCAACAAATCCTTCACTATATCTAAAGAGGATAGAGAAAAGAATAGTCATATGTATAATGTTGATGACCTCATCATTACAAGTAGTAATCAAACATGTATAAACGACATCAAAAGAATGCTTGAAAGAGAGTTTAAAGTATCAGACTTGGGTGAGATTCAATATTTTTTGGGTGTTGAAGTTGTGTATACAAATGAAGGTATATATCTATTACAAAGAAAGTACCTTCTAGACATGTTTTACAAATATGCTATGGCAGAATGCAAACCCATTGCTCAACCCATGGACACTAATGTTGAAAACAACAAAGAAGATGGTAAGAAGCTAGATTACTTGTCCTTGTATATGATTATGGTAGTATGTCTCATCTATGTAACTTTCACAAGAATTGATTTGAGATATGATGTTAGAGTTCTCTCTCTATTCATGCATGCAGCTATAGATGTGCATCTAAGTGCAGCAAAGAGGGTGCTAAGGTATGTTAAAGGCACCATTGATTTTTTACTATGTTATAGGTATGGAGAAGAGCTACACTCAAGGCTCCGAGTGATGTAGATTGGAGAATAAGTGTGGATGAGAGGAGGTCAACCTTATGGTGTTTGTTCATGCTAGGAACCAAAATCATCTCATGGATAAGAAAAAAGAATCCCAGAGTAGCATTATGATCAACTGATGCTGAACAGAGGGCTCTCACACTCACTACATGTGAGGCTATATGGTTATAGAAGTTAATGAAAGACTTGGACTTGTAGGTAGGCACAATTACAATATATGGAACATGTCTAGTATTCACCTAGCCAATAATCTCATGTACCATGCTAAAAGCAAGCATATAGAGGTACACTATCACTATGTAAGGGAAAAGGTTGTAAGTAAAGATGTATCTGTTCATTTTGAGAGTACTAAAGACGATGTTGCAAATACCTTCACTAAGGGTTTGGATGCAACTAAGCTCAACAACTTCAAGAGAGCAATGAGTCTCTTGGAGATAAACACTTTCACTATGAGCTTGAGGGAGAGCATTGAAAATGTAAATTAGGCAATAAATTATGCAAGAAGAATGAAGAGGAGAATCGGGAACCAAGACCAAAGAGTGCCGATAGCTTTTCAAGCAGAGAAAAGCATAAAATAAAGCTACAAAGCTCATACCCCTTGTAGGAAGAATGTGTGATAGAAACTACCTACTTCTATTGTACACTTCTCTTTGTATATAGATCCAATTGAAGTGAAATTTGGAATTCTAAAGCTTAAATATATAATTATACTTTCACGAAATATCTATATTTAACTATTCTCTATTGTAGAGAAATATAAGTTATACTAAAGCCCAAATTCTACCATAAGCTAGTGTTCTGCATAGTTTATTTTGTACATATTGATCACCTAACCTAAATTAAACCATTTGGAGTGATTGATAGCTCAAATTGAAGCTATTCAAGTCTTTTGTGTGTGGACAAAAGCTTAGGTAAATTGGATTTAAGGTGATTGGCCAATAAAGCACAAACAAATTGACTAGTAGTGGAAGAGGGTGCACTGGAGGGACCTAAGGGCCTACACATGGATTTGTTGTAATTTGGAGATCACATTACTACAAAATAAAAGGCTCAAATCAAAGGTTCAAATCAAAGGTTTGAGTAAACATGTAGTGAGATCAGACCCTATGGCTTGAGTAGGATTAACCCATCAATCACCCTCCTTTCCATGTTTAGAGACATGAGAGCTCTCTTATTATGTGATACAACATGAGGATCTTATGAGGAGGTTCATCTCATGGATAATTCTTGTATTTTATACAGTATTGGATACAAGTAGAATCACATGATTCACATGAAGTTTCACTTGTATAAATATATCCAACGATCAATCGAATGTATAAAATTAGGCTCACTAAGTTCTCATGGGATTCTCATAGAGGCTTCCTAAATCTATGGATACAATGGATGGGCCTTGCTTACCTCACCTCAGACCAACAAGTTTGGATGGGATTTCGTGTTTTGCCTTTAGGGCTTATTGAATATTATGCATGAAAACTAGGAAAAGAAACTACAAAACATCTTCATGGACAATTTAAGATGTGTTGGAAGTTGGAATCCAATGTCCACTGCATGGTGGATTCACCTGAGAACTACAAGTTTGGATGAGATTTCATGTTTTGCCTTTTGAGTTTTATAGAATTATGCATGAAAACTAGGAAAAGAAACTACAAAACATTTTTATGGACAATTTAAGATGTGTTGGAAGTTGGAGTCCAATGTCCATTTGATGGCAAGTTCACATCACATGTCGAGCTACTCCATCTTGATACCCTTAGTCTTGGTCAATATCATCTTCAATTTCTTGACTCTGACCCCAAATGATCTAGGCTTTAGCTTTTCCATTAGATAACTTGTTATGCCATCTTTGAGATGTATGGCCTTTTCTTCCACATCTTGAACATGATAGCAACCTAAAATATCATGATTCTTTAGGCCATAGTGAGTGCAAGCCCTAAAGCTTGACTTAGTAACAAAGCTTGCTTCATTTGTAGTAGATCTCCATTCAATCCTTCTTGTCTTATGCCTCCTATTATTTGATCACTTTTCATTTCATTTCATTTTTTTTCTTCTTCTTATTATTATCTCATTTTATTGCATTTTAGTTCATATTTAACTGCTATAAATCCTTTTTATTTAATTTTTGTTTTGTATTTATTTATCATTTCATGTACCACTTTAACTACTTCTCATTCTCTCTCTCTCTCTCTCTCTCTCTGCTTTTGGACTTAGTCAATTCATTTCATTATATACGCACAAATACTCTCTTTATGGACTTCAGTCGGCTACCATATTTTATTAGACACGCTCTCACTCTCTCTCTCTCTACACACACACACACACACACATACCACTCACTATGCACACATAAGTTTGCACACACAAACGAAATTCATAATACATAGTTTTCGAAGATATACCATATATCATATAACAGCTTGTTGTAAATCACTGTACACAAGGTTAAGAACAATGATATCTTCTTCACTGTAAGCATGCTAAATGTTGAAAACATGAACTTTAATCCCTTGGATTTTGTTTGTCTTGCAAGATCTACCCATGAGCCCAAGAATTAGGCTACAATTGTAGCAGCAAGCATGAAACCAAGAAATATAAGGAGAAGATGCAAACTTGTGCATGAAATTCAAAAGAGCTAGAATAACGGACCAGAAAAAGAGACCAAAATCTACTGCGAAAGAAAAATCAAAGTGGCATTGATGCCAATGATAGAGACAGTGAGATAGAAATAAGCAACAAATAAAATATGTAAAGAAATAAGGAAGATACCAAACAGGAATGAACATGACCAATGTACACAATGATACCTTCTCATGAGTATGGAAAGGAAGATGAAATCCTTTCTGATTCTGAAAATCAAGAAGGGGATCATAATAAGTGCCTCATATCCTCATCTCATCTATCTTCTAAGGACATTACTTAAATCGGTAAAAATGGACATATAATTGGAACCACCGTAGTTCTAACGAGCACGAGGTGACCACCCAGTTCATCATTGGGCAACATACCATAAACCAAAGCACAAATTGATCAGAATCCATAGCTCGTCAAGGTCAATCAGTTAATGCAGTACCTGGAAATAGTAGCTACTGACTTTCAGGGTATGTTACTGACGATAGCCCACAGCGTAAAAGATTTCTTAAAAGATTGGACTCCATTACAGGATCTATATACAAAATCGCACATCGAACAAGATCGTTTTGAAGATTGAAATCCATTACAGGAACCTTACATCGGAGAAGAAACTATAGTCAGGCAGTGTTTGAACTATAGTCCAAGTATAGAAATCAGCGGATAAAAACTACTAATTAGTTAATGTTATGGTTCAGTAATGCTGTATGAGTAAATAAGCATTCGAGAAATCGCTTCCAAGCAGCTGTTGAGCTTTGAGAAAACCATGGCGGTGGAGAAAACAACCCTTGTCGATTTTGATTGAGAAAATCCAACCTTAAGTCCAAGACAGTGGTCATTCAAGGGACAAAATGATGTTTCTTCCAGGGATATACGGTTCAGCTTCATCTTGGCCGCTTACATTCAGTGAAAACACTTGCAAGTAATACTAAGCTCTGTATCGCAGGTGAAGAATGTACATGTCTCAAGAAGATGTGAGATGTCTGCACATGGAAAAATGAAATCCTGAATGGTGGTCATCCTTTCAGTGAGCTCCTTTGCATGTGATGCCATGGATTAACCATGTTGCAAAGCTCTCAGGCCACCATCGCATTGTATTCCTGGTTTTTCTGGGATTCCTCTTCTAGTGAGCATATCGCCTGAAGCACTCTCTCTATATGATAGCCTCCGCCAAGTGAAACTTCCCTCTCAAGATGAGAGCAGTAACTTTCAAATACACTCACAGTAACCTGAAGACGGAAATCTATCAGGGAGAGGAAAGTCCACTCTAACTTGTTCATCTCCGCAGTAGATATGCCACCAATCTGAGCGTAGTATGCATTGTGAAAGTGCCTGAAGATAACAAACAAATTAGACTCAGAATGCAAGTTATCCCCAGCTTTGAAGGTGTACAATGCAAGTGTCTGCACCAAAAAGATAGACTCAAGGGGTATAAGACATAAGATTTTGAGTGTTAAACGAAGCATATTTGTATGCACAGAGACAAGAAATGCAGAGAGCTACAGCGGAAATCCCAAACACCAATTTGAAACACAGCTTGAAGCATTCTGCAATGCATGTGACTTGTAGCTTGCATGCTCACTGCATGACCTCATAACAGCCAAAAATTACATAGAACCAAAGCGTCGAAGTGTAAAAGTGCTGCAGATGAACTAGCTGGAATCTTGCTGTCCTAAACGACGAGAAAAAACCACATTGCAATGAGATAATGCATATACACAGAGACCATCTACGCGTCGAACTCTCATACAACAGAAGTGGAAATGCATGTTTCTAAAGAATATAAATCGAACCAACTTACGAATCATCTAAAAACTTTGCAGCTACGAGAATGCTGGTGATGAGGATGCGATGAACATTAAGAGAATTGATGAGAAGTCCGCGCTGGTGCTGAACGAGGCGGTCAATGTAGGCATATGCAACCACGAAACAGGAAGTACTGCAGTTTGCATATCTGAATATCCTCTCTAGGTACTGCTCTATGCTGATCACAGGTACACGGACGCCTGAAAAGATGGAGAACTTCGCGAAAGCATCGTCTGTAGACGGAAGACGGTCGTTCCGAACTACGACACGCTCCACAAGAGATGACAGTACGCGTATCACAGTGGGGCACTTCCTTCCCTTAGACGAAGCAGGCCTCCCCTCCAGCGCTTCCGGAGAATAGAGATCAGACCGAATGGAGCATGGAGAAACATCTTCTGAAATTTCTGACATAAACTCCATTTGCTGTTCCGAAATGCAGAGACTTCCGGAGGAAGGAGTAAGGGAGTGAGCAAGCCGCTTGAATTGCCAAAAGCGCAGCTCAAAGAAAAGCACACAATCGCGATCTTCCTCAGCAAAAGGCTATTCGAATGATGGCGAACATCTGCAACGAATCGAGTCTCGTCACCTCGTGTATTTAAGGGGCCTGCGGAAATGTAAGTACAAGCGGGCACCACAGAAGGAGAGGCTGTCCCTACCAAAAGCTTTCGGGAGGTAGGCGATGGCGGTCGAAGAAAGCCAATCGAGACGAGCGTGCACTGTGCAGTGACTCGCCGCAGGGATGGCGATGCAAATAGCCGACTTCGGCTGCTGATGCCCCTTAGAGAAAGCTGCAGAGGAGTGAAATGTTGAAAATTGACAGGGTGGTTATCTGACCTGGCAAAAATCAAGGAACAGGGCAGGTGGAATCAACTGCTTAGTCTTGAAAATTGACAGGGTTGTTATCTGACCTGGCAAAAAAACTCAAGGAACAGGGCAGGTGGAATCAACTGCTTAGCGCCATTTCTAGTTACCATAGGTGGCCGGTTTTTACGTATTCATGGGACAGAGGATATCAACTGAAGTTTTCTGATCTTCTTAGTTTCCTTCATTAATTTCACCACAAATTTATGAATGTCACGAGTTTGGCTTTGCATTTGAGAAGGTGTGATGTCAGAGTACTTCCCTGGAGTAAGATCTGATATATATAGCTTGAAAGATCGACACACACACATACATACACTCTATATATATATATATATATATATATATGTGTGTGTGTATGTCTGTGTACAGTTATTGTACATTCATTTCAATTTGTAGTGAAGAAAGTGTGGGTTACGGTGTAGCAGAGTTAGTTACATGTAGTGGTAGAACTGAAAATCAGTTTTTTTTTTGGGATTAGTGGATCTTCGGTGAGATGATAGAGAACTTCATATATATATATATATATATATATATATATATATATATATATATATATATATATATATATATATATATATATATATATATATATATATATATATATATAGTCCAGGAAGCATGGCTTAGTGGTAAATGCATGATAATAATGTTTTTCATGCATGATCACAGCTTCCAGGAAGCTTGGTGTTTCTACTTTCTGTATTGGCACACAATGCTCTGTTCACAATAGTGGCCAGCTTTGGTGTACGAACTTTTTTTTCTTTTTCCTTTTCATGAACAGAAGATCTTCCGAAAAGGTGTCCCTTTATGCATTGTACAGGTGGGCTCTTCTTTGAACATATCTGCATCGGTCTTCTTTCATGGAATGCATGCTTTGCCCATCCATGAATTTCTTGAAGTGCCTCTCTGCATTCAACAATTCCTCATCAGAGCCGAAGCATGACTATGAAGTACTAAACACAATCATCCATAGCCATGAATAGATATTATCTTCCATCAGAAGTACTAAAAGCAAGAATGGGTTGCTCTTTGATCTTCCAATAGGCCCAATGTAAGACCTACCTTGGACCAGCTTCATCAAACAAACAAATCACTAGGTCAAGGAAGTTGTACTTTGTGTCACTGAGTCTCTTCAATATGTCACGACTCACAAGCTGTGAAAAGATCTGTTAGCGTAAAAAGAAGACCATAAAAGATGACACTCAGTTCTCCTTGAACTTATTATCTGTTCCGCATGTTCTTATCCCTTCATGTTATGTGAACCTTCAACGTTATTATATACTTTGTGTGTTTATATTCATAATGTGATATTCTTACATTATTTAGAGAAAACAATGCAATATAAATTTTCCTTAAAATCATAATAAAGGTAACTCATCAGAGGGCATATAGTATGAGAGATGAGATCACGCTCATCGATCGAGACTAGGTTCAACTTTTTACAGATAATCAAATATTCTGTCGTGCACCTTGCCTCACTCAGAAGTTGGTAGTACGACTAAATTCTTATAAATTCCATAGTTGTACTTAAGTTCATCTCTCTCTCTCTCTCTCTCTCTATATATATATATATATATATATATATATATATATATATATATATATATATATGTGTGTGTGTGTGTGTAATGATGCTCCTCTTAGCCTGCTTATGTGTTTGATTCAGGTTCTAGAGAGTGATATAATTTGGGGATAGTATTTGAATGGTCTATAAGATTTTGTGATTATGTTAATGAAATACATATGACTATAAATTTCCTAGGTGTTGATACAACTAACGTTATCTCTTAACTACTTGAATTTCATATGAATAAAAGGAACCTCCATCTTATCTTCACGCATGTAGTCTGTTCAAGAAGTAGAGAGGATTTGGGAAGGATCTGTGTAAGGAAGGAGATTTCTAGAGAAGAAATGTTTGACAATAATAGAAGTGAGAAAGGAAAATACTCATACTACAACAAGAAGGAAAATACTCATAGTACAACAAGAAGGAAAGAATGGAAGTATGGAAAGTTGGTCAACAAGGTGCATAAAGTTGGACAAAAGAAATTCAGACGACCTCACGTGTGAAGAGGGAATCTTATGTTGTTTGACACCTTAAGCTTTTCTTTACACCTAAAAGTATCCTTTTCATGTCAAGCTCATCTTTTGAGGAATGACGGGCATGTGTAAGCTCTTCAAGACAGAGAAGAAATACAAATAGTATTTCCTAACATGTAAAAGAACATACGAGATTTACTTCTTAGTTGATGAACTTTAAAGAAAAAAGGGAAGATATGTTGGACATGTTATTATTATTATTATTATTATTATTATTATTATTATTATTATCATTATTATTGTTATTATCATCATCATCATTATTGTTGTTTTTATTATTTTGATCATTACTACTATTGTTATTGTTGTTACTACTATTATTACTTTTCGCACTACTCACTATAAGAATAACGGGGGCATAGCAATGCCCCTAATTGAAAAAAAAGCGTGCATCATTGTTTATGCGATCTTTCTTTAAAAAGATGTTGCATAAGAGAATTCTCAGAAAAGAAACCAAAAAAATAAATGGAGACAGTCGTATATGCGATGTCTAACATCGCTTTTGCATCCCTTATGCCAACTATTGCTATGAGCATCAAAGGCTAGCGATGCTTGTAGCGACGGGGGAAAATTGCCTCCGATGTTGTGCGCATAAGTGACACTGCAAGAATTGAAAAAAAAATTGCTTTCTCCCGGTACATTTGTGTTAGGATCAAGCATTGCAAAGAGGAACCAACGACCAAAGAGATCGAAGAGTGAGCAAGCGATTGAGCATTGTAGAGGTACACACACATATACACACACATACATACACACATATGCATACACACACATGCATACACACACCTGCACATACATACACACAAATGCATACACACCAGGGTAAATATTAGGGGTGAAAATTAGCCCATTGGCGAATTTAAATAGAAATGAGCAAAAAAATTTATTTTTAGATAATTTTTGAAACACAAAAATAGCCCTGAAGTTTCTAAAACCCTAGTCGTAGTCGTCTGTGCTTTCGCCATAAGCCGGATTTTTGGACGGAGACTCTGGTATCTATTTCGCCATAAGGTAGATTCTGGCATGGTGTCTCTGTCATCCATTTCGCCATGAATCGATATGGATTACTCGTTGGTCTCATACAAATCGCCCTCACCTACTTTCCATGTGTCTTGGAAGAATTTCTTCCTCATGCTTGGAGAGTCAACATTGGAATGAATAGTGACGAGGTACTATGAACCATATATGCACAGAGAGAGAGAGAGATTTATGCAAAATGATAGAGAGAGATAGTGTGTGTCTTTGCGATGTGCATTTATGGACATATGATTCACATAATTCCTTTGACTTCTTAAATCATTGTCTGAGGCTAATGGCAAGTTGAAGTCTGTGGAGGTGGATTTACTTGATTACAAAAGTCTTTTAGATCCTTTTGTGGGATGCGTTGGATTTTTTCATGTTCCTCCTTTGACATCAACGACACCTCAAGCTAACTTGTAAGCATGGATTTTTCTAATCTTTTTATCCCCGCATGTTGTCTATGTGTGTTTGTTAGATCTGTTGCATGACTTTGTAATGTCTATTGAATGCAAGTTTTACACTTACATGCATAACATGCGCACAATGAACTTTCATGAATGTATTAACTTTAGAGGCAATCAATTTACAAGGTTGATCGTATTAGGCCCATTCACTCTTTACAAGTTTCGGGTTCCATCAGAGTGTTTACACATGATTTGGTGATTCCTTCGAAGATGAGTTTCTACTTATGCATACGCTTTAAGAGATGTGCATCTTGAAGATGGGATGTTTAGTCTTGTGTTTACTCTATATGGGATGACCTCATGGGTATAATTTCTTTGATGACTTTCTTGACGTGCGTGTAGGTATATCAGATTAATACAGAAGTGACTAGAGTGCGCAAAATTGTTGAGGCTCAAAAAGTATTCATAAGTTTGTGCTCACATCCTGCTTATCCTTTATACCCTGCGATAGACAACACTATTCATCAGGAGCTATTCTACATGAAAGAAAATGGAGATGTTGAGCTTTGTAGGAAGAAGAAGGAGCACAACAGTAGGTGGAGGTTCTTATTATTATATAAATTTAGTTTTACTATATCTGTTATGTAGGTATGATATCTTATCCAAGATTCAATATGAAAGAGTTTCACAAGTGCTTGCTAGGGGTAGAGGCCTGGATTTAGTTTTCATGAATTTTTCTGCAGTAGTTGGACCTAGGAATTTGCAAGGGGGTGCACAAAATTGAGGATGCTAGATCAAAGTGGGATTTTTGCGTATGTACATGTGGATGACCTTGCAATTGCTAATGTGCTAGAATATGAGGTGGATGAGGTTGTAGGCATGTACATCTTCTTTGAGAAGCTCCTCAATAAGGCTGATATCTTGGAAGCTTAAGGAAGATGTATTCGAATAATCCAATTCCTAAGATGTAGGCGCTTTTGTCATAACATCATTTTTTTTGTTCAGACATTGTTTTTAGGATGTCTGGAAAATTTTCTTGCAGGAAGTAAGAAAGGATTTTATTTGAACAATGTATTTTCTTTGATTGGAGGTTTTTATATTTCTATTTTAGATGTAATTTATTGTGGGCAAATCATTGTATTGTGGTAGCAATGTCTGTATTGCATTTTATTTTGTTGTTGGAACATGTATCATGTTTTCATTGGGTCATTGGGTTTTATTTCTCGTGAAATGGATATTGGTAGACATGTTGTATCTGTAGCAAAGTCATGGTTTTGCACCTTGAAGTTCTAATCTTGTCGTAGTGTGGTTATGACAGTATGTTCTTTGGTTTAATGCAGATTGAAATCAATCAACCCTTGTTCATTGTCAAATAAGAAACTG
>CM035436.1:27489603-27594603 GCA_020310875.1 Ceratopteris richardii | reverse complement strand
AACATGTGAAGAGTAGTATACATGATGGGTTTGATCATCCTAGGATTACTAGTGGTTCCTTGTCACACTCAAGAAGCACCACACGAAGTCGTACATTTGATCGTATTCATGCAGCACCCATGTCAGATGTTAACGCAACAGATAGTTTCTTCAGAAATTCCCCTAAACAAAATTAGCATTGATATGAATTCGTCAAGAGATCTTATTGATCTAAATGTGAGCAGTGAAGAATTTATGCATCTGGACAATATTGGAACTTCTCATGTAAACAATATCTTACATCATATTGTACATCAAAAAAGTTCTAATCAAAGATTGATGTCAATGTGCTGCCAAGGATTGATGTGAATATTTTGCCCCGTTGCATGTGTTATAGTTTTCTTAGTTTTCTAGTTGCACCTATGTCTATTGTTTACTAATGGGAAATCACATTTTCTTATCTTTTAGATACAAAATTCTTCATTTTTTATGCACATCCAATGATATTTCACTGATAAATGAGTTTATAGCTTATATATTCTCCATGATTGTCATAGTCTTGTTTTGCATAATTGGAATGTTGATTGCATACTTGTTCTCGGAATCCAAAGTATGTTCCTGCATCTCATGCAAGTTTGACACGTTTATAGACACATGTGTTTTTGTCTTTTCAATTTCAAAAAGCTGCACCATTCTGCTATAAAATAATGTCATTTATGGCTACTTCATATCATTTCATTTTTGTTGGAGTTAAGAACCCTTCATGGTTATGATCAATTTGTAGATATGCATATGTTTTTTTTCTTGAGAGTACAATGATCTGAAAAGAAACACACCTGAATTGGTAAGGTAGAGGCACCCATCTTGGGGAACTCTGAAGCATATAGCATCGGGTGGGACTTGAACCCTGGCCATCTGCCTAGAAGTACAAGGCACATCCACTACACCACCCCCGTTGGATATTAGATATGCATATGTTCAAGTGTATGTATGTGTATATATGTGCAAGTGTGCATGTGTATGTGGGTATGTACATGTATGCATTTATGTGCGCATCTATAACATCTGTGTGCATTGTGCATGCATTTTTGTCCTATGCTCAATGAAGGTGAAGAAAAGTTTGTCCCATGCTTTTTGCAGAACAAATTGTCTCTATGGAAGGAAAAACTTTTGAGAATGTACTCTCCTACCAGATCTCTTATGGCCTTTTCCCCTATGGATTGATTAGTTCTATAGGTGGATTATAGTTGTAATTATGATAAGTTTGTCAATGGATGGCTTTAGTGATAGCAATATGTATCTTAGCCTATCGTTTGGTGTTTTGATGATCCTCTTGTTGTAGCCCTGAGATGCATGGGGGCCTCCCTTTACACTTATTGTAACATTTTTTTAATCAATATATTTTATATTTGTTTTTTCTCAAAAAAAAAGAAGGTAGCAATAGTGAAGAGGATTGCAAAGAAAAGATAGCGAAGAAGTGATTTGACATAGTGAATGGTAGAAGAAGTGATTTGACATGGAGAATGGTATCAAATACTCAAACATTTCTATATTTTTAAGGGAGGTTATTATAAAAATTCACTTAAAATTTTATATTTCAAATATAAGTTATCACTAAAATTCGCCAACTTTTTTATTTTTCAAATGGAAATTATTATCCAAATTCGCCAAAATATTTATACTTATAATGTGAGATACTTAGAGGAATTCACCCATATTTATATACTTTTGGGTGAGGGGGGTGGTCTTATTTTTTACCCTGATACACACACATACATACATATATATACACATATACACACATACACACATACACACACACACACACACACACATATATATATATATATATATATATATATATATATATATATACACACACATATATACACACGTATATGCAAACATATACACATACACACACATATACCATCAGGGGAAAATGAGCCTTCCTTGGGCCTTTTAGCTCAAGGGCTGATTAGTGATGGACCAATGAGAAGAGGGTGATGGCCACAATCTACTCCCTTAATAATATAGACTAGGCATAGGCTTCCCTTGGTTTTGTGTGGTCAAAGATGCAAAAACCAACTAAAACTCATGGTTTTGGATTTGTGAATGGTTTTGGAATGTTTCAAAATCAATGAGAGCCCTTATATTTTTTCAATGATCCAGGGGATGAGGTGAAAAAGCAAAAGCAAAGGTGCAATTGAACCTGGGCCCTTGGATTGCTCTTGATATCAATGGTTGAGATTGGATTCAACTTGAAAAATGCACCATCGATTCTCCACCCTTGGATTGAGCTTGAGATCCGACACATATGCTTGAAACCAAGCAAGATTGGGCACCTAAAATCTGGAGCATTGGATGCACACATGATCTAATGGTTGAGAATGAGGCCCTAAAAGCAAAAGGTGCCTTTTAGCCTCCACCATCTAATTTTGGCCTCATCCTAAGGCTCACAGCAGCTCTGAATTTGTGATCAGCCCAAAATGTGGTATGCCCTTGGATTTCTCTTGACCTAAGGGCCAACAAATGTGCAGAGAGTGTCAAAAAAGTGAGAGAATCTCTTGACCATTACATTGTTAGAGATTCTCTCACTAGAGTTACATCAAAGTAAATATGGGCCATTGATCCATAGACACACATGCATACATACATATGCATACACACATATACACACACATATATATACATACATACATACACATATACACACATATACACATAAATACATACACAAATATACACACACATACATACACACATATACCCATATACACACACATACATACACACATATACACATATACACATGTACACACACATACATACACACATATACACACATACACATACACACATATATACATACACACACATACACATACACATATAGATACTTGCACATATACATACATACACATAGACACATGCACATACACTCACATGCATACACATATATGCTTAGACACACATACATAGACACACATGCACATACATAGACACACATGCGTACATACATATGCACATATACACACACCCACAATGAAAACACATGCATACACACACACATATAAACACATGTATACACACACATGCATACACACACATACATACACACATATGCACGTATGCACACACAAACATACTATACAAATGCATAAATACACACACATACAAACACATGCATACACACACATACACACACATATACATGTGATACTTATGTGTTCCTCGAGTAGCTTTGATGTGAACCTTTTCCCTATACATGGGCACTTTTTACTCTAGTGTCGTCTAGAGGTTTTTTCCCCATGTTACCACATACTTGATACTCTCATATGTGGTGGTATTTTGTACTTAGGGATATTATTTAGCTCTTACTTCAGTTTAGTTCATTTGTCAATAGAGAGAGCTATTCTAGCCATCGTCTTCTCCATGTGTCTTGCTGCGTTTGTGCTCCTTGTGTGTGCTTCTCGTATGTCTCTCACACTTCTACACACACCCAACAGTGGTATCAGAGCAGGTTCAACGTGTTGATATATTTAGGTAGTGATGTGTGTGAACACTCTAGGACCGCCGGGGCACTTTTATCCCTCTTTAGGATGGTTTTTTTCTCTCGGCTTGTATATACGCCTATTGCCCTAATGGGCTACTTATCTATGTACATTCTCTAGTAATACATTCAGTCTTGTGTGTTGTGCTCCAAGCTTCTTCTTCTTCCTTGTGCTGTTCGCGTGCTTCCGCAGACATCTAACTCCAACAATTGGTATCAGAGCAGGTCGCCGCTTCATCTAGGGCATCGTCTACACCTCTCCGGTTGTAGTCTCAGATTCGCACGAAATTTGGTGAGCATACTTAGGGTGTTTTAGAGATCAAAACAGCTTCGCTGTGTCATGCTGAAATCACAATCTGAGCTCGTTTCGGCCTCCGAACGCACTATTGCAACACTTATGCTGGCTATTTTGTCTTTTTGTGCCAAAGGTATATACCAGTTTCTATTCGCCAGTATAAGCGTCTCGAAGTCTGCTACAGGTCTAGCAGAACTCGTCTGGGGACTTCCGTTCAACCTTTTGAGATACAGTCAATTTTCTACATCAAGGTATTTTAGTCACTAATCATGCCGGAAAGTAGTGATGTATTCCGTATGTTGGCTGTTGAGGATAAGTTGGATGGTACCAACTACCCATTATGGGCTTATATGATGCAACATGTATTGGTTGCAAAAGGACTGTGGAACATTGTGCAGGGTGTTGAAAGACGTCCTGTTACACCTGCGACTACACGTACTGCAAATATAGGTGTTGAAGCTGATGGAGATGGTGTTGAAGATGATATTCTGCAGATTCCTGTTCATGCTGTTGTTTTTGTTGCACCTACTGTAGAGCAGATTCGTTGGGATGGCAAAGATGCCTAGGAAAATGCATTGATAGCTTTCTCTGTCAAACGTGCCATTATTCCTAATATTCGCTCTTGTAGAACAGCAAAGGATGCTTGGGATACACTTACCACATTGTACCTGGCTAGGAATGAGGCTCGTGTTGCTTACCTCCGACGACAGTTGGAAAGTGAGCACATGAATGAAGGTGATTCTATGGACAGTTTTTTGACAAAGATCAAAGACTTGAAGGAACAGTTGATTTCTGCTGAGAGGTTATACCAGATAGCTCACTTGTGCAGACCGTTCTAAATGGTCTTCCTGATTCATATCAGAGTTTCGCTTCTACTCTTCGATTGATGATGAAAGGCAATCCAAATGCCTTATCATTTGAGGAGTTAGTCTCTGTTCTGTTGCAGGAAGACCAGTCTAGGCAGAATAGGTCCATTATGCGTGTTGCAGATCAAACTTTCCTGGCTAGTCAGAAGGGTAAAGGAAAATGGAGCTATTCTACTAGTAAGCTGAAATCTGCAAATGTTGCACATTTGAAGAACCAAGACAAAGATGAGAAAAAAATCAGAAAAGCAGAAATTGTTTTGTAAGTATTGTAAAGGGAATGATCATATCATAAAGAATTGTCCAAAACTGGTTGCAAAAGAGGCAAAGAAGAAAGATGCTAGAATGGTTGTTGCAGAAGCCTCTACACCAAAAATAGAGTCTGTTAATCTTGTGCAGGAAGAAGAATGGGTGTTTACTACTGTTTGCATTTTTGACCCATCTTCTCATGAGTAGTGCATGTCTGCAATAGGCTCAGATGTTTGGTACTTTGACAGTGGGGCGACCAAACATATTACCTCACAGCGCAGTTTCTTCTCTTCACTTGAGCCTGCCCCTACAGGGAATACTGTTACATGTGTCAACAACTCCTCTTATACTATCATGGGAGTTGGTAAGATCATTCTGACTACTGATGATGGTAGTTCTTTCACTTTGTTAGATGCTTTATTTGTGCCAGAGATCAAGAAGAATCTGTTATCAGTTTCTGCATTAGCCAAGATTAGCTTGGTTGTGAAATTTGTTGATGACAGATGTACAGTTTATGATCTCTCAAATGGCGATGTTATTATTGCTTCTGTCATTTTATGTTGTGGGCTGTATAAGCTCATAGACTATGAAAGATCTATTAATGATTCGGCATGTGCAGTTCATGATTCTCAAGCTATGTCAGATGCAAAGCTTTGGCATGCACGCTTTGGTCATCTGAATTTTGCTAGTTTGCTACACTTGCAGAAATCTGATATGGTGTCTTCTTTGCCCAAGCTTGAGGCACCCGAAAAACATGTATGTGAAGGCTGTATTTTGGGCAAAATGCAGCATTGCTCCTTTCCAAAAGATGGTTCTGTTCGGGCTACGCAGAAATTGCAGCTTGTACATAGTGATGTCTGTGATCCTATGCAGACACCCTCTTTTGGAAATTACCTTTAGGTCATGACTTTCATTGATGGTTTTTCCAGGCATGCATGGGTATATCCATTGAAGGCAAAGTCCGAAGTGTTCATGTGCTTCAAACAGTTTTTGGTTTGGGCTGAAAATCTGTCAGCATGTAAAATGGGCACCCTCCGTTCTGATCGAGGGGGGGAATATATGTCTTCTGATTTTAATGCATTTCTGGATGAACGTAGGATAAAACACCAGTGTACAGTGCCGTATACACCTCAACAGAATGGAGTTGCTGAAAGAAAAAACAGGTCACTCATGGAGATGGCGAGGTGTATGGTCAAGAGTCAGGCTTTACCACATAGTTTCTGGCTTGAGGCTGTCATGTGTGCAACATATGTACTTAGCAACTGTCCCACTAAAGCGCTGCAGTCTATCACTCCATATGAGGCTTGGCATGACTGCAAGCCATCTGTTGCTCATCTGTGTGTTTTTGGTTGTTTGGCATATGCATTAGTGCCTGAACAACATCGCAGAAAATTGGATGATAAGGCAGTAAAATGTATTTTTGTTGGGTACAATTCTGAAGGTAAAGGCTATCATCTGTATCATCCACAAACTAAACGCATTCTGGTTAGCCGTGATGTTGTTTTTGTGGAAGATGCTATTCAACCATTGCTTTCATGTACCAAGGAGACATCTGTTAGCTCCAAAGACAGGTATGATACTTTGATGCCTCTTTTTACAGGTGGACAGTTTAGTGCTAGTCCTAATGAGGCAACTTCTCAGCCTTTGCAGGTTTCATGTGATGATGTAGATAATTCCATTTCTGATGCAGATGTACATGATGCACTTATTGATGAGAGAGTTGATATTGAGCAGGCAAGAACTATGCCAAAATGGCTGGTGCAGACTTTGCGTGATATCAAATTAGATGCACCTCTATCACATCGTACTCGTTCAGGCTCTCATAGTTCCTCTTTTGCATCAGATTTCTATGCTATGGCTGCATCTAGTCTCTGTGATGAGAATGAGCCTGTTTCGTTTGATGAAGCACAAAATTCAGAAAATTGGATGGCTGCTATGCAATCTGAATATGATGCTATAATGAAGAATGGTACTTTGTCTTTATGTGACTTGCCTCCTGGCAAGAAGGCCATTGGCACTAAGTGGGTATACAAGCTGAAGCATAAACCGGATGGTATAGTTGACAGATATGAGGCTAGGCTTGTTGCAAAGGGTTATGCACAGGAAAGAGGCATTGATTTTGATGAGACCTTTGCACCTACATGCCGTATGACTACTGTTCGGAGCATCTGTGCACTTGCAGCTCATCATGGTTGGAATGTACATCAGTTCGACATTTAAACTACATTTCTGAATGGTGACTTACATGAAGAAGTGTATGTTTTTCAGCGCCGTGGCTTTGTGCAGAAAGGGCATGAAAACTAGGTGTGCAAGTTAAAGAAGGCATTATATGGTTTAAAGCAAGCACCACGTGCTTGGTATGAGAAGATACATGCCTATCTTATTGCACATGGTTTTGAGAACAGTCCAATTGAAAGCACCTTATATGTTAAGCGTGAATGATGTGCTTTTGATCATTGTTGTCTATGTTGATGACATGCTGCTCACTGGTCCTATTGAAAGGCATATTGCTGATTTTAAGGCTGATTTTCATGCCTCATTTGAGATGTCTGATTTGGGGCATTTGCATCACTATTTGGGCATTCAGTTTATGCAAGTTGATGGTGGAATGTCTTTTTGTCAAACAAAATATATTGACACATTATTGCAACGTTTTGGCCTTGAAGACTATAAGCCTATTACCACTCCTATGGAGACAAGTTTATGTTTGAGTCTTCATGGTGCTGGAGATGCATTTGATGCTGTCCTCTATCAGTAGGCTGCTGGATGCCTGATTTACTTATGCATTACTGGGCCAGATATTCAGTTTGCTATCTCACAGATGAGCAGGTTTATGCATTGCCCATGTGTCAAGCATTGGCAGGCGGTTAAGCGCATCTTTCACTACTTGAGTGGTACTCGGCTACTTGGGTTGTTTTATCCCAAGGGGGGACCACTACCGTGAGATTTGCATGCTTTTTCTGACTCGGACTGGGCTGGTTGCTATTACACTCGTGTGTCCACTAGTGGCTTTTGCTTCATGCTTGGTAGCTCATGTATATCTTGGTTGAGCAAGAAGCAGCCTACTGTGGCCACTTCCAATTGTGAGGCTGAGTATAGGGCAGCTTTCACAGCTACTGTTGAGTGTGTGTGGCTCAGACGCCTTATGGTTGATTTGGGTGTTGGTCAGACTTCTGCCACCACCATCTTCACTGACAGTCAGAGCGCATTGGCAGTTGCAAGGAACCCTGTGTTCCATGCTCGCACTAAGCACATTGAGGTGCATTATCACTATGTCAGGGAGAGGTTCTCTGCTGGGGAGATCAGCTTGGCATATATGCCCATGCAGGAGAACATTGCAGACCTTTTCACGAAGGCTCTGCCTAGGGAAAAGTTTGAAGCTTTCCACAAAGCTTTGGGCTTACTTCCTTTTGTGGAGTGATTTCCACATAGCTTGGCACTTCCTTATACATGAGTGCCAACTCCTTGTTCATCGCATCACTCCCAGGGGGGATTTGTTGATATATTTAGGTAGTGATGTGTGTGAACACTCTAGGACCGCCGGGGCACTTTTTTCCCTCTTTAGGAGGTTTTTTTCCCTCGGCTTGTATATACGCCTATTGCCCTAATGGGCTACTTATCTTTGTACATTCTCTAGTAATACATTCGGTCTTGTGTGTTGTGCTCCAAGCTTCTTCTTCTTCCTTGTGATGTTCGCGTGCTTCCGCAGACATCTAACTCCAACACAACGCGTTCTCAAGTTTTGGTTTTTCGTGTCGCAGTGCACATGCAAATCGACTTCGGAGCATAGAACAATGAATTTTAGCACCCAAGAAACATTTCTATCACGTGCCTTGGGGTTTTACCCCCATTTTGAAGTTGCAGTCATAATCACCATTAGAGTGATGGTTTGTGAGATGAAATTTCAACATTCATTTGAGCTTTCGTCGAAGTGAAGATTTTGTCATATTCTTGTTCTTTTGTGAAATGGTGGGCAACAATGACTTGTTTGGCATGGTTCAAACTGAAGATAAGCTTGATGAGACCAACTATCGGATGTGTTCTTGCATGATGAAGCATGTCCTTGTTGCTAAAAAACTTTAGAACATAGTGGCAGATGTAGATCGAAGACCCGTAGGTTCTTCTACTTCAGAGTCTACTGTCACAGATGGAGCTTCTTCTTCGAGTACAATGGTTTCTCCTTCTCCACCTACACAGGAGCAGCTTAGATGGGATGGAAAAGATGCTCAAGCTCATGCTTTGATTGCGCTTTCTGTGAAGCGTCATATAGTTCCACACATTCAGTCATGTTCTACATCACGACAGGCATGGGACACTCTTGCTTCTTTTTATGTCGTGCGTAATGAAGAACGTGTTACATACTTGAGGAAGCAACTTGAGGAAGCAACTTGAGGATGTGTGTATGGTTGAAAATGAGTCGGTGGATGTGTATGTGACATGCATCAAGGACTTGCAAGAGAAATTGGCAAACATACATGAGATTATTCTAGATGCATCACTCATTTATGCATTGTTGAAAGGATTATCAGAATCTTTTCAAACCTTTTCTACTACACTCCGTTTGGTTGCAAAAGGAAATCTTGATATGTATGCATTTGATGAGGTTCTTGCAAGAAGAGACATCTAGAGTGAATAGGAGTGGTTTGGTTGAGGGAATGCAAGCAAGTATGGTTATCTCACAAAAGGGGAAAAGCAAGCACTTGCTATCTCACAAAAGGGGAAAAGCAAGTATGGATCAGCTTTGGGTTCATCAAAACCAAAGCCTCAACCTTCCTCTTCCACTCATTCCTCTAATGATGGTGATTTGCAAAAGAAGAAGAGATGCAAATATTTCCAAAAGGGTGGTCATACTATTGATGAGTGTAGAAAGCTTGCTAAACGCAATGAAAAGAAGAAGGAATCCGGCATGTCTATTGCTGAAAATTCAGCAAATGTAAAGAATGATGAAGCTAACATGATTCAAGATTTTTGGGCATGTGTTGTTACATGTCATTATGATGCTTCTTTGCATTCTAAATGTATGGTTGTGAGTGAGGCTGATTCGGATTGGTTCTTTGATAGCGGTGCTTCAAAGCACATAACATCATGCAAAAGATTTTTTGCCTCTTTGAAAGATGCACCTAAAGGAGGACATGTGGTGTGTGCAAACAATGCCTCTTATCCTATCATTGGAGTAGGAGAAATTGAGCTTACGACTGCAAATGGAGGTGTGATTCTCTTGAAAAATGCATTGTATGTGCTCGGTATAAAGAAGAACTTAATTTCAGTTCCATTGATTGCCAAATCTGGACTTCATGTACACTTTGTTGTGATAAATGTATGGTTCATGATTTCAGTAATGGCGATGTTATCGTGATGTCCGATACATTATGTAATGGCTTGTATCGCATGGATACATACAAGAGGGCTGCCTCGAATGCCTTGGTTGCTCATACTTCTTCCATGGCTGAAATGGAGCTTTGGCATGCTCGTTTTGGTCACTTGAACTTCAATAGTTTGCTTTACTTGCAAAAGAAGGACATGGTTATTGGTTTGCCTACACTTGAGTCCATTGAAAAGCATGCATGTGAAGGTTGCATTCTTGGAAAAATGCATCGTGCTTCTTTTCCAAAAGATATTCATACACACACTACAAGAAAATTGCAGCTTGTTCATAGTGATGTATGTGATCCCGTCAAGACTCCATCTTTTGGGAAGCATGTATATTTTGTTACCTTCATTGATGATGCTACTCGCCATACATGGGTGTATCCTATGAAAGCAAAGAATGAGGTATTTTCTTGCTTCAAACCATTTTTAGCTATGGCTGAAAATTTTTCTTCACAAAAGCTTTTGACTCTACGCACGGATTGTGGTGGTGAATACATGTCACATGATTTTAATGCTTTTCTTCATGAAAGAGGTATTTCACACCAATGTACAGTGCCATATACACCTCAACAAAATGGTGTTGCTAAGCATAAAAATAGAACTCTATTTGAAATGACATTATGTATGGTTAAATGAAACCATCTTCTTGATAAGTTTTGGATGGAAGCGGTCATGTGTGCAAACTATGTGTTGAACACTGCCCTACAAAAGCATTGAGAGTCATCACTCCTTATGAGGCTCATAATGTTCATAAACCTATCGTTAGTCATATGCATGTGCTTGGTTGTTTGGCACATGCTCTTGTGCCATCACAACAACGTCACAAACTTGATGACAAGGCAAAGAAATGTATATTTGTTGTTTATAGTGCTGAAACTAAGGGATATCATTTGTATCATCCATTGACGAACACAATTATTATGAGTTGAGATGTGGTATTTGCTAAAAATTCAGATTTCCCTCTACTTGAATGCAAAAAATAGCCAACAATTAGCTCACAAGATGTGCCTTTGTTCCAAAATGGTGCGCTTGATTACGGCCATGTAGACCAGCCAACTGAGGCTCAAAGGGCTGAAAAATTCCAGCATAGCAAGTTTCTCATAGTGATTCTATGTGCAAGTAATCTGTTTTGGTAGAAACATTGACAATGATGCTCCAAATTACATAGTGGGTATAAATGCATATTTGGGAAGCTAAAAGAGTCTACTAAGGCTCCCAGAAGTCACATTGGTAGTTGTAGAATCATTGCAACACCAGCTCATCTTTGAACTACATTCTACCATCTCCTCACAGTGGTATCAAAGCTACATCTACTCAAAATGGGATATGGATTTCCTTCATCCATAGAAAATTTGGATCAAGGTAATTACTCAGCTTGTTCACTTAGAATTGAAGCATATCTTCAAGGGAGAAATCTCTATGGTTGCATCTCTAGAGATGAGATGATGTCAATCCTTAGAAGCAAAGGACAACCAACACAAGAAGAACAAGAGAGTCTAACCAGATGGTGCTCAAAGGGTGCTCTAGTCAGGTCTTACATTCTCAAATCAATCTCTAATTTTTTACTTCCACACATTAGGATTTGCAAGTTTTCACAAGAGACATGGAATGCTCTTGAAGCATTCTTTTCATTAGGTACCAAAGCTAGGAAGAACCAACTTTGGATGGAGTTTACCACACTCAAGAAGATGCCCAAGCAATGTGTGACTAATTTTCTCACCAAGATGAAGGACTTAGTAGATCAACTTGGAAGCATTGGAGAAGTCACAGATGAAGAGCAGATAATAAGGCAAGTAATCAATGGAATCAAAGCAGGTGATAAATGGGAAGCTTTCACCACGACAATGGGCCTATACATGGACATGCACGTTCTTGACTTCAACACCCTCATGGGACAATTGTTCACACATGAGGCAAAGCTTATGAAGAATGGAGACAACTCAAAAGGTAATCAATCCTCTACCCTAAATACAAATAAGAACAAGAGTAAGGATAGCAAATGCAAAGGTAAAAGATCTGATGATGAGGGTAGTACCTCTCAAGAAAACTTTGCAAGTAGCGATAGAGGTTCAAGAGAAAGAGGCAGATGAGGTAATAAAGGTAGGGGGAGATTTCAAAGATCCTCTCCATGTGCCATATGTGGCCTAACTAATCATGTATCTGAGAATTGTTTCAAGAACCCTAAAAATCAGAGAGGAAGAGAATTCAATAGAGGAGGCTATGGAAGTGCAAGAGGGAGATCAAATAACTTCAATGGCTACAAGAACAACAAATTAAACAATACAAATCATCAAAGAGGATATAAAGAAAGAAGAGATTACAACAATTACACTAAAGAGAAAAACACAAGAGGATTCACTTCTTTTGATGAACATGACCATGAAGCAAGGTAAAGCAGATGAGCATGTATTTTATATAGATTCTAGTTGTTCAAATCTTGTAGCAGGGACTATGGCTCTACTCTCAAACTTGGAAGATCCAAGAAATAGACATGAGGTTCAAACAGGAGACGAAACTAGACACTCAGTGGAAAAGATTGGAAATCTGAAGACTCCAAATGGAAACATGAAAGCAAGGTATTGTATGTACCTACCATAACAAAAAATCTCATAAGTGTTGGGCAAATTGTAGAGAAAGGATTGCTGGTAAGGTTCACAAGGAATGGAGCCTTTGTTGAAGATCCACAACAAGGATTTAAGAGAATAGCAAAAGGAGAAAAGACAAGTAGACATTATGCATTTGAGCTCCAAGACACTAGAAATATAGCTCTGTTCAATTATGGTAGCCAAACCTTATTAGAATTAGAGATGTGGCATAAAATATTGGCTCATATAGCTGAAAGGAATTTGAAGCAAATGTGTAGGAATCAAAGTGTGCTTGGCCTACCAAATGTTTCCTAGCAACACATGATATATAATTGTAGTCCTTGATAGCTTGGGAAATCACACAGACAACCTTTTATGAAGAAAGTATACATCCATGGTGACTTGTTGGAGCTAGTCCTCATTGATGTTTGGGGACCTAGCAAGGAGCCATCAATTTTAAGATCCAAGGAGCTAGTCCTCACAGATGTTTGGGGACCTAACAAGGAGCCATCAATTTTAGGATCCAAGCACTATGTATCTTTTATTGATGATTGTAGCAAATGGACCATCCTATACTTTATGAAGCATAAGGATGAAGCCTTCTCATGTTTCAAGAAGTATCTTTCCCTTGTTGAAAATCAAACACATAAAATACTAAAGAGGCTAAGGTCAGATGGAGGGGGAGAATATTTCTCCCATGAATTTTACAGAGAGGAGTATCAAGAGAGAGAGATCACAATAAGGTATACTCTAGAGCAAAATGGAGTGGCAAAGAGAAGGAATAGGAATAGTTGAAGTGGAAAGGTCTATAATTAATGAGAACTAAATACCAAATTATTTGTGGGCAGAGGCTGTATCTACAACCACCTATCTGATCAATAGACTCCCATGAAAGGCATTGGATGGGATGGCACCCTACGAAGCATGGAATGGAAGAAGATCTAGCCTTGATCATTGTAGGATATTGGGTTGCATAGTTTATGCACATATTCCATCTCAAATCACAGGTAAAATGGATCCTAAAGAAGAGAAATGTGTGTTCATTGGATATGAATTAAATAAAAAAGAGTACATGGTACACAATCCAAGCAATAAAGGTTGTATTGTTAGTAGAGATGTTGCCTTTGATGAGAACAACTCTTGGTTTGAAGATGATTGCAAGAAATTCAAGCTACCTTACGACCTAGAGGAGGACTTCCCAACATTACAAAAAGGAAATGAGCACATACATGAAGGTTCAAGTGATTTTGATGATAATCAGAAGACACCAAGGAGGAATATCAATGCCTAGAACAACAAAGGTAAAGCAAAGATACAGGAATTGATAGATGTTGTAGAATCTTTGCAACAAAAAATAAGATCAATTAGAGAAAAAAGAAAGCTAGAAAGGTACGGAATTGGCACTTCTTTCTTGTCAATAAGCATTCAATTTATATTGCTCAAGATACCAACTCAGAAGAACCATCAACATTTGAAGAAGTTTTGGCACTCAAAGTTGTATCGTGAGTTTGGAGGTAGATTTTTCTTCTATAGGCACATAGGGCTAACAAGAAGGGCACAAGGTGCACACATCCACAAAAATGTTTTGAATTTGAACTTCAAAAATTCAAAGTATCATGGTCGATTGAGTTCAAGTATTGCGGTACCTGAATTCTCATGTATCATGATACTTGTCGTGTATCGTGTATCGTCTCTCCATGTGTCGTGATACTTTGTAGGTATCATGTATGGCCGGGTTGAGTATCATTGGGTGGTATCATGATATATCACAAGTATCGTGTATCATCGAGTTATGTATTGTGATACTAATCAAGTACTGTGTATCATGACAAGTCCAAGTATCGTGTATCGAGTGTCCTCGCACTATCAAGGAATGTGTATTGTGTGACCTCAAGTATCCTATCAAGAAAATCTGGTATCTTGTATGATTGAACACGCAAGTATCATGTATCATCAATTTCTTCAAGTATCATTTATCCTACTCGAGTCAAGTATCGTATCGTGAGATCAAATATCGTGTATCATGTAGGCATAGGTATCATGTATCATATAGTTCTCATATTGTGTATCGTTTGTCTCAAGTATCATGTATCCCAGCTTGGGAATATCATGCATCAAGTAAAGTCCAGTATCATGTATCGTTTGCTCTTAAGTATCATCAATACTTCCTAGGTATCGTGTATTGTGAGATCATCTTTCCCTATTTTGATCCCGATTTGCCTCATTTGACATAACTTTTTCATCCAAAATTTGTTTTTTGGCCTCTATACTATGTTGATTTTTAGATAGGGTAATTTGAAGTTGACCTTCATATTGGATTAGGAAGCCAATGGGGGGCTCCAAAGGATTTTGAACAATACAAGGGGAAAATTCGGATTAGTAGACAAAGCTTAGGAACTTGAGATCTGGTAAAGACCTAGGCCAAGATAGACAAAGCATTAGATCATTTGAAGCTAGTGTCAACCATACAGCTAGGTTCTGGGCACAACTTAGTGGTTATCCCTACGTGATAAGTTCAGGCACAAGTGATTCAAAAATTTCTTTTAAATGGAAAGACTCGCAGATAGCTCAAGCACTTCCTATTTGCAAACACTAGAAGGTCCCTATAAGACATAGTTGGAATATATTAGGATCAACCAATTAGGTGCATGCATCTAAGGTGATCAATCGTACAGCTCAAAAATCCGGATCAACACTTTGGACTTGAACACCTAGTGGCTAAATTTGAAGAGGGTTCATATATTGACAAGCAAGGAACCATGTATGTGGTTACCAGCTTACCAGACAAGATAGATGAGTTTGGAAATGTCATTTTCGAGAATGATATAGGAGACTTAGAGAAAGGAGACCTAGGATGAGAACCCAAGACACCCCGCAACAAATTTGTTTTGACTAGAGTGACTAATCCAGAGTGGGTTCCCAAGGACAACAAAAGCATATAACTATTCTTGAATAGAGAAGCAGAGGAAGCTTTTTAGAGATTCAAGCTAGATCAACGCAACAAAATAGGTAGAGTCACCATCTACGAGTTGAAAGATCTAGAGATACCAGGAGAAGTTGTCCATTTGGATAACACATCGGAGAGAATGTTCTTGGTAATAGAGCATGATAGGCATGCATACACTTGGAAGAGCGAATTGATTTTCCCTATACCAAGATCTAATGTTTCCCACTGCCTCCAAGGGTTAGGATCATCCCAAGCTCATGAAACACAATTGAACAAACCATAGAGAGAGAGAGAGACCTGAGGTAACCTTTGCACACACTATGGGTAGAGATAGATGAGGACTTCAAGATGAGAGACCTAAAAGAGAGAGACACTGAGCACATAGGCATTAAAGAGATGAAATGATTTTCCATTACTTAGACCCCCAGAGTACCCAAGAACCCTTAGACCCTCTCAAGTGGTCAAGATAATGAAAAAAAATTGATGGGTCAAGAGATCCTTATGATCATGTAGCCGAGTTCAAACAAGTGTTAAGAGCTGAACATGGTTGAGGACTTGTTCACCTAGTTCAAGGCATTTGGTTTGATCCTCAAGGGTACTACCTTAGCTTGGTTTCAACCCCTGAACAATCGCAATTATCAAAATATAGGTCAACTTCTAGAAGAATTTATCATAGAATCTTCTAAGAGTGGCATCAAGCATAACACATCATCGTTGATCCACACCTTCAAGCAAACACCCTAAGAAACAATTTGGCTAGCTGGGCAAAGATTTAAACAATACGTGGGAAGATGTTCGACACCTAAATTACCTACACAAGCAAAACAAGTTTCCTTGTTTTTAGATGGACTTCTAAGCAGGAAAATTAGATCATATGTATATCTCAAGGAGCCAATCACACTAGATCAATGCTTGAGAATGTGTATTGACATAGAAGACAACTTGGCTGAGGATTTAGAATTGTCCAAAATCAATAAGGATTCTGACAGTTCTACTAGTCGCACTTCCAGAACCTCCACTAAGATAGATGAGATAGTTGAGTAGGTTGCCAAGAAGCTAGGAGTTCAAAATAGACAAACACCAAAGGTTGCCTCATGGAAGAGATGTTATACTTGTGGAGGCAACCACATGGCTAATGTATGCCCAATGAAAAACTAGAATATGAGGGAAATGAATGCTCCATATTTCACTATTGAAAGAAAATACAAAAACCATATGGCTCATGATTGCCCTTACAATAGGCTGGCTATCAGACAAACTTATGAGCAATGTTACAATAGGATAGGTATCAGAACCGATACCAACATCCATATCATAGGCCACAACAACAATATCAACCTCAATACCAACAATAATACCAAGCACCATACTAGAGAAGCCATCTAGCAATTTCTAAACTTCCTTACTAGCTACCCTTTTAAAAGATGGTATCCCTTAACTTCCTTACTAGCTACCCTTTCTTGCAATAATAATAACCACAATTGGTCCTAGGAAACCAACCACCACCTCCTTCCAATGTGATTCCAGTTAAGCATGCAGTGGTAGAGGAGAACCCTAATAGAGCATTGATGTCGATGACCCCTTTGGTCTCATAAAATGACCCTCATGCTCAAATTTCTTACTACCCCCATGAAGATAGTCCACAAGCTTACTACATAGAGTCACCCGAGCAAAGTGAGACTTATCCATATCAATATGAAGCACTACCTATGGAACCAAATTGGGAGCCAGAATACTCCAATGTCATGTATATGAATCCTAACCCCAAGCCCCAATTGAGACAAATGACATCACAAGCCCCTAGAGGACCATGTTTTAGATGTTAGGGTGACCATTTCATTCATGAATGTCCCCATCCACTAACTCCAGGATAAGAACATCTCCCAAGATATCGTTCAAGGAACCCCTCTAGTGCACCCAAGGTTACACCCATTAATGTGGTAGGCTTAATGGTGGATTCAAATTCAAGTAGCATTAAGATGGCTCCTATATTGGCAGTCACTAGGGCACAAGCCTTAAAACAGGCTAAACCATCTGAGCATTGAGAGTCAAGTGAATCAAGAGAGCTTAGTAAGAGGAAAACAAGAACATGGAAGGATACCATAGAGAAGGCCAAGTGTAAGTGGGCTAAAAAGTTATCTCAACTAGAAGAAAGCTTGAGAGATGCAAAAATAAAAATAGAAGACATTGCATCTCAAAACCCCCTGCATGCCAAAATCCATCCACTCCACCATCCCACCCCACCAATCATTGTAAATAGATCATAACCAAGTTGGTTCTTGTAGATCCAACCTCAAAAAGCTTGGACATGATGATGTTCAAGGCCTAACAAGTTCCACTTCAAGAAAGGGCAATAGTGACAAGCCTAGAAAGAGTTACTCTAGAGTATATTTAGAGATTGAAAGAACAAAAATGTGCATGAAAATGGTAGAACTAGATCAAGCTATGCTTGAGACTAATCAATTGTTCAATCAGAAAAGTTTGTTGAAACTAGGTTTGCATTTCTAGGGCTTACTAGAAAGATTAGAGCAATTGGTAAACAAGCCATAGGTTTCTTCACCTCCACAGGCTCAACCGATTTTCGAAAGAGAAATCTCACCACCAATTGAAGATTATGTTCCTAATTCCACAAATGTTGGAACCCTCTTTCAATTGAACAATACTCTCAAGAGTTATTGCGGGAAATACAAGAAGAGAAATGGGCCAAGGAGAAGGGTAATCCCCCTCCAATTCCTGAAATTGATGATCTTCATGATCAATTTCCCCAAGACATTCCATCTATTTATGAAGACCAAGCAAAGCAACAAGAAGAGGAAAGACTAGATTTTGAATCTAATTCTTTTGAACCACAATACTAATAAGAAATAAGGACTTAGTGGTTCCAAAAAACACTGACGTCATGAAGAACACTATGGTGAAGTGTCATCTCACCTTAGAAGAGTTGTTCAAAGTAAAACCTAAGTCGTGGAAACATGTGGTGGATTAGGTTCCAAGACTTGGTTCCAATACACCAAAATCAAGCTCTTAGCAAAAAGTCCCAGAGATACCTCTAGACAAAATAGAAGACCTATCTTATCTTCCAATCACCTATGAAGGTCACACAACCAAAGGTATCTTAGATTTAGGTGTTGGTGTTGCGATTGCGACCACCTCTTTGTGGAAGCAATGGGGAAAGCCCACATTAAGAACAACTAGAATGAAGCTTCAAATGGTTGATGGCCATATTGAAAGACCTCTAGGATTGCTACAAGGGATAACTCTAACCACTCGTGGTGTAGAGTTTGGACAAACCTTTGCTATATGTGACTTTGGCGAACAGATCTTTGCTCTATGTGACTTTGGCAACAATAATGTCTATGAGATGATCCTTGAAAGACCCTTCCTACGACAATTGCAAATAGTTCAAGATTGGGGAACCAAATCCTTGTACCTACAACACTTAGGGATCACAACCAAGGTCAATCTGAAGGATTCTACCTTCAAAGATGTACCACAACTACAATGGAATCCTATCCATGAGGTGCAAGAAGATTCAATCTCTATGCATTCTAAAAGGTCTTTTGATCCATCTTGGATGCATGAAGATACTCACTTCTGGATGTGCAAGGTTGTAGAGGAAGAGGAAAGATGCTTAAAAGCAAGAGAAGAAGGAACTTCTCAAGGAACCAGACCGGTTAGAGCAGCGTACACACCGATGATTTTTCCAGATGAGGAATTTGAGCCTCATGGGTGGGCGGAAACCTTAGCAACCATGGACATTGTTGTCAATGAAGAACATTGGATGCCTAATTGTGATGAGGAGGGTTATGATATCTCTTTGTTCATCTGTGAACCGTTGCTAGAAGAGTGTGACTCTAATGAGTTCATAGAAGAAGAAGAGGACGACGATGATCTAGAGTCCATTGTGATGGATAGTTACTTTGACTCAGATGAGCACTATCTAGAAAATATAGGAGTATTCACCCAAAAGGAAGAAAAACCTCTCACAAGCATTAAAAATGTAAATTCAAGGGAGAAAAGTGAAGGTAGTCAAAAGAAAAAGAAAAGAAAAGTAGTGAAACAAGCAGAGGAAGAATCATTTTTTGAAGTACAAGAGAATTTCAAGAAATATGAAGTTGAAGATCGGAAACTTTGGGTACGAATGCCTAAGAGAGAGGCCATCATCGAAAAAGCATATGATAATGGAGAAAAGACCAAAAAGACTGCAGTAACCATTGAAGAGAATGAAGAGCAATGTATGTACATGAAGGCCTAAGCACAGAAGAAGAAGTAGATCTTGTGGCTCTATTAAGGGAATATAGGGACATTTTTACATGGACCTATGGATAGCTGAAGGGGGTAGATTTTGAAATATGTTCTCACACAATCCCCATGACAGCTAATGCCAAGACCACTAAACAGAAGCCCTACACATATAATGACACTTATGCAGCCAAAATAAAAGAGGAATTGAGAGACTAATTGAAGCAGGATTTGTCTATGAGATTGAGCATATTGAATGGGTGTCCTGCATCGTAGTGGTGCTAAAGAAGAACGGAAACTTGCAAGTGTGTATTGAACTTAAAAAAGTTAATGCCACCACGATTAGAGATAGTTATCCGCTTTGAATCAGCAAAATTTTATTGGAGCACGTTATAGGCAAGAATGTTTATAGATTCCTTGATGGATTTTCAGGTTACAACCAAGTTGCCATCGCCCTAGAAGATCAACACAAAATGGCCTTCCCCACACATTGGGGAATCTTTGCATTTTGAGTGATGCCACTTGGGCTCACCAATGCACCTACAACATTCCAAAGGCTCATGTGTCATGTCTTCAAAGAGTTCTTGCGAAAGAGCTTAGAAGTATATCAGGATTATCTATATGCTCATTCCCAAGAAAGAATACACCACATCCCTGAGCTCAGGTAGATCTTCAACAAGTGTAGAGAATATCAAGTTTTTCTAAACCCAAAAAAGTGTGTTCATGGTACATCAAGGTAAAATCTTAGGTCATATTGTTTCTAAGAATGGAATATGCACAGATGAGGACAAAGGAAGAGCCATAGTTGAGTTGTAGAGGACAAGGAATGTTAAAGAGGTACAAGCCTTTATGGGACATTGTGGATATTATCGTAGGTTTATCCACATGTATGTGATCATAGTTAAACCTCTTTATGCTCTGTTGACAAATTTTGAGTGGAACGATCCATGTGAAAATTTCTTCAATGAGCTTAAGAGACATTTGTGCACAACACCAATACTGACCACTCCTGATTGGGGCAAACCATTCCATGTGCATGTAGATGCATCAATTATGGAATAGGGTGTGTGCTCGCACAACCCACAAGTGAAAGAAATCTAGATTTGCCTATAACATATGCTAGCAAAAACTTAAACACAGCTGAATGAAACTTTACAACAAGTGAGAGGGAAGGCTTAGGCATGGTATACATCGTGAAGAAGTTTTGGCACTATCTATTGGCCAACAAGTTCAAGTTTTTCACTGATCATCAAGCTTTATTATATTTGGTCAATAAACCTTGCAATACAGGATGCTTAGTAAGATGGTTCCTATTACTAATGGAATATGACTTTGGAGTGGTTGTTAGGAAAGGTAGCACCCACCTCAGGGTGGATCACCTTTCTTGCATCACTTCAAGAGAGTCACAGTAAGGAGTATCTGATGAATTAAATGATGCTTATCTATTGAATTTAGAAGTTGTTCCTGAATGGGCAAATAAGTTGGTACCTATCCTAAACTTTGGACCTGCAAATAAGAATGTGAAAACAAACAAAGAAGAAGTTTCAAAATCACAACAATATCAAATATTGGGAGGAAGTATGTGCAAACAAGATACAGAGGGTGTATTAGCTTGTTGTGTCAAGGAGGATGAACATAGCAATTGTTTGCAACAAGCCCATGAAGGATTCCTAGGGAATCACCATTCTAAACAATGAGCATTGCAAAATCTAAAACATTTGGGAGTGTATTGGCCTAGTACGGATAGAGAAATACATGAGTGGATTAAGAAGTGTCCAATGTGCGAGGAGAGAGCCCCTATGGAGCATTCTACCCTCTATCATGTGTCATTAATTCCAGAGTGGAGTGCTCCATTGGTAGAATATATGAGATCGAGAACATTACCCAATGAGGCTAGTCTAGAAAGAAAAGGAAGCATGGAACAAGAGGCTCAAGACTAAGGATTAGTAAAAGATAACCTATACCAAAGAGGCAAAGATGGTTACTTAAGATTGTGCGTTCATGAATCAGACTATTTGAAAATCTTAGAAACCACACATAGCAGTGTTGCAAGTGGACACTTTGGGTCTGATCGAGCAATTAAGACCATTCTATTCTCAGGACTTTGGTGGACTACTCTTCATATGGATGCACATACTTATGTGAAGAAATGTGGCACATGCCAATGTGCACAATATCCGATCAGAAAAGATGAGATGCCTTTGAGGCCAATGATGGGAGGACGCACATTTTTGAAGTGAGGTATAGACTTTGTAGGTCCTATAAACCCTCAGCTAGAAACTCCCATGTAGAGTACATTATTGTAGCCACATATTACCTTACAAAGTGGGTAGAAATCAAAGCCATGATAAAGAATGATGCTCAAATGCTGGCTAAGTTTTTATTCGAGAATGTTTTCACGAGATATGGGTTACCAATAGAGTTACTAAGTGATAGAGGTATGCACTTCTTGAATGAAGTCATTGAAAACCTTCTCCAAGGATTCTTGGTGATACATAAGAAGTCTGCCTCCTATCATCCACAAGCTAACAAACAAGCCGAGAGCACAAATAAGATCCTATGTAAGGTATTAACAAAACTAGTAAATAATAATGATCTGATTAGGACAAGCAAATTCATCATGTTGTTTGGGCTTATGGATTGCCTACAAAATGGTACTCATGTGTAAGGATTATGAGAGCCTTGATTGACTGAAGTGCAACAACTAGTATCATTAGATTCTCATACTGCGAAGATCTACAATTGAACATCAATTCCATCGAAGCCTATCTCATAGGCTTGGGAGGTGTGGAAACCCCTTGTGTGGGTGAGGTGGAGCTTCCCATCTACCTTCAAGATGTTCACGTGATAGGCAAAATGCTAGTGTGTCAAGATGAGGACCTTATGGAACCTCTTGTCTTGGGTCAAGAGTGGATCTATGACCATACAGTTAAGTTAAACCTAAGAAGTCAACTTCTTCAAGTTTGGGTACATGAACAATGCATTACATTAGAATAAAAGAATTGCATGATCAGAAATCTAGGTATCACACATTCTCTTATTTCTTCTAAGACTAATCTTCGAGAAGAGGATGTTGAGTGTGCCAACACCTCTATGATGCAAAAGGACTCAATCATGGAAGAATAGGATCAAGGGCAAGTGGACCTCTCTTCTTTTCAAATACTAATGCAACCACAGTAGTTCAACCATAAAGGCAAGCAAAATAATACAAGACAACCACTATATCAAATAAAGAAACAACATTCAAGACGAAAGTAGTTCCGAGCATGAAGCAGATCTGGGTACAAAAAGGAGAGCAACCACCACCTTTTCTACAACAGTACCCATCCATGCAAGCCAACCATGCCAAATGAAGAACCAAGCAACTAGGACCAGCTCAAACACAAGGTATTCGACAAATTTGGGTGCCTAAGAAATTAACTGCAGCTCAGCAAGGGTGATTACACATGTGGGTATGCAAAAAGCTCTTAAATACACAACAACCTATGTTCTCCCACATGAGAAATGTCTCGATAGAGAAGCTAAGGGGAAGCAAGGGTCAGAACCAAGAACAAAGATCAACAAAAGATCAACTCACCTCTTCGGCAATAACAAGAAGACAATCAACAAGGGTATGGGTTTGGAAGACAAAAGCACCAGTAGCCCCCACATATCTACAGAGCCAACCATGAGGGATGAGAAATTTACAAAACCATCCAAAGATGATGAGGTCACAAGTGATCTATATGCAGCCAAACACTATTCTAAAATGGATCCCTGTAAAGTAGAATGATTAGTTGTCATTCAGCCATCAATTGATTGCATCATTTTGGGATCCAATGGATACCTCCAAACACAAATTGTGTTATCATCTGCAAGTAACATCAAAAGCCTCAATGTGCAAAAACCATATGCTCTTTGCATAACCCTATCTTTTGCACCATTCAAGTCATACATTTCCATAGTATGCACTAACATAGGGCCACATTACAACGCCATGCATAGACACATTTGAGAATCCTAGGCACATGAGACACATTTGACACATGTAAAATATTTTATTGATACTAACTACCTGCTTCTTATTTTGTGAGATTGTTCCAAAAAAAAAGAAAGGATAGGGTTGTGCAATCCAAGAATCTCATCAGTATACCATTAGCAAGGACATGGATCAACAATAAAGACATGCCAATGCTCAATCACCATGATGGAATTACAACACGAAGAGATAAACATTGACTGACCTTTCACCATGGTAAGCACACACTACTTTGGCAACAATATAACCATGGTAAGCACACATTGCTTCAGTTGTCATCCAACCATTGATTGATTGCATCATTTCGAGATCTAGTGGATACCTCCAAAAACGGATTGTGTTATCATCTGCAAGTAACATCAAAAGCCTCAACGTGCAAAAACCATGTGTCTTTGCATAACCTTGTCTTTTGCACCATTCAGGTCATGCATTTCCATAGTATGCACTAATATAGGGCCACATTACAAGGCCATGCATAGACAAATTTAAGAATCCCATGCACATGAGACACATTTGACACATGTAAACTATTTTATTGATACTTGCTTCCATGTATTGGACAAGTGATTTAAAGTTTTTATATAGACTTTAGAAGTGATCCACAATTTCTACAAGTGGATTTTGAATTCAAATGAAGGCGGTAAGAGTTGTTGGAGGGAATCAATTCACTTTCCTATAGTCTAGGAAAAGTGAAGGTCTAGTTTGATCTACTTTTAGATGATTGATTGATTAATTTGATTGCAACTCAACCACCTTAAATTCGTGGAAGTTTGGCTCACTTTTTCTAGTTTTACATGTGTAAATATCTAGGCTTTTACAACGGTAAATGAACCATCAAAAATCTCTCAAAAAAATACAATAAATGAGCATAGGTAAAAGAACTCTCCAACAGATATTCTTTCAACATAATCCAAGCCATAGTTTCTGATGTAGATCAAATCCACCTCAAGCATAGTGTAAGCTTGATGTTCCAACATTTTGGGTCCAATGATTTATGGGAATATTAAAAGGTTATGTGAGACAAAGAGCAAAACCAAAAGGATCTATGGCAAAGGGATAGATGCTTGACGAGTGCATGTACTATGTTACCATGTGCAGGGATCAAAGAGTCTTCTTCAAAAAGAATAGATGAGATATTATCAGGTAAGGGAGTTCTATTTCAATTTACATTGGAAGAAAAAAGTGATGTTTCTACTTTTGCAGCATATAATAGCAAATGCATACAAGCCTTCATTAGTGAGTATGAACATGAACTTCAAATCTCCGAAGTGAAAGATGAAGGAACAAAAAATATAGACGTAATCTTGATGGTAATGAGAATACAAATATATCTTTTAGGGACTAGCTATATACTCATATGCAATGAGCCAATGCAAAATAATGAAACAAATCTTAGACGAGTAGAGGGAGTTAATGATAGGTTGTGTAATTTGATTTTTGTTGCAGGCTTGAATGTTCATAAATATGTGGGCTTTTGGACAACATATCAGAATCAAAATGATTGATTCTTTACATAAGAAAAAGGATTCTAGCATTGTTGCTTCTTTCAAGCAACCATCACATGCTAGCTCAAAAGATATGAACCTTATAGATAGCGAACTTGGCCACGTAGGAACTCTCGTTGATATCTTTGAAATATCGTTTCGTATTTTCAAAGAGGTAGTAATTGCACATTGAGAAGGGAATAATCTAGGTTTTGGGCAATTGATTCTT
Source organism: Ceratopteris richardii (assembly GCA_020310875.1). NCBI lineage: Eukaryota > Viridiplantae > Streptophyta > Polypodiopsida > Polypodiales > Pteridaceae > Ceratopteris > Ceratopteris richardii. The sequence goes on along the minus strand of CM035436.1, from coordinate 27,568,789 downwards.
TGAAAATAATGCGATTAACTAGGGAACCATATATTCTTCCTAGGCATATTGAACAAGCATTTTTTTATAAAAACTCTGATGCTCATCCTTGGTGGCAAGTCAATCATGTTCAACCTAGAGGTTGGTCAAAGTTTGAGCACTTTATTGTTACAAAGATCAAAGAAAGTCATATTGATGATTCATCATTAGATATTGATATATGGAAAAGAGAAATTAGAATTGTTGTACATAAAAACGATAATAATCTACTTGATGAAGACAATAATACTCTACATGTTGATTCTACTGATGATGAAGAGGAATTATGAGAAATTGATATTAGTCCATCCATAGATGATTTCATTTATGAAAACACAGATGTAATAATAGGAGAAATAATAGAAATCAATAAGGATAATGAAGATCAGACTATATTGCTGTCTTACCATAATGATGGTAATAATGAAAACACATAAGTAGATTAGATAGTAGATCCTACTCTAGTTATCGATCATTAACTTGAATCATTTCAATGAGTATCAGACAATAGGTTCTCCTTTATTCAAGTAGAATATAGGTGAATCCCATCACAGAGATGAAAACATGTTCTTTTAAGTTAGAACATGAAGCTTGGGGGTATGCCTGAAATTTTGTATATAGCTTTATTTTTTAGGACGAAATGTCTCTCATGTATGTATGCATATATGTGTGTGTATATGTGTGTGTATCCATATGTGTTTTATGTATACATGTGTTATTATGCACATATGTGTATTTCATGTGTATATATGTGTGTGTGCATGTGTGTGAATGTGTGTGATATATGTATGCATATGTCAGTATGCACACGTGTATGTACGCATGTGCATTTGTGTGATATATCCAAGTGTGTTTATAATTGTGTATGCATGTATATGTATACATGTGTGCATGCAAGCATGTATGTGTGATGTGTATGTATCTACATGTGTGTTTTATATATATGTATGTGTATATACATGATGTGTATATATCTTTATATGTATTATGGTCCTAATTGATTCGAATATATATATATAGAACCATAAAGTGCAATTTCTCCCAATCTTCTAAAGCAAATGCTATGAAACATTATAGGCACAAAATAGACACTAATACATTTCAAATGATCCATCTCGCATCTAATTTGGAGCTTTGTACAGAGAGATGCAGCCTCTGCAATCTTACTATTGGCGAAGAAGATGATGTAGAAAAATGAAGGAGCAAGACAATGATGGTCACAAGTGTATGTATATTGCTTCCATGTATTATACACGTGATTTGAAGTCTTTGTATAGACTTTAGAAGTGATCCTTGATTTCTACAAGTGGATTTCTGAATTCAAATGAAGGTGGTAAGAGTTGTTGGAGGGAATCAATTCACTTTCCTACAATCTAGGAAAAGTGAAGGTCTAGTTTGATCTACTTTTAGATGATTGATTGATGAATTTGATTGCAACTCAACCACCTTAAATTCATGGAAATTTGGCTCACTTCTTCTATTTTTACATCTATATATATCTAGGGATTTTTTTTTACATCTATAAATATCTAGGCTTTTAAAACGGTAAACGAACCATCAAAAATCTCTCAAAAAAATACAATAAATGAGCATAGATAAAAGAACTCTCCAACAAATATTCTTTCAATGTCATCCAAGCCATAGTTTTTGATGTAGATCAAATCCACCTCAAGCATAGTGTAAGCTTGATGTTCCAACATTTTGGGTCGAGTGATTTATGGGAATATTAAAAGGTTATGTGCGACAAATAGCAAAACCAGAAGGATCTATGGCAAAGGGATGGATGCTTGAGGAGTGATGTACTATGTTAGTTAATACCTTGAAAGAGTTCATGGAGAAGCACCATGTGCATGGACCAACGAGTCTTCCTCAAAAATAACAGATAAGGTATTATCAGGTAAGAGAGTTCCATTTCAATTTACAGTGCAAGAAAAAAGTGATGTTTGAGCATATAATAGCAAATGCATAGAAGCCTTCATTACTGAGTATGAACAGGAACTTCAAAATGTCCAAAGTAAAAGATGGAGAAACAAAAAATATGGACATAATCTCGATGGTAATGAGAATACAAATATATCTCCTTTTAGGGATTGGCTATATACTCGTATGCAATGAGCCAATGCAAATAATGAAAAAATCTTAGATGAGCAGAGGGAGTTAATGATAGGTTGTGTAATTTGATTTTTATTGCAGGCTTGAATGTTCACAAATATGTAGGCTTTTGGACAGCATATTAGAATCAAAATAATTGATTCTTTACATAAAACAAAGAATTCTAGCATTGTGGCTTCTTTCAAGCAACTATCACATGCTAGCTCAAAATATATGAACCTTATAGATAGTGAACTTGGCCGCATAGGAACTGTTGTTGATATCTGTGTACCTAAGTCACGAGGCCTTAGGGACTTGTATCAAGAGACTAAATCTCATTTGCCACACAAGTGCCTATAGTGGTGGATTGACACACGCTTAATTATCAATCGAAAGAACCTCTTGAACCAAGTGTATGAGGATGTGTGCAAGCATGATGGAAAGTGAAGTGGTTCAGCTAAAATGCATGAGAAAAGACTAAACTACCTCTCCAACTCACTCAATCTCTTGAAGTGTCTACCTCGATACCACTTACAGCAGTAAACACAAATTTGAATGTTTTTCCCAGCTTTGAACTCCAAATTTGGCCAATACTGGGTTCGATTCAAAGCTCTTGAGGAGATGCATCTATTGATGGTATTTTCACTCAAATATGACAATTGCTCTCCACAACTCGTATTGGGTCACACACACACTACAGTGGTTCAAAAGTGATGGGGAGGGGTAGACAACAGTCCCACACACACATTCCAAACTTCACACACACACAAAAGATCATAGAGAAGATGAAAATCTATAGGAAAGAAGCAAACTCGAAATTTTGGCTCTCCTTCTTCACAATGGCCAAAAGTCTTTACAAAGAGTCACCAAGTGACTTATATACATGTGCCCTAAATATGGTCCTTTCACACAAGTGACCGGCACTTTATTGGCTAATCTCTAATTTCCTACTATTTTACAAAGAATATATTACAATGATTTGGGCTTATGCATCTAGAGGACTCCTCTAGTGCATTTACATAGCTTTGAGGGAATTTTGTAGGATTTTGAAGAAGAAAATTATGCCTATTAATTTGAAAATTTTTATCCGTACACACTAAGTTCCAACACAAGTGATTCAGAAATGTCTTTTATCATGGAAAGACCCACACGTAATTCAGGCACTGCTTATTTACAAACACCAGAAGGTCCCTATAAGACACAATTGGAGTATATCAGGACCAACCAATTAGGTGCTCACATCTGAGGATGGTCTAAGACGATCAGTGGTCCAACTCAAAAATCCTGACCAACCCTTTGGAATTGAACACCCAGTGGTCAAGTTTGAAGAGGGTGCATACATTGATTAGGAAGGAACCATGTATGTGGTTACCAGCCTACTAGATAGGACAGATGAGTTGGGAAACATCATTCCTGAGAACGAGTTAGGAGACCTAGAGAAAGGAGACCTAGGAAGAGAACCAAAGACTCCCAGAGGTAAGTCAGCCTTGACTAGAGTGATCACTCCAGATTGGATCCCTCAAGACAACAAAAGCATAGAATTGTTCTTAAATAGAGAAAGAGAGGAAGCTTTTTGGAGATTCAAGCCAGATCAGCCTAGCCCAATAGTCACCATCTGTGAGTTCAAGGATCCAGAGACACCAGGCAAGGTTGTCTACCTAGATCACACATGAGAGAAACTGTTCTTGGTAATAGAGCAAGATAGGCATGCATACACGTGGCATAATGAATCAATTTTCCCTCCTCCAAGATCTAATGTGTCGTAGGGTCTCCAAGGAACTGGATCATCCAAGGCTTATGAAAACCAGTAGGAAAGAACCAGAGAGAGACCCGAGGTGAGCTTTGCACACACCGTGGATAGAGACCGGTCAGGATTTGAAAATGAAAGACCTGAAAGAGAGAGGCACTGAGCACATAGACATCAAAGAGATGAACATGATTTTCCATTGCCTAGACCCCAAGAGCACCCAAGAACCCTTAGAACTTCTCAAGTGGTCAAGGCAATGAAGAACTACTTTGATGGATTTGGAGATCCTTATGATCATGTGGCCGAGTTCAAACAAGTGCTAAGAGCTGATCAAGTAGGGGACTTCTTCACCCAGTTTGAGGCATTTGGTTTGACTCTTAAGGGTACTGCCTTAGCTTGGTTCAACCTCTAAACAGTCACAACTATAGAGAGATAGGTCAACTGCTAGAGGAATTCATTGTAGAATTTTCTAATAGGCATAACACATCATCCCTGATCCACAGCTTCAAGCATATAACCCAGGAAAGAGTGCGAATTACAGGAAGACGATTTAGACAGTACTTAGAAAGATACCCTATTCCAGAGCTAGCCACACCAACCAAACAAGTGGCCTTGTTTTTAGATTGCTTACTAAGCACAAAATTAAGGTCATATGTGTACTTGAAAGAGCCTAGATCCATAGAAGAGTGTGTGCGCATGTGCATTGACATAGAAGACAACTTGGGTGAGGAGTTAGGACTGTCCAAACTCTATAAGGACTTTGACAGTTCTACTAGTCATACCTCTAGAACCTCCACGGAGATAGATGAGATAGTTGAGCAGGTGGCCAAAAAGCTAGGACTTCAAAATAGACAACCACCAAGGGTCATCCCATTGAAGCGATGTTATACATGTGGAGGAAACCACATGGCTAATGTCTACCCGATGATAGCTCAACCCCAAGGAAACCCCAATGCTCTGTATTGCACCATTGAGAGAAAATACACAAATCATACAGCTCAAGATTGTCCATACAATAGGCCAGCTATCAGACAAAATTTTTAGCAACCTTACGAGTAGGGTAGGTATCAGAATCAATACCAACGGCCATATTATAGGCCACAATAGCAACACCAGGCACCATACAGGCCACAACCAGTCCTAGGAAATCAACCACCAACTCTTGCTAATGTGATTCCAGTTAAGTATGTAGTGGTGGAGGAGAACCTTAATAGAGCATTGGTGCCACTAACCCCATTGGTCTCAGAAAATAACTCTCATGCTCATAGTTCAGACTACTCCCATGAAGGTAGTCCACATGGCTATTACACAGATTCACCTGAGCATAGTGAGACCTATTCGTATCAATATGAGGCACCATCTATGGAACAAAATTGGGAGCCAGATTACTCCAATGTCATGTATACGAATCCTAATCTCAGACCCCAATTGAGACAATTAAGACCACAAACCCCTAGAGGACCATGTTTTAGATGTCAGGGTGACCATTTCATTCGTGAATGTCCCCACCAAGGAGCTCTAGGACAAGGACAAAACATCACAATACAAGGCTTTTGTCCTGAGTGCGGCAAGGAACATCTTCCTAGAGAGTGTCCCAAGAATCCATCTAGTGTGGCCAAGGTTACACCCATCAATGACCTAAGTGCAAAAGAAGAAGCAAAGCTTGTAGCTCTATTAAGGGAATATAGGGACGTGTTTGCATGGCACTATAGAGATTTGAAGGGAGTAGATCCAAAAATTTGCTCTCATACGATCCCCATGACCGTTGATGCCAAGCCCACCAAACAAAAGCCCTACACATATAATGACACTTATGCAGCTAAAATCAAAGAAGAAATTGACAGGTTGATTGAGGTTGGATTTATCTATGAGATTGAGCATACAGAATGGGTGTCCCCCATTGTAGTGGTGCCCAAGAAGAATGGAAAATTGCGAGTGTGTATTAACCTTAAAAAAGTTAATGCCACTACCATTAGAGATAGTTATCCGCTTCCAATCACTGAACATTTATTGGAGCGTGTTGCAGGCAAGGAAGTTTATAACTTTCTTGATGGATTTTCGGGTTACAATCAAGTAACCATCGCTCTAGAAGATCAACACAAAACGGATTTTGCCACAGAGTGGGGAATCTTTGCATTCCGTGTGATGCCATTTGGGCTCACCAATGCACCTGCAACATTTCAAAGGATCATGTGTCATTTCTTCAAAGAGTTCTTGTGAAAGAGCTTAGAAGTATATGTGGATGATTTATGTGCTCATTCCCAAGAAAGAAGATACCACATTCCTGAGCTGAGGCAGATCTTCAACAAGTGTAGAGAATATACAGTGTGTCTAAACCCAGAGAAGTGTGTGTTCATGGTACGACAAGGTAAAATCTTAGGTCACATTGTTTCTAAGAATGGGATATCTACAGATGAGGATAAAGTAAGAGCCATAGCAGAGTTGCCAAGACTAAGGAATGTTAAAGAGGTACAAGCCTTTATGGGCCATTGTGGATATTACTGTAGGTTTATTCACATGTATGCAATCATAGCCAAACCTCTTTATGGTCTCTTGATAAATTTTGAGTGGACTGATGAATGCGAGAATTCCTTCAATGAGCTAAAGAGACGCTTGTGCACAACACCAATACTAACCACTCCTGATTGGAATAAGTTGTTCCATGTCCATGTGGATGCATCCAATTATGCAATAGGATGTGTGCTATCACAACCAATAGGTGAAGGAAATTTAGACTTGCCTATAACATATGCTAGCAAGAAATTGAACACTACTGAATGAAACTATACCACAACTGAGCGAGAGGGTTTAGGCATGGTATATGCTGTGAAAAAGTTTAGACACTACTTATTGGACAACAAGTTCAAGTTTTTAACTAATCATCAAGCCCTATTGTATTTGGTCAATAAACCCTACAATACAAGACGCTTAGTAAGATGGTTCCTCTTACTAATGGAGTACGATTTTGAAGTGGTAGTCAGGAAAGGTAGAACCCATCTCAGGGCACATCACCTTTCTCACCTCACTTCAGGAGAGTCACCGCAGGAGTATCGGATGAGACCATACATGTGGAGCATGGAAAAGGCGTCCGCACCGGGGAAGCTCCAAGCATTCCAAAGACATGGTTAAACATGGATGTCACTCAGCTCAAGTCGGTAGTGCAACAAATGATACAAACTGCAATGAATATTGAACAGCTAATGTGGGAGGCTGATGCTGACAATGACAAAGCAATGTGAGAAAAGAATCAATTTCTAGAAATAGGTGAGAATCTATCTTCCCAATTGATTCAAGCGCAAAAGATAATAGTAGAGAAAGAGGCAGAAGTCCAAGAGACCAAACATCTATGTAAGACACTAGAAACAGAAAATCAAAAGCTAAAAGAACAATTGGCAGAACTACAAAGCAAATATGAGGCTAGCAAAGCAGACAAAACACAAATGAATGCTAGAAGAAAAATTCTTGAATCTCAAATTGAAGTGTACATGGATGCGACTGATAATTTACGAAACAGGAATAAAGAACTAATGACAACCCTATTGTGCAACCAACCAATAGAAGCTCCTGAAGTGACAGAGAAAGACACACGAGCATTGAAAGAAAGGATAGCAAAGTATGAAGATCAGCTAAAGCAGGAGCAAGCCGTCATAGTAGATTGGGAGAAAAGATATATGGATGACACTAATGCACTCATGAAGAAGTGGAAAATGGCAGATTATAGGTTCTTAGTACAATGCGATGAAGATGCTAGTCAACTAGCTGCCATAGGAGAAGAACTCTTGAAGAACAAAGAAGAAATCAAAGAAAAGGATGAATTAATAAAACAAATGCAGGCTCAATTAGCACAGTAGGTTAATGAGGGGACACCAGTAGTTCCACACTCGACAGCGGCTATGGAGGAGACTGAGGTACGTCGTCTTTCTTCTCCCCTACATTGTTCACTGGTAAGGGAGGAAATCAAGACCAACGTTGAAAAACATACTCGGAATATTGCAGAACTAAACCGACATGAGCGGGCACTACTAGTGTCCCAACTTACTAAAGATTTTGAAGATCAAGTAATCAAAGTCATGAGGGAAGCAAAGATTGAAAGCAAAAATCTAGAACAGGTAATGAAACCCTTCAATGTACCATATGGATTACTTAAAGAGCAAACATGACAGTACATAAAGACCACAACAAATAAAGAGCCAAATAGGAACCTCCAGTTTAGCATGCAAACATTTACCTACACACAAGAGGAATTTGACAAAGCTGATCCTATATGGAGGAGAAAATTTTTGGAGAAGAATCCTACTCTATGGGTACAATGGGAATCATCACCATATATACTTCAAGTCAATCCATCTTTTTGCCCAGTACCCAGAAGACGCTCCTGGATGCAATTTTGGGAAGGACAGCGCCAGGGAAGCATAAATAATTAGTGGATTAACTATCCTTTACTACCAATTCCACCTCATAATTATCTACCGACCAAAGAGTACATGATTAAAACCATAGAATTTTGGATTGCCCGATATGCAACTGTACGTGACTTAGCAATCAAAATGACCAACAAAATTTGGAGCATGTTACTAACAATGATAAAGGTATTTCAGCACGCGTAGTATACATTTCTGAATTTCATCGACATTAATCAGGGGTTAGATGCCCTCATTTTTGATCTATCAACTATACCTAGCCGGTTAACACTCATGGAAATATACTCAAGACTTATGTTTTTGCCAAGTACTTACATGCAGACATTTGAAAACGCGTTTTTTAGAGACTTTTTTGAATTAGATTCACACATTTTTGCAAAAATGTCTTCGAATCTTAATGCAAGACTGGTGGCCTATGAATTAAGTTTCTTTGCTGATCATAGACAGGCACCAGATGATGGGGTAAACTCAAGCCAATGGAAGGAATTAATGCTAGGCCATGCCAATTTGCTTAATCAGTGAGAGCAGAAAGTCATACAAACGTACTCACATCACCACAAAAAACCTGTCAGGGATGATAGAGTTCAGGAGGAGGGACGTGTGGAAGGGGAATTGAGCAAGAAAAGAAGAAGAAGAAGATCAAAGAATAAAACAACTCAGTAAAGAACAAAGTTTACAAAGAAAAAGAACAACTCTCTACCCAAAGCCCCGCAGGGGCACACATCAGGCAACAACACCAAAGAACCACGTCTTGAGGATTGGAAGTAAAGAAAGATAACAACCATGACATTTCATGGGAGGTTGAACACAACTTCCTCATCCACTAGGAGCAGGCGGTGAAGCAAAACAAGCACAAAAGAAAGACAGCACACGAAAGATTCTTCATCGGATAAGATAACCAATTGTCTAAAAGTCCTAGCGGCCTCTTCATTCACGGGATGTGTGCGATGGAAAGAAATGAGTCAGGTCCCAGAGGATGACAAAGAAGATTCAAGAACAGGGCCTTTGAAACCCACTTAGTTGTTGTGCCCAAGACTTGGTTGTATGGTTGACACTAGCCTCATATGATCTAATGCTTTGTCTATCCTTGCCTAAGTGTCTCCCAGATCTCAAGTTCATAAGCCTTGTCTTCTAGTCCCAAGGTTCTCTTGCACTGCTCAAAATCCTTTGGAACTCCTTGGTTTCCTAGTCCCACCTAAGGGTCAACTTCAAAATACTATATATAATAATCCCCATGAGCTTTCCAACGAACCTAAAATCGCTGCAAACAGATTTCGTATGAGAAAGTTATGCCAGTTTAGGGTTCTGGGGGTTAAAACAGGGAAACAGGATCCCTCTGGGAGTACCTCAGGACAGGCGATACAATACTAGATTTTCCACGATACGTGATACCACTGTAGACGATACCACCTTAGACAATACGATACCACCAAGGCGATACCCACTTCCATGATATGATACTACTGTCCACACGATACGATACTGAAATGGTCACGATACGATACTGAGCTAACTCGCGATACGATACTGCTAGCAAGACGATACGATACCAAGGTCTACGTGATAGGATACCTTCCAGATGATATGACACTTGTTAGGCTCACAATATGATACCAGTAGTTAAGACGATACGACCCTAGTCTGTAAACGATACGATACCACTTGACCTCGCCATACGATATCACTGAACCGACACGATACGATACTAGAAATCACACGATACGATACTCACTCTTTGAGCGATACGATACTAAAGGATCGAATGATACGATACTAAGACAGGAGGCAATACGATACTGCACGATCAACGATACGATACCATGACTGGCACGATACGATACCAAGACCGGCACGATAGGATACCAAGTGGACCACGATACGATACCACAGGTGCGACCGCGATCGCGATACCAGCACTTGACGATACGATACCAGAATGGTATCGCGATACCTCAAGTGGATATGCACGATACGATACCTCGACAAGTATTGCGATACACGGGAGTTCTGGTATCGCAATACCAAAACTCAACCGGACACAATGCTTGGAGATTTTGAGGTCCAAATTCAAAATTTTTTGCATGTCCTCCTCGTCAGTACTATGTGCCTGTTGATGCAAAATCTATCTCCAAACCGGAGATACCACCCGCGCGATACCAAACACAGGTCCTCTCACACCGCACGATACTTCACTCAGATTTTGATGTTTTAGGTGGATTTTAAGGCCATTTCTTCAGCATTTCACCTCTGAGTCCCCTCTACACTTGTTCCTCATAGCTGCAAGTGAAAAATGAGGTGAAGATACAATCAAAAATGGAAAAAATCAAAGAATATGAAGAGGGGAGAAGATGGTGATGATGACGAAGATGAAGAAGAAGAAAAACTCAGAAACTGAACTGAAAATGGTGATTTTTTTACCTTCGAACATTGCTACTCTACGTCTTAGCATCACATGCTCGTCCTCCAAGCTCTCTCCCCGGCAACGACGCCAAATTTGGTGTCACTCTAGCACAATGGCAAGTACCAACGTGAGGAGATACACCTCATAAATGTCAATCCGTGAAGATATGAGGACTGGTATGAAGACCGTGAGCAAGTGATGGCACAAGTGCATGAGTGAAAGCACACAAGCATGCACACACATACACACAGTACACATAAATGTCAATCCGTGAAGATATGAGGACTGGTACGAAGACCGTGAGCAAGTGATGGCACAAGTGCATGAGTGAAAGCACACAAGCATGCACACACATACACACGCACACAAAGTAACAGCAAAGAGTGGACCAATGGAAGGACTTCGATTGCAAAAGAGTTCTCTTAGAAAAGCTCAAATCTACAACAAGCTTACCTCAAAAATGAGCTCTCCAGCTGTTTTTATAGTTTTTTGAGTGGTTTTGGCCCTGTCCAGACCTAGTGTCCGGCCTAGTTAAAAAAATAGGTTCCACAGCTTCTTTGGGGGTGCAAGCAGAGTCTAAAAATTATGAAAATTGGCAGGATGATAGTTCTAATATTCCTCAAGCTTGAGGACTCCTTGGCTTAAACAAAATGGAGTTAGAAAAATGGAAAATGGTATTTACAATGGTTTTTAGTGATAAAAATCACTATTTTTATAGGGATTTCTTCTGAAAATTTGATAGGTGCTTCTTGGAGCTCCCTACATGCTCCTTGTTCTTGTGTGTCCACTTCCTTGATGCACTTCCATGCTTTGTCCTTATCCTTGAGTCTCAACAGTATGTGTATGTGTATGCATATGTGTATCATATGCGTATGTGTATGTGTATGCCTATGTGCATGTGTATGCACATGTGTATGGGTATGCGTATGTGTATGTGTATGCCTATTCGTATGCGTACATGTATGCATATGCAGTAAGCATACGTGTAAGCATACGCATATGCATACGCATATGTGTATGCTTATGTGTATACATATGTGTATGCATATGCGTATGTGTATGCATATGTGTATGTGTATGTGTATGTGTATGTGTATGTGTATGTGTATGTGTATGTGTATGTGTATGTGTATGTGTATGTGTATGTGTGTGAAGAGATGGATAGGTATGTGCTTGAAGATGAAGAGGTGTTGCAAAATCCTTGATCTACACCAGCCAAATGAACTCCAAGAGTATATGGTGGGCCCTTTTAGCTTGCCAATTGATGTATTAGACACCCTATGTACCTTGGAAGATCACTCTCAAAAAGATAGATCAAAATAGATAAGTTGGAGTTAGCTCAGAGGTGAAAACTTGCTATTCTTGGTTCATACACCTATCGAGTGTTTTACATAATTCTCTGAGCACAACAGCAATTAGCTTAATTCCTCTTAGGGAAGCCTAGGTAACTTAAAGAGCTAACTCTCAAGAGTAATCTCATCAAAAATAATAAACCACACACTGAGAATGAGTTTTAACAAGTGATGACATCATCCCGATTTTCACGGGCTGCTACAGTTTGAGACCAGTGAGCAAAAAAATAAACATAACTCAACATTTAGGAATCCAATGATTATGAAATTTTGTATGGTTATACTAGACAGTAAGCTGAATCCAACAAGCTTTAAATCACTGAATTTGGATAATTAACCACTGCGAAACACCTCTGACAATTTGAGTGAAAAAGTCGGGTACCTGACAGAGAAGTGAAAATGCACAGACACTGTTGACTTCAACTGAACATAACTGAAGATTGCAACATCCAAATGACATGAAAATTTGTGAGAATATAGTAGACTTATAGAGCTAACTTTAATAAGTTAAATCACTGAAAATGATGCACCAAGCTCAGAGAAAACATCTCTGCAAGCTGACTGAGAAAACTGAGATATATGGCAGTGAGTAGTACACTTCACAAGAACATGGAAATATGAACCCAAATGATAATGAAAATGAAAGTATATTGCTTGTAAAATAAAATGGACTTACTGATACATATGTGTGCCTTGTAATCACACCTTGATATGGCATAAAGCTCAGCTCTTGGAGGTCTTCACATAGGTCTCTCTAACCACGACTAAAACTGCCATCTATTTATAGTTGACTTTGGGAGGCTAACTTCCCTCAATCACTCTCCAATCAATCAATGATTGATTTGATTCTCTACCTACCACAAATCACAAATTCGTGGCTCCTCTTTCAATTCTTGATCAAATGGATTCAACCACTTAAGATTCTTTCACTTTTACATTAAGTAAACTCTTCAAAAGTTACAAGAGGTAGTTCACAAGTGAACTTTACATAGTCTTCATTTTAAGGCTTTTTCTATGACTTTGTGGGACTCAAGCCAATACTTAGGCTTGTAATAGACTTGCTCCAACAATGTGTATGTGTATGTGTATGTGTATGTGTATGTGTATGTGTATGTGTATGTGTATGTGTATGTGTATGTGTATGTGTATGTGTATGTGTATGTGTATGTGTATGTGTATGTGTATGGACTTGAACCACTCAAAAAAATGTTCAGTTCTTACTCTTTGATAAAAGTGGACCCAAGACCTTTTAGAAAGATCCGACTCAAGGGTTTAGTTAACTATTCCAAGTTATTTCACTAATTTAGAGTGAGTGTACTCTGAGAAATGGGTTTAAGAACTCACGAGTGTAATCTCGACTTTCAGGAGGATGAAAGTGTGCACACATAGGTAGCTTGTTTGATTCATTACTCACGATCTAATGAACCAAATGTAATGAAATTTGATATATATGAACTAACTATACAAAGTAAAATTGAATCAAATGATCAAGTACACATAGAGAAATCGATTAAGAAATATCATTGAAATGAAGAGGTTGTACTAGAGAACAATGAACAAAGATTATCATGAACTAATGAATCAAATTATGTGTGCTAGTGAATGTATGATACAAGGGAGATGTAGTGGACTTACTCATACATATGTGAGCTCATGATATGCTAAACCATGATGCTCAATGGCTCTCTCTTCTCTATCATATCCCATGACTAAAAGTCACCTCTATTTATACACATAAAGAGAATTTGAAATTTGAATTTCCCTCGCCTAAAAGTGTTCCTACACTTTAGGTGTTGATAGATTTGATTCCAACCACAAAATAAGCCATGGTCCTTGGCTCCTAACATCATGAGATTCCTCATCTCACTTCTTTTTACTTTTATCCAATGAATAAAGTCCATTACTTTTACAAGAGGTATTTGTATGCAATTCTTATCATACATAGTAAACTCTATCTTTGAGTTTCTATTACAACATATTAGAGGATGCAAGACATCTCAAGAGACTTAGTATGCCCTAGAGACTTTCTTTTTTGCTAGTACCAAATGAAAAGACACCTAAACAAAATATCATAGATCAAACTAGATCTTCACTTTTTCTATAATCTAGGAAAATTGAAGATCTAGTTTCATATACTTTGAGATGATTGATTCATTAATTTGATTGCAACTAAACCACCTTAAATTCAAGGATGTTTTGGCTCACTTTTTCTACTTTTACATGTGTAAATATCTAGGCTTTTACAATGGTAAAGGAACCATAAAAAATCTCTCAAAAAAATACAATAAATGAGCATAGGTAAAATAAATCTCCAATGGATATTCTTTCAACATAATCCAAGCCATAGTTTTTGATGTAGATCAAATCCACCTCAAGCATAGTGTAAGCTTGATGTTCCAACATTTTGGGTCGAGTGATTTATGGGAATATTAAAAGGCTATGTGCGAAAAAGAGCAAAACCAAAAGGATCTATCGCAAAGGGATGGATGCTTGAAGAGTGCATGTTCTATCTTAGTGAATACCTTGAAAGAGTTCATGAAGAAGCACAATGTGCATGGACCAACGAGTCTTCTTCAAAAATAACCGATGAGGCATTATCAGGTAAGAGAGTTCCATTTCAATTTACATTGCAAGAAAAAAGTGATGTTTCTACTTTTGTAGCATATAATAGAAAATGCATACAAGTTTTCATTAGTGAGTATGAAGAGGAACTTCAAAATCTCCGAAGTAAAAGATGGAGAAACAAAAAATATAGAAATAATCTCGATGGTAATGAGAATACAAATATATCTCCTTTTAGGGATTGGCTATATAATCGTATGCAACGAGCCAATGCAAATAACGAAGAAATCTTAGGCAGGTAGAGGGAGTTAATGATAGGTTGTGTAATTTGATTTTTATTGCAGGCTTGAATGTTCACAAATATGTGGGCTTCAAGACAATATATTAGAATCAAAATGATTGATTCTTTACAGAAAACAAAGGATTCTAGCATTGTTGCTTCTTTCAAGCAACTGTCACATGCTAGGTCAAAAGATATGAACCTTATAGATAGCAAACTTGGCCACGTAGGAGTTGTTGTTGATATCTTTGAAATATAGTTTCATATGTTCAAAGAGGTAAATAGGAAAGTTTTTTTTATGATATAGTTTATTATTTTTTTAGCACATAATAATGAATTTTTGTGTTTTTATATTTTGATAGGTTATTTTGAAGATTGATTGGTTTTGAATTGAGAGTGAAGGTAGTATTTCCACATTGAGAAGGGAATTATATGGGTTTTGCGCACTTGATTCTTTGAAAATAATGTGATTAACTAGAGAACCATATATTCTTCCTAGGCATATTGAACAAGCATTTTTTTTATAAAAACTCTGATGCTCATCCTTGATGGCAAGTGAGTCATGTTCAACCTAGAGGTTGGTCAATGTTTGAACACTTTATTGTTACAAAGATCGAAGAAAGCCAGATTGATCATTCATCATTAGATATTGATATATTGACATCGCAAAGAGAAATTAGAATTTTTGTACATAAAAACGATAATAATCTACTTGATGAAGACGATAATACTCTACATGTTGATTCTACTCATGAAGAGAAATTACGAGAAATCGATATTAGTCCATCCATAGATGATGTCATTTATGAAAACACAGATTTAACAATAGAATAAATAATAGAATTCAATAAGGATAATAAAGATGAGACTATATTGATGTCTTACCATAATGATGGTAATAATGAAAACACATGAGTAGATTAGATAGTAGATCCTACTCTAGTTATTGATGATTAACTTGAATTGTTTGAATGAGTATCAGATAATAGGTTCTTCTTTATTCAACTACAATATAGGTGAATCCCATCATAGAGATGAAAACATGTTCTTTTAAGTTAGAACATGAAGCTCGGGGGTATGCCTAAAATTTTATATTATGTGCATGTGTGTGATATATGTATGCATATGTTAGTATGCACACATGTATGTATGCATGTGCATTTGTGTGATATATGCAAGTGTATTTATAATTGTGCAAGCATGTATATGTATACATGTGTGCATGCAAGCATGTATGTGTGATGTGTACGTATCTACATGTGTGTTTTATATATATGTATGTGTATATACATGATGTGTATATACCTGTATATGTATTATGGTCCTCGTTGATTGGAATAGCTATATATAGAGGCATAAAGTGCGATTTCTCCCAATCTTCTAAACCAAATGCTATGAAACATTATACACGTAAAATAGACACTAGTACGTTTCCAATGAGCCATATCGCATCCGATTCGGAGTTTTGTCGAGAGAGCAACAGCCTCTACAATCTTACTATTGGTGAGAAAGATGATGCAGAAAAATGAAGGAGCAAGACAATGATGGTCACAAGTATATGTATATTCCTTCCATGTATTGTACAAGTGATTTGAAGTCTTTATAAAGACTTTAGAAGTGATCCAAGATTTCTACAAGTGGATTTTGAATTCAAATGAAGGCAATAAAAGTTTTTGGAGGGAATCAGTTCACTTTCCTATAATATAGGAAAACTGAAGATCTAGTTTGATCTACTTTTAGATGATTGATTGATTAATTTAATTGCAACTCGACCATCTTAAATTCGTGGAAGTTTGGCTCTATTTTTCTACTTTTTCATGTGTAAATATCTATGCTTTTACAATGGTAAATGAACCGTCAAAAATCTCTTAGAAAAATACAATAAATGAGCATATGTAAAAGAACTATCCAACGGATATTCTTTCAACATAAACCAAGCCATAGTTTTTTATGTAGATCAAATCCACCTCAAGCATAGTGTAAGCTTGATGTTCCAACATTTTGGGTCGAGTGATTGATGGGAATATTAAAAGGTTATGTGAGACAAAGAGCAAAACCAGAAGGATCTATAGCAAAGGGATGGATGCTTGAGGAGTGGTGTACTATGTTAGTGAATACCTTGAAAGAGTTCATGAAGAAGCACCATATGCATGGACCAACGAGTCTTCTTCAAAAATACTAGATGAGGTATTATCAGGTAAGGGAGTTCCATTTCAATTTACATTTCAAGAAAAAAGTGATGTTTCTACTTTTGTAGCATATAATAGCAAATGCATAAAAGCCTTCATTAGCGAGTATGAACAGGAACTTCAAAATATCCGAAGTAAAAGATGGAGAAACAAAAATATAGAAATAATATCAATGGTAATGAGAATACAAATATATCTCCTTTTAGGGACTAGCTATATACTCGTATACGAGCCAATGCAAATAATGAACAAATCTTAGACGAGTAGAGGGAGTTAATGATAGGTTGTGTAATTTGATTTTTATTGCAGGCTTGAATGTTCAAAAATATGTGGGCTTTTAGACAACATATTAGAATCAAGATGATTGATTCTTTACATAAAACAAAGGATTCTAGCATTGTTGCTTCTTTCAAGCAACTATCACATGGTAGCTCAAAAGATATGAACCTTATAGATAGTGAACTTGGCCACGTAGGAGTTGTTGTTGATATCTTTGAAATATAGTTTCATATGTTCAAAGAGGTAAATATTTTTTTTTATTCTTTATGATATAGTTTATTATTTTTTGAGCACATACTAATGAATTTTTGTGTTTTTATATTTTGATAGCTTATTTTGAAGATTGATTGGTTTTGGGCTAAGAATAAAGGTAGTAATTCCACATTGAGAAGGGAATTATCTAGGTTTTGGGCAATTGATTCTTTGAAAATAATGTGATTAACTAGAGAACCATATATTCTTCCTAGGCATGTTGAACAAGCATTTTTTATAAAAACTCTCATGATCATCCTTGATGGCAAGTCAATCATGTTCAAACTAGAAGTTGGTCATTGTTTGAACACTTTATTTTTACAAAGATTGAAGAAAGTCATGTTGATGATTCATCATTAGATATTGATATATTCACATGTCAAAGAGAAACTACAACTATTGTGCATGAAAACGATAATAATCTACTTGATGAAGACGATAATACTCTACATGTTGATTCTACTGATTCTTACTATGCTTTGATCTGCCAATGTTACAATGAAGGTGGTAGGTCTTGAAGGTTGGAGTCTAAGCTTTTTCATAGTATGTTCAGGCATCAAGTCAATGCCAGAACCTCCATTCATAATAACTCCTTGTAACTAATGTACTCTGATAGTGATGGTTAGGTGTGAGCTCTTATAATCTGTGACAGGGCTTCCCCTACAAATTCATCCTTATTCATAGCAATAGTCTTTGCCACTAAAGTGGTCGTGGAAGCCTCATTAATGATCTGCAAGACCTTTGATCTGAATTTTGCATCCATATATATTAAATAAAAAATACTAACCTCCTTTTTAATTGATTTGAGTATTCTTGAAGTGGCTCTGTCCTCATGTGTCCCTTTTTCCTTATTCAGTCCATTAGTGGTTGACTCTTGTCATATGTCTATTTGAGACTTCCCCTTGCTTCTTGTATGCATTACAAAAGAGTCGATTTCCCCTAATTGTACTACTCTGGTAGATGGTGATGGCACATTGATTTCTTCTATAACTTTTTCTTTTTTTCTCAAAGATCATTTGTATGTGAGGCCCATATTTTTAATGCCTGGTTCTTTGGACAAAAATTGGTATAATGATCCCTAGCCTCTTGATAGTTTCTGCGAGGAGGGGCATTTTCTGGTAGAGGACACCTGCTTTGGTAATGCCCATATTCTCCACATTTGAAACAAATGATTGGCCTCCTAAGCCCATTTCCAAAGTTATCCCTTGGTCAAGGAATATAAGTTTTACCTTGATTGGGTGCAGCTTCCATCACATTAGTTGATGGTTGAGTTCCTCCTTGTCCCCAATATGTTTGTGTAGGCATCCCTGATGAGTTACACTCCTGAGCCTCATGTCCAACTTTCCTACATAACTGGCAAGTAATGCTTAGAAGAAGGCAATCACTTACCACATGTACTTGCTTGCTGCACATCATGCACCACAGTCCATTTTTTATGCCCCCTCCATGAAGTTCCTGTAGTTCTTATCGTAGTTGTGCTAACTGCTCTTCCTAGGCCTCTTCTTCTTTTTGTAACTTTAAAGGTTCAATTTCCCTCCTCAATTGAGTTACTACACTTTCTTTCTCTTTCTAGGTCTTGTTCCTCCTAAACTCTCAAGTTCCTATCTCAATTATGTCATTGAGTTCCCAGGTTCCATATGATATGGTAGACTAGAAGGACCTGTTCCATATTGGTATCTGATTTTCTCTATCCTTGTTGTTGTAGAAATAAATTCCTCAATTTTTGTTGTAGGTAACACCAACTCCTTAATTTTGCATTCTGTTGAAATTGGAAGTGGTTTGGCCAGCCACTGCTTGACAAAGAAATCATGAGGGGGGTTTGGTAATTTAGCCACAACGGCTTTAGCTCTAGTGACAAACCTGGAAATGTTTCCCTAGCACCCAATCTTAAGTTCTCTAATTCTTCAATAATATTATTTGTTGTGTTCCCTTGTTGAAACTTTGTGTTAAAAGCTTCCTTCATTAAGTCCCATGTCGTGAAATGATTATCACCAAATTGACTAAACCATTTATCTGCTAACCCTTTCAATGTTGCTGGGAAAATAATTAAAAATGCATCTTCCCTTCCCATTTGACCCCTTGTCTTGCATAAGTCCAAAAACTTTCCAATATGTTCATCTAGGTCTTCTTGTGCTAATCCCTTGAAATATGGAAATTTGATATTTAACCTGGAAAGTAGAGTTTCTAAGTCTACCTAAGTTACCATATTTCTTATTGATGATGTTGATGATAGAGGGCTGGTTTACCTTCGAATAGCTTTTCTTCTTATTGCTTTGCAAGGGACCCTCAAAGTTTGAGACCAAGTTGCAGTCATGAGCTGCTCATTCTCTATCTTAGGCTAAGAGAATTCCAAGTAAAAAGAAAAATTACCTCTCATACTAGCACTATCAGTACCCTTGCACCTTCTACACTTTGCAAATATTGGATCTCCTATGCTCAAGCCTCCTTGGGTGCCATTGGGCATGACGAATTTTGTTGGGAGATTCTTTTGTGAAAAGGGACGAGTATTTGTAAGAGAAGGAAGAAGAAGAAGAAGTGAAACACAAACACCATAAGCTTTTGTATATTCATTACAAATAGAAAATACAATGATGAATTCTAGAACAAGACCAATTATTCTCTATGTAGAGTGCTTAACCCCAAAGAGTACACACACACAAGTTTAAAGATACCAAAATTCCTTATGCCACCAACCTTCTTTGCACCAGACCTCCACCCCCTCTAATAGCTTGCTCTTGTGCACACCTTGCATTGAAGCTTCCAATAGGGTAGGAGGAAAGGACACCTTCTGTTGATAGACACACCTCCTCAATGGTAGCTTGTGCCACCTTGATTGCCTTCCTCAATGGTCATCTGCACTCTCTCTTTCCACACTTGATCGCCTTCCTTTTACACTTGTCTCTCACTTGCTTCTCTACATTGCACAGGTTCTAAGTGTCTCTCGCTCCTCTCTCCTAGTGTAGACTATGCTCTCTGTTGCTTAGTTTAACTCCAAGAATGACCATCCTTTGTTGCGAGACTCGATTCCATTTTTGTATGTTGCTCCTAACTGAGTGTATCTTGGTGCTCACTTTGATGTCCTAAGAATTACTAAAATGTGTACAACCAATGACTCCCTATTTTTTCATGTAGTGACTTTAGGAGAAAAAAGAAATTATAAATGGGAAGGCCATACATACAGTTTTGCATACCGATTCATCTTCCTATGACTTCACTTTTGACCTTCACGTCTTCAAAATGTGTGCATCCAAGAGGGTTCAGCTAAACCTTCCAAACACTTTAAAAACCTTGAAAACCTTATAAAAAGATAATCTACAACCCACATTCTTCTACAAAACCATAACCATAGTGAATAAATTGTTTGTGCACTACTTGTTCACCTTGTTCCGGACCACTTATGCACGATGTGTGCATCACTTTGAACTTTTGCACCACTTTTGCAACACTTGCAAAATCATCATTTTGACCTTTGGCTAGTTCTACAATTGATGAATTTGACTTTGATCAACTTGACTTTGACCAATTTGACTTTGAACACTTTGACTTTTATTGTCTAAACAGAGGTCATCTTTGATAAAGCTTCAAAGTACTCAGACAAAGATCCAAGTTCAAGTTTAAGTCCACCCATCCACACTTCAAGGAGAACACAATTAGTTCTAAGAAAAACTCATAAGCAACTACTTCTCAACAACCTAGGAGATCTCAAAGGCTATTGAGAAGCAACAATGTGAACAAAGCCACTATGTTGATTATGCACTTATGCACTAGATTTAGTAGAACACACTAGGATCATCGAGGCATTTTTTACCATCTTTAGGAGGTTTTTTTCCCTAGCTTGTATATACGCCTATAACCCTAACATGTCACTCATCTTTTGTACATTCACTTAGTAATGCATTCAATATTGTGTGTCATGTTCCAAGCTTCTTCGTCTTCCTTCTACTATTTGTGTGCTTCTGTAGACCTCAAACTCCAACAATTGGTATCAAAGTAGGTCACTCCTTCATCTAGGGTGTCATTGACACCCCTCTGGTCATAGTCTCAAAATCCCACAAAATTTGGTGAGCATACTCAAGGTGATTGTGAGCTCAAAACTGCACTGCTCTCTGGTGTCAAAATTTCAATCTAAGCTTGTTTTGGCCTCCGAACACACTAACACGGTGCTTTTGTAGGCCATTTTGTCCTTTTATACCAAACATATATACAGGTTTTGGTTTGCTAGTACAAGTGCCTCAAAGTCTACTACAAGTATAGTAGAGCTCGATAGGGTAGTTCTGTTCAACTTTTTCTGCGTCAAGGTATTTTAGTCACTAGCCATGGCTGAAAGCAATGATGTATTCCATATGTTGGTTGTTGAGTATAGTTTGGATGGTACTAGTTACCCATTATGGGCATATATAATGCGTCATGTATTGGTAGCAAAAGGACTACAGAATATATGTGGAGGGTGTTGAAAAACGATCCACTACACCTACAAATACATTTGTTGAAGGTGATGAAGATGGTGTTGAAGATGACAATCTTCAAGTTCTTGTTCATTCTGCAATTCTTGTTGCACGTATTGCAGAGCAAATTTGTTGGGATGGTAGATATGTTTAGGCACATGCATTGATAACTTTCTCTGTCAAATATGTCATTATCCCTCATATTCGCTCTTGTAAAATGGCAAAGGATGCTTGGGATACACTCACACTTTGTACTAGGCAAGAAATGAGGCTTGTGTTGCTTATCTCCAAAACTATTTGGAGAGGGATCACATGAATGAAGGAGATTATATGGTTTTTTTTTTACAAAGATAAAAGATTTGAAGGAGCATCTAATTTCTAAAGATGAAGTCTTACTATAGTTCACTTGTGTAGACCGTTCTTAATAGTCTTCCAAATTAATATCAGAGTTTTGCTTCTACCCTTCAATTCATGATGAAAGGAAATCCAAATTCCTTGATGTTTGAGGATTTAGACTCTGTTTTGTTGCAAAAGGATCAATCGAGGTAGAACAAGTCCATTATGTGTATTGTAGATCAAGTTTTCTTAGATAGTCAAAAGGGCAAAGGTAAATGGATCTCATCTACTGGTAAGTAGAAATTTACTAATGTTGCATAGTGAAAGAAGGAAGACAAAGATGAAAAGAAAATAGAGAAGCAGAAACAATTTTGGAAATATTGTAAAGGTAATGAGCATGTCATAAAGTATTGTCCAAAACACGTTGCAAAAGAGGCAAAGAAAAAAGAGGCTGGAATGGTTGTTGCAGAAGCCTCTCACCTAAAACAGGGTCTATAAATCTTGTGCACAATGAAGAACAGGTCTTTACTACTATTTGCAGTTATGAACCATCTTCTCATGAACACTGTATGTCTACAATACACTCAGATGTTTGGTACTTTGATAGTGGAGCAACCAAACACATTACCTTGTAGTGCAGTTTCTTTAGTTCACTTGAGCCCACCCCTATAGGGAATACTATCCCATGTGCCAACAACTCCTATTATCCTATTATGGGAGTTTGTGAGATCATTTTGACTACTGCAGATGGTGGTTCTTTAACATTGCCACATGCTTTGTTTGTGCGAGGGATCAAGAAAAATATGTTGTCAGTTTCAGCATTAGCCAAGATTGGCCTTCTTGTCAAATTTTTTCATGATAGATGTATAGTTCATGATCTCTGAAATGGCAATGTTATTATTGCTTCTAGCATTTCATGTCATGAGCTCTATAATCTTGTAGACTATGAAAATCCATGAATGATTCAGCATCTGGAGTTCAATATTCTTAGGCTATCTCAGATGCAAAGTTTTGGCATGCACACTTTGGTCATCTGATTTTTTGCTAGATTGCTACACTTATAGATATCTAAAATGGTGTCCTCTCTGCCCAAACTTGAGGCACCTAGTAAACATGTCTGTGAAGGTTTTATTCTAGGAAAATGTAGAATTTCACCTCCCCAAAAGGAATTGCTGGTCCAAATGAGGCAATTTTCTAGCCTTTATAGGTTTCACATGATGATAGAGATCATTCCATTTTTTATGTAGGTTTACATGATCCACTTGTTGATGAGAGAGATGATGTAGAGGAGGAAAAAAACTATGCCTAAATATTTGGTGCAAACTTTCTGAGGTAGAAAATTAGATGCAACTCTATCATATTGCACTTGCTCATGCTCTCATAGTGCTTCTTTTGCATTAGATTTCTATGTTATGGCTATGTCTAGTCTTTATGATGAAAATGAGCCTGATTTGAGGACATAGACCTTGTTAGGAGAGTTGACTATGAGGATTGGTGCCTTCTCAGAGATAGAATCAATGCTTGGGATACCTTTAAGACTCATCTCCTTGTCGAAAATAAGCCACCCCACATTGAAGGGTTAAGATGGACCAACGAGAATTCATTCCATAAACCTCTGTGGATCCATAAGCACCTTAACTTGCATGTCTCCCCTAATAGGAGATGGTGCATGAATTGGCCTAGCATTAGATGGTAGCTTACATGGAGCTAGAAAACTTACGTGCAGGGACATGTAGTATCCCCTCGTTGAGAACAAAAAATCAGTTCTTATGTTGCATCGGTACTATAACAACTCCATGCAACAAAGATGTTGATAGTAACTCAAAACTGTGAACTCACACATTGGTAATATAACAACGCCATGCAATGGTGTGGATTCATTTAACAGGAATAATCACTTTTGCAAGTGAAGGATTAAGTTATCAATGCATTCTTTGGAGAATGAAGAGTGGAAATATCAATGCATAAAACAAATTGGTGATATAGATCAATGATAGCCCTGCATTAAATTATGTGGGGTTGACCACTCTGTATAGCGGTGCAGGTTAAAGCTATCAACATTACCAATTCCCAAATAGAGTGCCCAAGAATTATCATCTGCATCATCTTCCTATCAACAATTGATCAATGTTCATAACCTATGCACTAATAAGAGGTTAGAGTAACATGAATATCCACGAGATTGAGAAGACTTATAACAGTTTTCCAATAGATTGCACAGGAACAATCCCTTCCCGATTTCTTTATTGATGCATAGCAGGGTATAAAAAGCAGCATTTGAGCAAACTTTTTGTTATTTGCAAGATGACCCTACTCATTGATTCCAAAATATGCTAAATAATCCCCTAGTTTTATGCTAATCCCTCAATCCTCTCCCTTCCTTCTCTGGAAACATGAACCACTTTGGAATCCTTACAAAAGAAAATCCAAATTAAGAAAAAGGAATTATTTTTTAGAGAACAAATTAACCAATAGAAGAATAGATTTGTAGCATTTTTTTATGAAAAGAAGGAGATAAGAAACTATGTGAACTCAAAGATGACCTGTGTGTGAGGACTATGAGAGAAGAAGAAATAAAAAAACACACATAAAGATGTATTGGCCAATGCACCACACCTTGCAAGCTTTATATACTGGAAGATTTCTTCACCTAAAACTCTTCCCGCCTTTCTTTTTCCCAACCACCTTTTCAACTAAAAGGAATAGTAGTTGATGCTAGACTTAATTAACCATGCAACCATGTTCCTAAGATTCCTCTTTAAGCTAATGTAAAAATAGTACAGAAAAGAAATGTTGAGCTTATGTTGAACATCTTAGAATCCATCAAAATGCCTACATCTCAAGGCTAAGAAAACACAAAACAATATGAGTAAAATGGATAAGAAAATGAAGGATCTCGAAGAAAAAGTATTACATTTTAAGGCCACAATACAATAAGTAATTCAAGATTTCAAACCAGAGCAGTAGAGAGTTCTGAATGGACTATCTATCACTCAAAATCTCCTAGCTCGTGCCAATGAGAAGCTAAACTTATTAGGAACCCAAATGGGGGATTTTCCAATCACAATCATGGTAGATAGTTTTATTGATCTCAATGATAGGATGGAGAGGTCTTATTTTCCATTATCTTTTCAAGTAAGAAAAACCATATGTTAGAGGACAAGCTTTCCAAGATCAAGGAGAAAATAGTGATAGATCAACCATCTATCAGATTTATGAATACCAAGATGAAGGGTGTAATGATCCCCATATTGTATACTTAGATTCTACTCCAGGTGAAGCTCTGTTGAAGATTCTCTCTCATTTTGTGCCTATTGCCCAAGTGAGGAAATAGACAAATATGATGGTGGTTGTACATTATGTTTATGGTGAATACAATTTTGTTCATTATGAAAAATGAAATTTTGTAATATATCCTCCACGAGCATTTAAATGCTAGTCATCTTAGAAGATGTTGTAGCTCATATTGTGCATATTCACCAAAATCTCTATGCTTGTATTTACTCTACATTTTTGTATTCTTTATAAATGCAATAATATGTGGCTACCACAAACATTCCAATACTAGTCATCTTGGAAGATGTTGTAGCTCATATTGTGCATGTTCACCAAAATCTCTATGCTTGTATTTACTCTAAGTCTTGCGCCCATGTATTTTTTTATAGTACTTTTTGTGATGATTCTCGCTACTTGAATTGTGGCTCACTCCATAAGTTAAATTTACTCTAAAAGTAACTCTATTTTAGTAACTCTCATATCCAATGTCGATCACAACCAATAATTGGCATCGTCTTGTTCCTATATTCATGTTAGTGCTCAAGGATGGTATTATCAAGATCTAAATGTGATACCAAGTTATCTATGTGCTTGAAATAGAGAAAATCTAGTTTAAGACAATCAAGTTTGACTATAGGTTTGCTCCTATGGGCCCAAAAAATGTGGTTCTAGAAGAAAAACAAATATACTAACCACAAAATGGAGAAGTGCAAGTTGATTTAGTTCTAGTGGGAGTAGACCAACTGCAAAGTTGTGCTCTTGATGGAGGGTTGCATCTAAGGTGGGAGCATTTTTTCTTTCCCTTCATACAAGAAGTAAGTATTCAGACAAGGTTGTTATATGCAAAGTGTACAGACTAACTAGAAAACACTAAGTTTTGTCTTTGATAGAAAAGGGTATATGATCCAAGAAACTTTAGTTGATTGTAGTTTCCCTAACTATTACAATGGTAATTTAATGGATTCCAATTGTTTATGATCTTGATAGTGAGATCACATAATCAAGTTTAATAGGAAAAACTTCTCTATTTGGAAGAATTAAATCATCGATGTACTAATTGATAGGATGCAATGGAGATTCATGGAAGGCATAACAAAGAAGCTTGCCAACATTGACCAAAAAAATTGGAAAGAGCTTGATCAAATGGCTGGGTTGAGAGTTTAGATTCAATTAGCTAATAATGTACATTTCGTGATGTTATAATGCAATACAACTAAGAGTGTGGCAAAAATTATGGAATCCCTATGAGAGAGACAACACATTTAACAAGGCATACCTCATGTGGAGATCCTATGAGCTTTGAATGTGATATATATTGTGCTGTAGCCACATAAATGATGTTGATGCCCTACTCACACACATGTAGCCACAAAAGCTTAATAACAAGGATGATACAAAATTAGAATTATTTTTTTTTGCACATTACCCGATTCATGGGATACATTCTACAAAAATATCAATAATAGTGCACGAGAAGGCAAGTTAGTTCTACACCAATGTTTGTGATGTGTCATCAAAGTGAGGAAATTCAAAGAAAGACCAAGGTGATGACTTTTACCAGAGAAGCTCACATGGTCCAAACATCAAGGTACACATCTTAGAATAGAGGTAGAGATAGGAAGAAAAAGGAGGAGAAACATAGAGAGATTATTCATCAAAATTAAGAGGTGGAGTGTTACCAATACCACAAAATGGGACATGTGAAGAAATTCTAAAATTCCCTAAAGAATTCCAAAGAATAGTAAAAAGCTCATGGAATTTATGATGATGGAAATGGTATAAAGTGTAATGCAAGTGGCAAAAGGAAAAATCAAGGAAGTAAACATAATTAATTCATATAAACCAAGACTCTAGTGGGCACGACTCCATCAGCAAGGGATGTTCTTTTGTTTATAATACAAATCTACTAGCGAGACTACATTTGATGAGGTTCTTTCATTAAATAGTGAGACTCAGATCACCAAAATTTTCTCCTTCGAATCTCCTTCTCATGCTTGAATTCTCAATTCTAGAGCACTATTTCATGTGACATTGCATCAAGGTGGTTCACACAACAATGAGAAAAACCTTAGTATAGTCTGGCTTGGAAACTCACATCAGTGTGACATTGTCGGGATCGATGATTGCAAATTTATATTGCAAAAGAATGGTCCTCTTCACTCTCAAGAATTTCCAACATGTACCATACCTTACCCACAATGTTTTGTCAAACTGTTTGTTTGATGAAGTTGGCTACAAAGTAACCTTATATGCTCAAATATTTTATTGTCAAAGGAAGTATGATTTTTGTGAGAGGAGGTAGGTGGGCAAACTTTAACCTTTATTCATCCACTAGAAAGGTCTACTTCTCATTGTTTTTGGGATTCATCTCTGAGAGTTGTGGCATAGCCAATGGTGTAATATATCACACAATAGGTTGGAAGTATTTTCTCTGAAAGAATTTCTTATGAAAATGTTTGCAGCATGAAGAGCAAGCATAAGGTTGTCATTATGCTCAACAAAAACCTACAGAGAACCCTTAGAACTATTTCACATAGATGTTCGTGGATCAATGCCCAAAAGACTCCTAGAGACACATTATACTCAATAGCTTTTGTGGATGACTCAAGAAGAAAGGTATGTGCATACCCTCTCAAGTTAAAGAATAAATTGTTTTCTATTTTTTAGAGATGGTTGGCTATAGTGAAGTTAGAAACCTACAAAAGTAGCTTAAAGCACTTCGATAAAACAATGGTGAAGAATTAATCTATATGGAATACTCAAAAGGTTGTTTGGTCAAAGGAAAATAAACGACATGCAATGCTCACATGACTTAGCTGAGATCAAGTAAATTCTAACTCAACTTTTGATATGAAACATTTGGGTGAAGAAAGGCACATTCTTGGCATGTGTATTACTTGAAATAGGCATAATCATTGCACCTTTCTCTCATAAGACAAACATATCTTTATGGTGATCAAGAAGCTCAAAATGGATCGATTAGATTTCTTTGGGCCTATAAAATTGTGGTTTTTCCCCTCACACTACAAGTAAAAATTTGAACAAGCATTCCATATAAGTTTCTAGAGATAACACAACAAAATATTTTAGTTCAAACCTTTGGCCATATAGACATGGTTGCTAGGGTTGAATGGGTTATAAATTCTACAATCCAACCAGAAAGCAACTCAATACAAGTAGGGATGTTGCATTTGAAGAAAATAGGTTATGCTATGAAGAAGACAAGCAAAAGGTAAAGTTACTTTGTGATCTTGAATTGTGCATGAAAACATTGTTTCGTATGCGCATGTTTGTGCTTAATGAGTGTTTCAATATGTTTATGCTCTTTCATTTAGCTTTCATTAAATTGTAGCAATATTATCAAAATGAAGTTTGCTACCATACTTTGATGTTAATAAAATGAATCATATATGAAAGCATAGAGCAAAAACAAATATTAAAACCAATCATTAACTTGGAAAATACTTATCTTTGGATAGAGCTAAGTCCTTCTAGAAAAACTGTTCTCCATCCTCATGATTGTCAAAAATCTCGAAGCATATCTTTTGCACAGCTTAGCCATCCAACACCGAATGCTTGTAGAAGCGTTATCCTTCATGGCTTCATGGCTACTTTGAAATATATGTAGCCACCTAATATCGGGATTTGTTTTCAGATTGTGTTGAGGATAGCCTTAGTTAGCATTGATGTTTGAATCTCTGAAGCCGCCAGGTTTTCTTGATCATTTCTAAGTTTGAAGAAAAGCCATTGGGCAACATTGGAGCTGAGGTTCAACACCTGTCTTCTGATCGAGGATGACTGTGGATGGAGGAGAGCAATGTTGATGCTAGATCAAGTCTCACATTCCCTCTTGTCTAACACTTTTGCTATAATGCATGAGCTCGTCTACTATAATGCATGGCAAATATCTCGTCTACTATAATGCATGAGCTCGATCCCTGATCGGTGCTCATTAAAGAGAACGAATCTCTTTTGTGATGTTGTATGAGCTGCAAAAAAAAAAAAATTATGAGAGCCGATGTCGGTCAGTTGGTAGAACATATAGATCTATAGTGCCTCGCGATGCGTTGATCCCTGCTACTACAAAGAATGAATACATAGATTTTTTTTGCCCTTTACTCATTACAGATGATGAAGATTGCCTAGAAACATAAAACTTCAATCTGGAATAGGCTAAGCCCACCATACAAAGCTAAAATTGTTCACATGGTTACAAACAGCCGAATAACTTTATTCAAGATTTTTTGTTTTAATTAGTTATTGTCGCATTAGAAAGAGATTTTCTGCATATCGTAATGATATGCAAGTAGAAGGGGGGTTGGCGTAAGGATACATACTATAAAATACTTTCGAAAAAGTTTATTTTTAAGGGTTTTGCCTTGATGGTTAGTCTTCTTTTTAGATTTGGACAAATTTTTGTGTCCTCTATTTGAGTTGTGAGACTCTAATCTAGTACATATGCCAATTCGACAATTTTATGAGTGTCAAACTAGCTTGATGCTGGTTAAGAGTAAATGTGGTTCTTATATTCTTGTTAATTTTGGAAGCTTCTTTTGCACGAGCCAGAGTTTCTTTGGATATGAGATTTTAGGAGCAATAAGAGCAAGGTAAGGTTTACCTATTGGATATTGGATACTATGAATGCACATAAACAAAAAAAAAAAGAAACTTGGGAGCATTAAACACAATGTATTACTAATTTGGGGATGCAATAAAGATAAGTAA
This sequence comes from Ceratopteris richardii, assembly GCA_020310875.1. Classification (NCBI taxonomy): domain Eukaryota; kingdom Viridiplantae; phylum Streptophyta; class Polypodiopsida; order Polypodiales; family Pteridaceae; genus Ceratopteris; species Ceratopteris richardii. Next base: position 27,538,415 of record CM035436.1, on the reverse strand, counting down.
TCCATTAGGATTATGCACATATACACAATTCAAGGGAAAAAACCTTCTAAAGAGGGAAAAAAATTTCTCATAGTCCTAAGTATGTTCATATACATCACTACCAAAAAATGAAATCTGCATTTTTGTGAAAAGTATTGGTTGAAAAACCAAGTGTTGGGAAAGAGCTACTTACGCTTCTTAGCTTCCTACACCTCACAAAAGCAAAAGAATCGTGAAAAAACATGGGAAAGGGGTACCTTACCCACCTTGGAAAAATTTTGAAGCCATAGAGATACAAATAAGTTCACATAAAAGCAGATAAGAGGCCAAGAAAGATGAATTATCGGTCCACAATTCTTCAACTGTATCGTTTTTTAAAATGACAAGAACTCCTCACAAAATAGAAGGGATTAAATCATAAACATGTGGCCTAAATTATTTCCACTCGTTCATTTTGATGAGCATTGTCAAAAAGAATACTAGGCATGATATATTTAGGTAGTGATGTGTGTGAAAACACTTAGGAACATTAGGAAAATTATTCCCATCATAGGAGGTTTGTGCCCTTGGCTTGTGTATACATCTATAGCAATTTTTGAATCACAGTATTTAGTTAGTGGCCATGGATAAAAAGCAATGATGTATCCCATATGTTGGATGTTGAGGATAATTTGGATGGTAATAATTAACCATTGTGGACATACATGATGCATCATGTATTGGTAGATAAAGGGATATAGAATATTCTGCAGGGTGTTGACAAATGTCCTAGTACACATGCATGTTGGAGGAGATGGTGGATAAATTCTAGAGATGAGGTGATGTTGCAAAATCCTGCTTCACACCACCCAAGAGCAAGTTGTGAAGAGTAGCGTAGACCTTTTGAGCTTCCAAAAATCACAAATAATCACCTAATTGCTTCAGAGTATGATCCTCTAATCAATGGATCAAAATAGATGAGTAGAAAATTCAACTATGCACTAAGACTTGCTATTTTTGTCCCTACACATGTTCAATGAAACGAAGAGTGCTCTCAACTTGCTAGAAATTGATTGAATTCCTTTTGGGAGTATTTAATTGAATTAGATAGCTACCAATCACAAGTTACTTCACTTGAAATGATCAAGTGTACTATGAGAATTACTTTTAGCAAATCAATAGACCATCCCGACTATTTTGGGCTTCAACAGTATGCAACATATGTACTTAACATGTGTGCCACCAAATCACTCTAATAAATTACTCCATATGAAGCTTGGCATGGTTGGAAGCCATTTTCTACTCATCTATGTGTCTTTGATTCTCTGGCATATGCATTAGTGCTTAAAAAACAGAAAAGAAATATTGGATGGTAAAGTAGTGAAATTATTTTTGTTGAAAGCAAAGCCTATCGTTTGTATCATCCATAGGCTAAATGCATTCTAATTATCCATGATGTTTTTTCTAAAAGACGTAACTCAAACCTTAATTTTGTGTACCAAGGAGACATCAGTTAGCTCAAAGGATGTGTATGACACTCTGTTACGTCTTTTTATATATGGAACATCAAGTTCTAGTCTATACGAGGTGATTCCTAATCCTTTTTAGGTTTGAAATGATGATCTAATGATGAGATGGTTGACATAGAAGAAGTGAAAACTATGTGTAAATGGTTGGTGTAGACTTTGAGAGATAGTAAACTAGATGCATCTTTTTCATATCATACTTGTTCAGGATCTCATAGTGCTTCCTTTGCATCATATTGATATGCAATAGTTGCCTCTAGTCTTTGTGATGCGAATGAGCCAATTTCTTTTGATGAAGTAGAATTGAGAAACTTGGATGGCTACTATGAATTGGGTTATGTGCACACTCAAGTCCTCAAGTAGTACAAGATGTCACGGGAGCACTAGATCATGCTCCCTCACTAGAGTAGTCAAGATTTTGGAAATAATACTTATGATTTCTAGATCACCAATGTAGGGAAATAATACAATAATATGTAACTGATACAAGAAGTCCCACAACCTTGGATTGATAAGTATGGAAAACTCAACTACAGATGATACATGAGATCCCACAACTGGGGACCATATGTATGGACACTATTGTTATAGGCAAAGTGTGCGAAGGGTAAAAGCTCAAACCAATCATTTTAATGATAGTTGATGGAGCAACAAATATATTGTTCTAGGACTTGATTCATCCATTTTTTTGGTCCATCGATCTATGGATGATTGGCTATAGATAGTTGAACTTGGGCACCACGGAGATTTCAAAGAATGTTCCAAAATCTAGATATGAACCGTGGACCTCAATCATAAACAATATCAGCGGGCAATCCATGAAGCCTAAAGATGTATCTGAGAAAAGTTCTAACAGTGGCTACACATATTATCGCCTTGGTAGTTGGAATGAAGTGTGCCATTTTTTGTAAATCTATCCATTATAACAAGAATATTAATGTACTTATCCAACTTTGGTAGATCTCTAATGAAATCTGTAGATAATGAACGCCATGGCCTTTCTCGAATAGGAAATTTTTGCAAGAGGCCATGAGGTTTATATTGTGGTACCTAAGATCTATTGCAAGTGTCATAGGTTCAGATATATTCTTTGACTTCGTTCCACATTTGAGGCCACCAAGAATCCCTTGATATGAGTTCTATTGTTTTATTCACTCCAAAATGTCTTGCTGCAAGGTTATCATGAAGTTGTTGAAGTTTTTGGATCTTGAGCTTTTCTAGAGGGACATACAATAGGTTCTTCTAGAATAGTAACCCATCCTTTTCTTGGAACTCATTTACTTCTTGAACTTTTCCTTCTTGATTTTTTGCTTGAAATTACAAAACAGTTCTTCATGTCATAGGGTCTAACAAATCAATTGGGTCAAGCTAAATCTTCTTCATGGCTAGAAGATATAGTTGTTAACTAGAGATGTTCAGGCTTGAGGTATGCACTCTCTTGTTAATCAAAAGCCTCTTCTCCTTTCTTTGGTACAAGGTAGGATCTTCTTGACAAGGTATCTGACTGACATTGCTGGTGTCCTAGATGGTATGTGATGTCAAAGTGGAACTTGGATAGAAAGTTACTCCATCAAGATTTCCTTATATTGAGGATGCAGGTGGTCATAAAATACTCTAGATTCTTGTGATTTGTATACACAATAACTTTATGAGATACTCCATCTAGATGGTGATAACAACTATCAAATGCATCCACTATTGCAAGAAGTTATTTATCATGGACTTCATAATCAATCTTTAGAGGGGATAATTTCCTTGAATGATATGCAACTAGATGTAGGATTCCATCATCTCCATGTTGGGATAGACTGCCTCCCAAGGCAAACTCTGAATGCATCTATCTCTAGGAAAAAGGTCTTGGAAGAATCAAGGTGAACTAGAATGGAGCAATATTGAATGCCGATTTTATAGTTTGAAAGGCTTTTGTTGCTTCTTCACTCCATGAGAATTTTTCATTTCCTATAAGCTTGGTAAGAGATGTTACTATCTTGGAGTAATCTCTGATAAATATCCTATAAAAATTGGCAAACCCTAGAAAACATTGTACATCTCGAACACATGAAGTTGGTTACCAATCAAGTATTGTCTCCATCCTCTTTGGGTCTAGAAGATTCCTTTCTTTCATACAATATACCCTAGAAACCCCAATACTTCTTTCTAATGAAAAGAGCACTTCTCCAATTTTTCATATAAACCTTTTCCTATTAGTTTCTCTAGGACTATCTTTACATGACATTAATGATCCTCTAGATGTTTGGAGAATTTCAAGATATTATCAAGGTATATTACCAAAAAATCATCTAAATACTCTTGAAAGATATCATTCATCATATGCTGAAAGACGGTTGGAGCATTTCTCATACTCAATGGAATAACTACATATTCAAAATGCCCATATCTTGGTCAAAACGTTTTCTTCCATTCGTCTCCTTCTCTGATCCTTACACAATTCTAAGCTCCTCGAAGGTCAATCTTTGTGAAGAACTTTGCTTTCCCAAGGTGTTCATGGTGCTCTCACATGGGCGGTAGAGGGTATCTATTCTTTATAGTGACTTTATTCAACCCATGAGAGTCTACACACATTTGGAGGTTCCTATCCTTCATCTTTACAAATAGGATAGGGGCTTCTACAGGAGACTTTGAGTGTCTAATAAATCCCTTGGCTAGATGATCATCAATATTCTTATGTAATTCTGTAAGTTCCTATGGGGATAATCTATAGATTAGTTTGAAGAATGGTTGTGCTCCCTCTTGAAGTTATATGGCATAATCAGAAGGTCTATGCTCTCGAGAAACATCTTGGTACTGGTTGGATAGCTTCACTAGATCATCTTTCTCGGAGGATATCTACATCTTGGTACTAGTTGGATAGCTTCACTAGATCATCTTTCTTGGACTCTTGAGTTGGTACGATATAGATCATATATGCGGGTTCATTTAGTATTGCATGCATGAAGGCTTTAGCTCCTACATATGTTGGTGTCAAAGTGAAAGGCTCAGTTAATGGATCAAGTCAATTACTGGTGTTCCAATGATGGCACACAGAGGCTGCTTCAGGCAAAATTTGGTGGAAGCACAAATAAGATCCAGATTCTCAAAACATTTGATTAGATCAAGTAAACACAAGAAGTTTTGATTAGATCAATAAGCAAAGTTCTTTCTCAAATATATGTAAGTTCATACAACCATAATTCATGTGCCGACTCTACTACAATCTTCACGAGACACATAAAGAGAGCATGTCTTGTATGGAGTAAGATTCATACATAAAACCTATACTTTCACATTCACAAGCAAGTCATTACACTATCAAAGCTACGAAACTATAAGCTCAGAATGAAATTCATGTTCTCTTTGTTTGCAAATTGATGCTCATATGACAGAACAAAACCGAGATCTCACATTCATATGTTTGTCAAATTATGTGAATGTACAAGAATTGGAACACGCATCTTTTCATATGAAAAACTTGCTCTCCTCAATGCTTCACTTGAAGTACCGCATTCCACAAACTATATTGTATCGTATCACTCAAAATTCATAATTTATATGCAATACAAAGAGTGTTCCCTAAACGTAATGGATGAGCATCGAACTTGAATTCTTATGCATATAAGGCATGCCAAAAATATATGACAATGTAGAAGACAACATTCAATCAGAGTTTGAAAATATGAAAGTGATATGCTTGATAGACTTAACTAGTTCGTGTGATATAAGTTAGAGGAATTCCCATCAATTCACCTATGTCATAGCCAACCAATTGTGCTTTGTGTCTACAATTAAAAAACACCCAGTGCTCCAAACTTCGTGCCATATAGTCACATCGGCAATTATACATAACAGTGGGTTCACACCATCCTGCAGTACAATGAGCGCTTCCATATGGCACAATATGATTTGGTTTAGAAAAAGAAAAGAATTCCAGGTCCGCCATTTCTTGAGCTAGCCTCCCCCCTCGGAACAAATATATGCCACTTTGACAATAGCTTTTGATTGGTTCTTTAAAATTTTCAACCAATCAAATAACTTAAAAGTTTTGAAATCTAAAGTCTACCGCCACTCTGTGCGAACTAAACCCCGCGGCACATGATGCGACTCAACAAACTTTATGCCGCCTTGTCTGAATCCACCCCAAATAATCCACATATTGACTTGTGGTTCTTGTTTCGAACTCTCAATATCTGTCCATAGTCATTCTCAATGCTTCTCAGAGAAGGAGAATCCTAATTCCTTTACAAAAACTTTGCTACATCTTCTTAGTGTCCATGAAATACAAGATCAAAAGCTTCATGAACCGCTACTATCGCCATTGGAGGAATAATAGAATACTACCATCGCCATTGGAGGAATAATAGAATAAGAAAACATTAACGCTGTTGGAAAACTCAGCTAGGAATTGAGGAAGACTCTTATATGAATCAACAATAGTTGCATACATATTATGAATTCATGTCCTACGAACTTTGATGTATGAATCAATTTCACCCTTGGAAAAATAGTAGCACAACCGCACATTGGCATCTAAATGGTATAGTCATGTACATACAATCAATTTAGCATCTTCTTCTTGATTTTTCTATGTCCTTCTTCTTCTTCCAAATTCTCTGTGACACTCATTCCCACCAAACCTACACATCACCCTTGATGGGCCAAGAAATATCTGCTTTTCAATGTCAAAAATAAAATCATCTTGAATGTGAGTGGTAAGCTTCAATTATTACGTGCAGCGAAGAGAAAGAAAAGTGCTTGTGTAGGGCCATGAAATTAGCCCTATCAAATGCATACTTGGAAATGCATGTATGAATGGTATGGTGCAAAAAATAAGGAATTGGGCATTCGATGATGAAGTTTCTGTGCTCACTTACATACATTCCAAGTGTAGCTACATAAATCCTTTCAAACACTCTTTGCGCATAGAGAAAAAACTAGGTGCCTCGATGCTCGATGCATGGTCATGAGATGGGACCCTATCATGCATACTTTAAGTGTACTGGAAATTGCAATGGTGCATAGATAAGGTAATAGGCATCTGATGATGACGTTTCTTCTCCCAAACTTATGCTCTGCTTCAAGTTCTCATCTTGCATCTACAATTCGGATTTGTGAAATTGGACATGCACCTATTGGATAGGATGCTTATGTGCTCATACATCTCAATCATGCATACTTTAGATGGAAGAATTTATAAAAAACATGGTGCAAAAAATTGAAATTTGGGCATGGATTCCTAAAAATATCTTTTTGAAAGATTTTGTCTTTATTTCATCTCTTTCAATCCTCCTTTGCCTGCACATCAAATTCAACTTAAACAACAAAAAATTATAACGTCCATTCTTTTCTATTCGTCAAAAACCTGATTAATTTGATTCCACTTTAATCATATTGTCTTCATCTTCATTCTCATCATTAGCGAGTGATTCCATCAATACTTCTAGACTTTCATATAGTTCATCATCTTGTCTTTCAAAGAGTTTCACTCGTTTTCCTACAAAAGGTACTTTGAACACAACATTGTCAAACTCCATTTAAACATAAGTGTTATTTTCATTTACTTTCAATACAACATAATGACCAAACCAGCGTTTCATTAATTTCTTTTCTTGCTTCATATTGTGATTCAAATGAACTATCATAAACTAGAACCCAATCGCCTTCTTGAACCTTCTTAGGCCATAGTCAATGTCGTTTATCAAAGTACATCTTGTTCTTTATTCTTGATGCTTTTAGCTTTTCTTTCGCTTCCTCCAATTGCTCTTCTTCCTTGTCTAATTGCTACAATGTCAAACATAACAATTTCTCTCTCAATATGTTAGTAATCCAAGATAAGAAAAACCATTTCAACACATTTGTTTCAATTGGAAATACTGGTTTTTGTGCATACATTAATTCCATAGGCATATATCTAATCATGCATGTACAAGTCATGTGATCAATGCACAAAGGAAATGGTAAATATTCTGGTCATTCATTAATTTTTCCTTCACAAGCTTTTGCAACATCTTTCACTATCAATGAATGATCTCTTTCTATTTCCCTATTCGCTTTGGGATTATATGCTATAATCAATGATAATCCAATTCCATGCTTGTGGAAAAGATCTATAGCTTCTTATGCATCAAGTTATCCATGGTCAGCTACAAATTTCTCTGCATAACCGAATCTACAAAATACATCCTCTAGTAAGAATTTACATACATTTCTCATTAGTTTGGTATGCCAAGCTCTACCTTTAGCATGATTAGTAAGATCCTCCCTACTAAGCACAATATAATGCATGTTGTTTACTCCTAATGGCATAGTTGCTAAGTCAATAACTCATTTATAATGTATGCTAGGTGGATAGGTAGGTTGCAATGCATCACAATGTTTCATAGATGAGTGCATTTGACATTGTTTACATCATGGAACATAAGATAAAATATGGACATACATTCCTTGCCACCAATATCTTTCCTTCATTTTCTCATATGTTCCCACAAACCCCCTATGTTTTCCCACAGAGTCATGTAGGTCATTTATTATACTTCTTTGTAACTCCCTTGTTCTGACTACACGTTGAGGAAACTTTATCTTCCCTCGGGAATGTCTCCATATCAATCCATCATGTAAGAGAAAATTAAATGCATGCTTCTATATATTTCTAAAATATCTTGAAGTCCAAGAAGTTCATGCAACCATTTTAGTGAGAGAATATCCAATATCAAGTCATTGTCATCATAACTTGCTTCATTGAAAATTTCATGTACAAAAGATTTGGTTTCATAAGCAAGATGTTTAATTGCAATAATTTTTTCAAATTTACCTTCATCATATCGTGCTCTCAATAGCATAATTGAAACAAAATTTGTTTTACCTTAGATATGAATAAATTCTAGATTCATAAATTTTAATATATGCAAATCATCATAGCATAGCTATATCTAGAGTTCAAGATTTCCCAATCATGCCAAGGAGGGGTAAACAATCAGTTTCTACAATTACAGCACTTGTGGATGCATAGTTGTTTTGCTGCCTTCTGTTATTTTGATTCTTCAACCTGCAATCACGTTCAAAGTGTCCAGGTTTACCACAATTCCAGCATCCTTTACTATCATTACCTGAATCATTTCTTTGGAAATTTCTGTGACCTCTTTGACTCCCCCTGCCTCGAAACTGTCCTCTTCCTCCTGCATGATTCTGTTGTTGACCTTGGTCTTGGTTATTGTTTCCTCTTCCACTTCCAAAACCTCTACCTCTGCCTCTTCCTCTACCAGAGTAGAATACCTGCTCAGAATTAGGCTTTCCTTGGGAGTTTGAATCCTCACCAAGATTCTTTTCTTCAATAATCAGCATAGACACCAAATCAGCAAAATTTGGAATATTTTCCCTAGTCTGTATAGAAGTTCTGAACTGCTTATATGCAGCTCCTAAACCATGAAGGCACACTTCCACCTTATCATCATCATCTACATTCACGCCAATAGATGCAAGTGACTCACATATGCTTTTGATTTTTAAAGTGTAGTCACTTACCGACATGCTCTTTTTCTCCAATGTATGCAGCTCGTTCTTGAGTTGCAACTTCCGTGCCTTTGTATTGGTCTCGTACAAAGTGACCAAATTGTTCCAAGCCTCTTTTGGAGTCTTCGCATCCTGTATGTGTCCAATCATGCTATCTTGTATGCTAACAGATAGCCAATACATTACCTTTCGTGCTCCCTGATTCCATTCCTCATATGCTCTTAACTGTTCTGCAGTACGATTCCTTTCTGGTAACTGCAGAGCATTTTCATTCTCTCCTTCGATGTACTTCTAGTAGCCTTTTCCCATCAGGAAATTCATCATTCTGAATCTCCAAGCATGGAAGTTGTTCTTGTCTAGCTTATCGCTCATAAGCTGACTCATTCCATCTACGTTTGCCATTTCTGCAACAATTCACAACACCGCAACACACTACAAGCAGCACTTCTGCTTGAACACTATCGCACTATGACGTGACAGTTCGATCTCAAAAAAACACAGTTTTCGTGTATCAACAGTACATGGAATCACTTGAAATTTTGGATCTGGAATATATGAGTGTCGCCAAACACAACGCAAGTTACAGTTTCTGAAACTGACCTGGTTTTTCTATGGGCCCCACCTTGCGGGCTTGAAACGAAGGTCGAGAGGGCTCGGAAACTTCGATCTGACAAAAACGAGTGAGCGTAAAGGGATAAATCGCGAAAATATTTTGAGGTCTTCTACCTTCACGACAATTTTCATAGCAAATGGAGGCCGTTTGTGAAATCGCGTTTTCTCCACGCCTTGTCGTGTAGTCTTCACCGTCGCCTTCTCCACGAGCTCTCTACAGCCACGCTGGCTCTGATACCATGTCACGAGGAAGGAGATAAGGAAGAGAGCTCACACACACACTCTCACTCTCAAGGAGAATCACACACACAGATTGAGGCAAGGAAGAATGATCTTCTTCTTCTTCTTCTATTACATAAAAGGAATGTACAAGAATGACCTAAAAAAACAAGAATACAACCAGTGCAATATATAAAGACCAGTACATACGGAAAAACCTAATGTCCGCAAATGAGTGAGCTGGCAAGAAACAAATGTGCCATCACTCTCGATAGATAAATCTAATAAAGCTCAATGAAGTATCCCTGACATATACCGGCGTGACCACTATACATGTCAGAGAAACGAAAAACTGGTACGTGTCATCCTGGATCATCACATGTTGAGCTTGATATCTCAACAGCAACCAACTTGGATCTCAAATCGTGATGAATAGTTTTCGCTTGATTATCACACTTGATGGGGTTTTCCTTACTTCCGAGCCTCGCCAATGATCTAGCTATATCTACATGCATATTAATGGATCTCTTGTGGTAACCACTATGATCCAAAAACTTTGTATTTGTTTTGGTGTCCTAGGCCTCAATAGCTTTAATATAGCTATGATTTTATTCGGATCATAGGCCATACTTTTGAGAGGCACGACACACATCCAAGAAGGGCATCTTCTCTCACTTGAAAGTGAGACTTATTAGGTTTTAACTTCAATTTTGTTTCCTTGCGTCTATTGAATAGCTATCATAATTGGAATAAATAATCATCTAAGCAGTCTAAAGGAGTAGCAGTGCAACTACTCGAGAAGGAGGAAAAATAAACAATGGAAATCCATATAGCCTCTAAAAGCAAAGGTCTAAAAATAACGTTCACAACTCTATTGAAATTTATTGGGGCATTTCTAAGTCCAAAATCCATCTTAACATAAACATATTTCCCCTATGGCATGATGAAGGCTATCTTTTCTTGATCCTCAGGATGGATGGATATCTCGTTATACCCACTAAATCCATCCATGAACTTAAAGAGTGTATGTGCTGATTTTAGTTGTATTCTTTTTGGGCATAATGACCATGGGGAAAATCCTTTCTAATAGATCCACTAGAATAATAATCCCAACATCCTTCATTTTTTGATCTCTTGGTAGACAACTTTATACTTTGGATTTAATATGTAGCTTTCCCCTTATTGGTTTGACTCCTTCAATCAATGGACTCCTACATTCCCCAAACTTGTAGGTAATCCTTTCAAATCCTCATAATTCCATGTCAATACATCCGCATAAAATTTCATAAAAGAAGTTATCTTTTAAATACTTTCATAACTATATGGGATGAGAATTATTATTATTGCGTAGCTGAATTTCTTTAACAGGGTTCCTATCTATCAATTCATCCAAAGGTTCTTATTCATCTTTGTGATCTTCCACCACTTTAACCCACATAGTCTTAGTCTCATATGCAATAGCACTTTTGATATCAATTTGTTCTTTCTTTTCTTGCATCCACCCTCCAAGAATTTAATGAGTTGGGAAAGAAATTTCTTCACTATATTGTTTTACCTTATAGGTAATTTCCTTCTTGGTATGTGAATCAGCTTTATCTACATTACACTTAAAAGGCATTTTCTTCCTCTTCAAAGGCCTATCATAGGTTCATCCAATGGAGCAACTTATATGGTCTCTTCTTTTTCTTCATAAAATTATGTACTTGTCTCGTTCAAAAATAATCTATAGCAAGAAAATAAGTTACCCACTTCCAACTAGACCAAAATGTCCACTTCCACATCCATATGCAATTTTGGGTTGTCCAGGTCTTGTTCCATAAAAATACCAATTGTTTGCATTATGTTGATTTGTCCATAGTTGTCTAGTCCTTTTTCTAAATATATATATTTAAACTCTTTTTCTTCATGTTTTATCCACATAGTATCCTAGGCCCAATCATATAAAACATTGGCATGCCTTAACCAAGGTCTCCCAATCAATAGAGAAAAATCCGCAGTCACCTATGATAGAAGTAATACAACAAAGTCCAAAGTAAGAATATTACCTTGCACCTCAATTGGAACTAGGGGACCTACTCCTAGTTGTCGTCTCCTCTCTCCGGCCAATATCACGATGAAGCTAGTTGGTGTTGATGATTGAAGCCCAAGATTTCCTATTATAAATTTAGGTATCAACTCAATACTTAAGCCACCATCCACTATAACTCCTTGTAGATATTGTCCTCTAGTAGTGATAGTGAGTTTTGGCTCTTATAATCAGTAGGGGGGGCACCTCTATAACCCTACCCTCAACTAGCATATTAGCCTTTAGAACTAGAGTGGATGTAGAGGCCTCATCAATGATCTATAAAATTTCTCACCCGAATATTGCATATAATTTTTATAAATAAAATATAGTAACCTCCTTTTTAATGGATTTAAATAGTCTTTAATACTTTCATTCTATAGGAGTATGGGACATGTGTAAATTCTTAAGCTCCTTTTGGACTCTACTTAATTCCTATCTAGTCGATTCACTTGTGCTTATAAGCTCTTGTTTTGATTGGTTCTCTTCACTTGGAGTAGGCATGTCATTAGATATCTCCTATTTCTTGGTCAATGACTCTTGGCACTCTTATTCCTGAGTGGCTTTCTCTTCGTTCTTTGCCTTCATAACAAAAGATTAAACTTTTTCTAGATCTACCACCCTAGCAGATGGTGATGCCATAATGCTTTCTTCCACAACTCCTTTCGTACTCATAGAGATCATCTAGATATGAGACCTTAATATGGATGCCTTCTTCTTTGGGCATCAAATGGTGTAGTGATCTCTTGCTTATCAAAAATTTTTGCAAGGGAGAAAATTCTCTTGTAGAGGATATTTTATTTGATAATGTTCAGGATTCCTACACGTAAAGAAAATGATTGACCTTGTGGGCTTATTTCCAAAACTACCCCAAGGACATGGATTATGGATATTACCTTCAATTAGTGCAACATTCATTACATTTGGTGATGATTGGAATCGTTCTTGTTCTTAGTATGCTTTTGAACGAATTTATCTTTGATGAAACTCCTAGGCTTCATAGCTAGGTTTTTTGCATAACTGGTTAGTCACACTTAAAAGAGGGCAGTCACTTACCACATGAATATTTTTTGGTAAATATGATTCACCATAGTCTACTTTTGATTCCACTTCTTGCATGAAGTTCTTATAACCCCTATCAAAGTTATGTCAATTCTTCTAGCTCGGCCTCCTCTTCCTTCTAGTTTTAGGGCTTTAATTTCATGCCTTGGTTATTTCACTATACTTTATTCTTCTTTGTGGGTATGTTTCTTCTGAAGTTCTTAAGCTCCTTCCTCAATTCTGTTACTCAATATTCAGGTTCCATATAGTATGGTAGGCTAGAAGAGCTAGTTCCATATTCATATGGAATTTGCTCCAGGAATTTGCTCCAATATTGCGGCTATGGTACTAAACTCTCCATCGTTCCAATAGGGAGCACCAATTCCTTGATCTTGCACTATATGGACACTAAAAGTGGTTTAGCAAGCCACTTTTTGATGCAAAAAACATGGGAAGGATCTACTAGTTTTGCCACAAATGATTTGGCTCTAGTAACAAATTTAGGAAATATCTCCCTAGTACTCAGTCATAAGTTCTCTAATTCTTCTATGATGTCCTCTACTATATTTTCTTGTTGGAACTGAGCTTTAAAGGCATTCTTCGTTAAGTCCCAAGTGGTAAAAGGCTTGTCAGTAAATTGACTAAACCATTTTTCTTCTAGGCCTTCCAATGTTGCTCGAGAAATGATCAGAAAAGATTCTTTCCTTCATATTAATCCTCTTATTTCACATAGGGATAAATATTTTCTCAAATGCTCATCAAGATCTTCATGTGCTAATCCTTTAAAGAAAGGAAACAATATTCAATTGAGAAATAAAAGTTTCTAAGTCTACTTAAGCGGCCATGTTTAATACTAATGATGTGGATGAAAGAGGATTGGCTGGCCTATGAATGACTTTGCTTCTTATTATTTTGAATGAAGCTCCTCAGGTTTCTGAACTAGTCATGATCATTAGTTGCATCCTCTCTCATAAGCTTGAGGTGAATTTCAAGGAAAAGGAAAAGTTACATCTTCAATTATATTATCGACACCCTTGCACTTCTTCTTCACTTTGTAATTGTGATCCTCCTATGCTCAAACTATCTTCTTCCATTGGGCATTGTAAAGTTTTTCAAGGATTCTTTAGTTGAAAGGGGTTTGAGTTTTGTATGAGAAAAGTGGAGAAGATGAAGAAAGAAAAGCTACACTAGAAGTCTACCTTGATTAGAATATCTTTATCTAAAATAAGTCAGAATATCCTCTCTAGGTAATCCTTTTAGGGCAAACAAGTACACGTAAGTACAACAAAATAGCAGAATTACTTTTCCACTCAACCTTTACACTGATCCTTCACCTTGTCTAGGAGCTTGCCCTTGTGTACTCCTTGCACTCAAGCGTCCAGTAATATTAATGTCCTGGTTACTTCTATTGTCACGATATAATACCTCCTTGATGAAACTATATCATACTTTTGTTGCTCTCTGTGCACTCTCTCTGCATAGGTTGTCTCTCTCTTTACATACTTTGTCTCTCTCTCTCTATCTCTTCTACATACTTTTCTCACTCTACATGTTGTATAAGTATGTGTGTCTTGCTCTGTCTTGCTCTCCCAATCTAGTCTATGCTCTTGCTTGACTAGTCCATCTCTAAGAATGCTCCTTTGTTGTTTTCATTCCTCTTACGTACATCACTTCACTTCCCAACTATTTGTATATCTTGATACTTTATTTGTTGTCCCAAGAACCTTCTCATGTAAAGACCAACCATTCCCTATGTTGTCTTGGAGTGACTTTTATAGAAAAAAAACTTTACATGGGGTCCACATAAGCTATTACATATCTTCTTTATTGCCTATCTTTTCCACTTTTGACCTTAGTTTCTAAAAAATGTATGCATAAAGGAGGGTTTATGTGAACCTTCAAGAACACTTTGAAAGGCTTTAAAACCTTTCACAAAGCCTTTTTGTAGCCTATATTTAACTTCACCTGTAAGACGATTGTGATCATACCACTTGTGTACAACCTCTACATCACTTTGTCAAGTCACCACTTTTATAGGCTCAATAATGTATGTGTGTGTACACACACATATATATATGTATATATATATATATATATATATATATATATATATATATATATATATATATATATATATATATATATATATATATATATATATATATATATATATATATATGTGCACACACTTACAAACATAAGAGAAAAGAGGTATGTCTGAAAGTTGTGAAATAACTATAAAATCTAGTTGGAAGGAAATATTTGATCATGCTATAATGAGATGTTAAAACTAGTTCCTTTGGGTGAATTGTTGTCCATCAAGCACTCTAATTAGCCTATGTCTATAGTGGGGAGGATAGTGGGCACTAAGACATGTCGACTTCAACTCAAACGAGTCTCCTACCCCGTTCCTACCCATAACGGACCCTTGGGCTCATCTAGTCTTAGTGTGGTCCTTAGCCCCTTTCCTACCCTTAATTAATGGTTTTTTTAGCTTTGTTCGTTCTTTGTACGTGCTCGGCATTCTACCTTGGCTCATGTGAGATTCAGGGGGTTTCATAGGTACTATGCCCTTCAGATTGTACTTTCCAATAACGCAAGCGCTCAAATAACAATAGATCGCAAGATTGAACTTCTTTGAAAATAATTTAAAAAAATAAAAAGAAAATGTTGAAGCCTACTTATCTTCAGACATCACGGAATTTTCCCGGAGGTGGATGCGGTATTGACCTTATGCAGCCTCTCCTTCTAATGCCGTTATTGAACTTTTTCATAGAAAGAAAAATAATAATGATGATGGTATGAATTGTACGCTTTTTCTTTGTCCTTGTAACATTACCATTTTCAGCTACTATTCATGATGTTTACATCCTCTCGCCTTTTGTGTACTCGATGGGAAGCTTTCCATATCCCTATCTCAACGGCTTCGCGGTAGTGGCTGAGCTTCGCGTCGGTCGAGTATTGAGCTTCTTCTCCGTAACTGCGCAGAGCACGTCTCTCTCTCTCTCTCTCTCTCTCTCTCTCTCTCTCTCTCTCTCTCTCTCTCTCTCTCTCTCTCCGTGACGTTACTGGTCGACAGAGAAAGCCTTTATGCGTTTCTGCATGACGACATGGAAATAAGAACAGTAATCATAGATCCTGAGTTCAGCGATGATGGAAGTAATGCCTTTCCCAACCAGTGGACTCTGATCAAGCGCGTGTATCAGATATTTTCTACTTCGTTCTACTTCGTTCTACTTCGTAGTCTACAACATCAGCGGCGTTGTACTTTGCCTCCGTGCAAAGCGTGATATACAACTGTGTCCGTCGGTACCGCCACTGCCCCACGAGTTGAAAGTCTAAAAGGAGGAGGAGTTCTGTTGGACTCACAGCGAAGGATATGAGGAACAGTTGATAGAAAGTATCTTTGGAGCTGCGACAAGAAGCTTTCCGTGTTCAGAGCAGATTCTTCCATGGACACTTCACCAGATATGTCTGAAGTTCCTTGGCAACAAACAACACAACATTGAGCGTTCAATCTGCTGCGCAGCTCATTCGAATTGTTTTTCTTTAAATGAAAATGGAAGTTCAGCATAGTATACTGTCTTAGACTTTAATTAATATAGAAAACAATTGTACAAGTGAACGGGGTTAATACCCATGGGAAGCCCCGAATCCTACACAATACAAATTTAGAGAGCTCAAAGAAGAAGGTAGATCACCCTCAGGTCCCCTTCATGTGGAGCCCACTTGTTTTTAATCCTATTATTCTCTAGGAAAACTACTCTATGATATTTGAAAGGCAGGGGTTTCTTACAATTGGAAATTGTTTTTCCTGATAGGAAAAGAGACTTTTTTAATGACCACAAAGATGAGGAACACCCAATCGCTTCACCCAACAATGCTTTCTTTGAGAGGATTCGTCCCTGAAACTGCAAGATATTCTCAAGGGTTCACCTCACCGACATTGACTTGGGGCACCAGAAGAAGAGGTGCCCTAAGTCCTCGTTGCCATGTAAGCATATTTTGCATCATGGGGGTAACCCGCAAATTTTGCTAGCCATTGCAATGCTCCAAATTCCTCGGTGGAGGATTTGCCACATAAGCACCAACTTTTTTATCTCAATGAGAGGATGCCATAGTAGCTAGAACTTAAACTACCATCGTAAGTTCAACCAATCAAGACACCACTTCCTATTAAGTGTGACATGAAGGTCAAGATTCTTCTTGAATCTTGGAATTTCGTCAAGGCTATTGCCCTTGAACCATCTAACACCCTCATGGTGGGGAGGTTCTTGGCTATATGAGGAGGTGGGTCTTCAAGCATTCGCAAGCGCTGAATCTACTCTGCAAAAGGGTCCATTCTTCATAGTGCATTCTTACATCCGGATCAATGTCCTCAAATCTAATTCATTGGCATGTTTCTTGATTAAGAGATGTTTCCACAAACAGAAACCTTTGTTCCAAAGTTTCTTAGCTTTATGGAGGTTCCATGTCTCCACACCTCTGATGCCTTTGATAGGGAACCAGATTGAATCATTCTATCTAATACTGGCTGCCAACTGCCAATCCTCACTTATCTGAACAAACTCCTTGAACTTGTTCCAACTCGTCCACAGTGAGCAAACAAAATCTAAACCAAATGGAGAAATCAGATTCATTCAAATTATTTGTGCTATCTCGCAAGTGGTTACTCCTCCACCTACACAAGAGTAGCCTAGATGTGATGGAAAAGATGCTCAAGCTCATGCATTGATTGTGCTTTCTATGAAGCATCATATAGTTCCACACATTCGGTCATTTTCTACATCAAGACAGACATGGGATACTCTTGCTTCTTTGTGTGCCGTGTGTAATGAAGCACATGTTGCATACTTGAGGAAGAAACTTGAGGATCTATTTATGGCTGAAAATGATTTTGTGGATGTGTATGTAACATGCATCAAGGACTTCAAAGAGCAATTGGCAAACATAGATGAGTTTATTCAGAATGTATCACTCATCTCTATATTGTTGAAAGGATTACTAGAATCTTTTCAAAGCTTTGCACTACACTCCATTTGGTTGCAAAAGGGAATACCAATGCAAGAGAACAAGGATTACGACCACCACATGCTTGAGAGATGACTCTCCTCCCAACCAAATGCCTCTATATATAGCTCTCTCCAGGGGACTGCCTTCTTGGGCAGGTGGATACTAACCATCCAAATGTTAGCCATGTAACTACATGTGCGCCAAGTGTCCCAGTTAGCCAGAGTTAACTCCAATGGATGCTTCTAGAAGATTCTAGAGCTCTTTGGGCAAAACACTCTCCCATGTATCCCATGGGGGTTGAACCCAAGACCTCTTCCTTCACACCCTTGAGTCTTAACCACTAAGCTAAGTGGATTACTTGTTCACAAGAGCACAAGACCTCCTAGTAAGTCTAAACTCGAGATCTTTGGTCATACACACGGATGACCAAACGGTGTCCGATTTCAGATATGTCTGAACCGGCTAGACCCTTGGATTGTAGACCTACTTTATTACATTCTTTACCCCTTGGAAAATATTTTCATCCTCGGAAATAGAGCTATATACATACTGTAGGCAACCCCCGAGCCTCATGTTCTAAAACTGGAAGAACATGGTCATGTTCCAAAGCTGGAACAACATGTCTCATCTCTGTGGTGGCATCCCTACCCAAATGATTCAAAACACTATCTAGTTTTGCACTTTGATGAACAAGACAAAGTACAA
Source organism: Ceratopteris richardii (assembly GCA_020310875.1). Classification (NCBI taxonomy): domain Eukaryota; kingdom Viridiplantae; phylum Streptophyta; class Polypodiopsida; order Polypodiales; family Pteridaceae; genus Ceratopteris; species Ceratopteris richardii. The sequence continues at coordinate 27,519,773 of CM035436.1, read as the reverse complement.
ACTACTGAGAATAATGAGGGTGGATCTAAATACATCCCTAGCTAATTCACAATTTCTGGATGTGCGATCTACGCACAAATATGTGAACTAGGTGGATTCAAATTACTAGTCCATTTCTAGGCATAACTGGTGCATAGACTTAGTAATGAAGGTGGGATTCTTATCCCTCGTAAGACTTTGAGAACTCTTGATTCACTTGAATTTTTTTTGAAGAACTTGAAGTTTGGTTGTCTCAAACATCTAGCTTAGATGTTTTAACAATGCTTTACTTTGATCCAACAGTTACTTGATTTTTTCACTCGACTAGAGGACTACTTTATCCTAATGAATTTAAAAATCCTTTTTAAACTGTAGGAGAAAGTTTATCATTTCGGTGGAGTCAACCATACCAACTTGACCAATACAACTTCAAAATGAAAATTATCCAACTTACGATATTTTCTCAAAGACTTGAGCTAAAAGTTCTTGGAAATTGTCAATCTGATGAGCAATTCCTAACTTCTCTATTCTAGAGTATACTGGACTCTAGGAAATTATTTATGCTATAACTTGAAGCAAACTTAAATGAATAAGTCTACTTAGACTTATCATCTTTTGAAGATTGAAAAGCTTCTTCTACATAACATCTGTCTAGGATGTTTAATTTACTTACTTGGGTCTATTCGGCAAACCCTGGACTTTTTCGAAAGGAATCAGATACCATATCTGAGCCAATCCTAAAAGATTTGGAAAGCAGAAAGAAATAACTAAAACTTTGTTCAACCAATTCATTCTTCAAAGACACGTAAACTTGCTATGAGTCAAGTACTTGACTCATGACTTTAACTTCTAAACGATCTATTTCAACAGAGATTTCAAGCATTTTCTTTATCTTTAAGAGAAATAATCCAGATTCTCAAAAAGATTCAAAGCAACTCGAAAACATCATCCAACCACAAAATACTAGTGTGGTAACCAACATCAGCGTGTCGATTCGCTGACGTTTTGTTGATGAGTTTTGTATTCAAATAACACTTCTTTTGAGACTAATTTCATGTCAGAATCCGACTTTTTGACTCCTAATCGTGAATGCAATTCTTGTGCATTTCTTTGAGTCAAAAGAGTGAATTTATCAAGTTTCACTAGGAACTTGATGCTTGACTTAGTCAATTAAATCTTTAGTTGAAAAGATCAACTCAAAATCAAAGTCCAACTTCTTTCAGAAATTTATAAAATATTTCCGAATTAACAACACTTTATCTTGAAGTGCTTCAAGAAGATCTTGGAAGTTACTTACTTCATATCTTCTATTTACTTGATCTTGAAGTTATCTTGAAGTATCTTGAGATCCTTCTTGAATTTAAACTCCTTCTTTGAAGTTTTAATTCCCTTGAAGATCAAACCTAACTTCAAGATCCAAACGAGGACTAAAAGATAATCATCATCTCACCGTCCGATGTCCCATACCATCTTTCCTACATCAATTTGAGATGCAAGAGAACAAGGATTACGACCACCACATGCTTGAGAGATGACTCTCCTCCCAACAAAATGCCTCTATATATAGCTCTCTCCAGGGGACTACCTTCTTGGGAGGTGGATACTAACCATCCAAATGTCAGCCATGTAACTACATGTGCGCCAAGTGTCCTAGTTAGCCAGAGTTAACTCCAGTGGATGCTTCTAGAAGGTTCTAGAGCTCTTTGGGCAAAACACTCTCCCCATGTATCCCATGGGGGTTGAACCCAAGACCTCTTCCTTCACACCCTTGAGTCTTAACCACTAGGCTAAGTGGATTACTTGTTCACAAGAGCACAAGACCTCCTAGTAAGTCTAAACTCGAGATCTTTGGTCATACACACGGATGACCAAACGGTGTCCGAATTCAGATTTGTCTGAACTGGCCAGACCCTTGGATCGTAGACTTACTTTATTGCAACCAATATGTATGCATTTGATGAGGTTGTGTCTCTTCTTTTGCAAGAAGAACAATCTAGAGTGAATAGGAGTGGTTTGATTGAGGGAACGCAAGCTTGCTATCTCACAAAAAGGAAAAAGCAAGTATGGTTTAGCTTTGCATTCATCAAAACCAAATCCTCAACCTTCCTCTTCCATTCATTCCTCTAATGATGCTGATTTGCAAAAGAAGAAGAGATGCAAATATTGCTGAAAGGCTGGTCATACTATTGATGAGTGTAGAAAGCTTGCTAAGCACAATGAAAAGAAGAAGGAATACGGCATGTCTATTGCTGAAAATTTAACAAATGCAAAGTATGATGAAGCTAATATGCTCAAGATTTTTGGGCATGCATTGTTACATGTCATTATGATGCATCTTTGCATTCGAAATGTATGGTTGTGAGTGAGGCTGATTCGGATTGGTTCTTTGATAGTGGTGCTTCAAAGAACATAACTTCATGCAAAATGTTTTTTATATCTTTGAAAGATGCACCCAAAGGAGGACATGTGGTGTGTGAAAACAATGCCTCTTATCCTATTATTGGAGTAGGAGAAATTGATCTTGCAGTTGTAAATGGAGGTGTGATTCTCTTGAAAAATGCATTGTATGTACCCGGTATCATGAAGAACTTAATTTTAGTTTTGATGATTTCCAAAGTTGGACTCCATGTACACTTTGTTGATGATAAGTGTATGGTCCATGATTTCAATAATGGTGATATTTGTTAGATGTGCTCAATACTCCACCCTCATGTGACCACAAATGATCCATGGTGCTCTAAGTTGTAAGGCTCCCATTATGAGGAGAAGCCATTATGAGAGCCCGGACATTTATGGAACCAAAACTTCCAAGTTAGATGAGTTCTGTGTGTGATCATTGATGGTTGTAGATGATCTTTATGAGCCTAGCTGTTAGGTTAGGTAGGGCATAAACTTCCAGGCCATTGGGTTTCCATTTAAGGTGAAAATAAAGGCCCTGTGGCATCGCACGGTTTCCCCATAGAACCTAAATGGGGGGAGTCCAAAGGGGGTCTTGCCCCCTTCTGCGGGGTCTCGCGGGCCTTCCCCCTGACCCATAGGTTCGAAACAGTAGGACTTCTGGTCGTGGAGATATTGTCGGATCATATATTTTATCATCTTTTTTGTATCTCTCGAATATGTTTATCTATACCGAACTGCCTTGTAAAAGCTATATAAGCACGGCCCAGGTTGAGCTTTACATAGTATTGCACACTAGTAAGCCCTTCATCTAGAGTTTGTCTTGATCGCCATCTAAGCTCCACATTGGGAGTGCACGGGTGGACAACACCATTAGTGTAACTGCTTTACGCTCAGCCATCTGAGAATTTGAGTTCTCTATCTCTCAGTCTGCATCTATCTTTGTTTGTGTTTTTCTCTCACACCTATAGGTCTATTCCAATGTGCTGTTATTTTCTTACAATATTATCATGATGTCCGTATTTTATGTAATGGTTTGTATAGCATGGATATATAAAAGAGGGCTGCCTCGAATGCCTTGGTTGCTCATACTTCTTCCATGGCTGAAATGGAGCTTTGGCATGCTTGTTTTGGTCACATAAACTTCAATAGTTTGCTTTACTTGCAAAAGAAGGACATATTATTGGTTTGCCAACACTTGAGTCCATTGAAAATCATGCATGTAAAGGTTGCATTCTTGAAAAAATGCATCGTGCTTCTTTTTCAAAAGATTTTCATACACACTACAAGAAAATTGTAGCTTGTTCATAGTGATGTATGTGGTCCCGTCAAGACTCCATCATTTGGGAAGCATGTATATTTTGTTACCTTCATTGATGATGCTACTCATCATGCATGGGTGTATCCTATGAAAGCAAAGAATGAGATATTTTCTTTCTTCAAAGCATTTTTAGCTATGGCTGAAAATTTTTCTTCAAACAAGCTCTTGACTCTACACATAGATCATGGTGGTGAATACATGTCACATGAGTTTAATGCTTTTCTTTGTGAAAGAGGTATTTCACACCAATGTATAGTGCCATTTACACCTCAGCAAAATGGTTTTGTCGAGCATAAAAATAGAACACTCCTTGAAACCTTCAAACAAGCTCTTGACTCTACACATAGATCATGGTGGTGAATACATGTCACATGAGTTTAATGCTTTTCTTTGTGAAAGAGGTATTTCACACCAATGTATAGTGCCATTTACACCTCAGCAAAATGGTTTTGTCGAGCATAAAAATAGAACACTCCTTGAAATGGCACGATGTATGGTTAAATGAAAGCACCTTCCTTACATGTTTTGGATGGAAGCCGTCATGTGTGCAAACTATGTGTTGAAGCGATACCGTACAAAAGCATTGAGCATCATTACTCCTTATGAGGCTTGGAATGGACATAAGCCTATGGTTAGTCACATGCACGTGTTTGGTTGTTTGGCATATGTTATTGTGCCATCAAAACAATGTTACAAACTTGATGACAAGGCAAAGAAATGTATATGTGTTGGTTATAGCATTGATCATCGTTACTCCTTATGAGGCTTGGAATGGACATAAGCCTATGGTTAGTCACATGCACGTCTTTGGTTGTTTAGCATATGCTATTGTGCCATCAAAACAATGTCAACTTGCTAACAAGGCAAAGAAATGTATATTTGTTGGTTATAGTGATGAGAGTAAGTGATATCATTTGTATCATCCATTGATGAAATCAATTATTGTGATTGGAGATGTGGTATTTGCTAAAAATTCAGTTTTTCCTCTACTTGAAATCAAAAAACAACCAACACTTAGCTCACAAGATGTGTTCGATACACTCATGCCTTTGTTCCAAAGTGGTGTGCCTGATTATGGCGATATAGACTAGGCAATTGAGGTTCAAAGGGCTGAAGAATTCCAACCAAGTAGAGCTGAAAATGCACATAATTTCTAGCCAAACATGGCTAAAGTTTTTCAGCCAAAAATTATCAGAACTATTGGAAATTTCCAATCACATATGGTTGAACATTTGTGTCTTTTATCAAAGAGATATTCAACCATGCTTGCATGCTTTTATATATAGTAATTGGGCTGGTTGTTATGATACTCGCGTGTCCACTAGTGGTAATTATTTTTTCCTTGGAAACTCATGCAGATCTTGGTTGAGTAAGAAGCAACTGACAGTGCCAACGACATCAAGTTGTGAAGCTAAGTATAGGGCAATTTTCACAGCTACAATGGACTATATATGGTTGAGATACCTATTGATGGATCTTTGCATGGACCTTGATGCTGCTATGCATATTCTCACTGATAGTCAGAGTGCATTGGTTGTTGCACGAAACCTAGTGTTTCATGCACATACCAAACATATTGAGGTGCATTATGACTATACCTTTATGAAGGAGATATTTATTTGGTATTTGTGCCTACATAAGATAATGTGGTAGACATATTCTCCAAACCTCTTCCACGGGAAAAGTTTGAAGCTTTTCATAAAGAAGGCTTATTACCTTGTTGGGGCTGATTTGTCACTCCTTGTATGTGTTCACATGATTCACTCCAGTGGGGATTGTTACACTTATGTGTTCCTCGAGTAGTTTTGATGTGAACCTTTTCCCTATACATGGGCACCTTTTACTCTATTGCTAGCTAGAGGTTTTTTCCCCATGTTACCACATACTTGCTACACTCTTATGTGGTGGTACTTTGTACTTAGGGATTATTATTCAATTCTGACTGCATTTCAGTTCATCCTCAATAGAGAGAGCTATTCCAGCCATCCGTCTTCTCCGTGTGTCTTGGTGCGTTTGTGCTCCTTGTGTGTGCTTCTTGTGTGTCTCTCGCACTTCTACATGAAGTATTTCAATGCTGATGCACCACAGTGCGCTCTCCTTCTCGAGGGCTCCATGATGATATGCTCAAAATAGAGAATCGAGCTCCTAATCCTGCACACAGTACTTCACATAGATGCTGTAGAATACATAGAAAACGCAGTACATGGAGAGCACGAAGACAGACTTCGTAGGTCTTACAAATGTGGTCGAAATTACAGTCTGTGACTGACCAGACCACTATATGTTTTATTAAAGAACATATACAAGGAAGTGTCCGATTGCCAATTGGCCTTTCACATGGACACTAATGGTAACAATCTCCCACTAAAGCCCAACATGGACAAAGTAACTATGGGAGAAAATAAAGAATGATGAAGAATACCCGAGTGAAAGTATACAAACTATACCTCCCACCTGATGGGCATGTTACACAGTATACAAGTGACTGTGTAAGATTAAGAATCAAGTAACCCCCATCAAGTGACAATGGCACTCTGACTATCACTGAGCAAGCGAGGTACATGCTGAGGTAAACCCATACCACAAGCAAGATGAGAAAGCCACAATGCTTCTTTACATGCCTCACTTGATGCAACATACTCTGCTTTTGTGGTGGAAACAACTGTGCATTCTTGAAGACGAGATCTCCAAGAGATAGCACCTCCAGCAAAATGAAAAAGTACCCTGAATATGTAGACTTACGATTTTCTACACAACCAACATAATCAGAATCTATGTAACCAATAATGGATGCTTTCCCTCTACCTAACCATAGACACTTGTTCTTAGTGCCACTTGGATATCTCAAAATCATCTTGACCGCTTCCCAATGTTTCTTGCCAGGATTAGACATATATCTGCTCACAACTCCCACTGCAAATGCAATGTCTAGTCTCGTAGCTACAATAGCATACATGAGACTACCAATAGTAGACTGATAGGGAATTTTGGTCACGAATTCCTTTTCCTCATCTGATTTGGGGCAATCATCCTTGCTCAATTTCACATATGTGGGTAAAGGTGTAGTCAATGCCTTTCCACCATGCATATTGAGCCAGTGAAGTACTTTGCATATGTACTCACTTTGAGACAAGTATATGCATCTTTTACTCCTATCACGAGTAATGTGCATGCCAAGCATATGTTTGGCATCCCCCAAATCCTTCATATCAAATGTTTGACTCAATTTCCTTTTGAGAACTCATAAATCATAAGAGGACTTCCCAGCAATCAACATATCATCGACATAAAGTATCAAACATATCAAGCTACCATTTGAGCATCTCTTTGTGTAGAGAAAATGATCCTCATTGCTTTGAGAATAGCCTTGAGATTTCATAAAAGCATCAAAATTTTAGTACCATTTTCTAGGGGACTGTGTAAGTCCATACAAGCTCTTCTTAAGCTTACAAACTAGACTTTTCTTGCTAGGAACTACATAACCCTTTGGTTGTTCCATATAGATCTCATATGTAAGATCTCCATGCAAGAAAGCATTTTTCACATCCATTTGGACTAGCTCTAAGTCCTTCATTGCAATATATCCAAGCAACATTCGTAGGGTAGTCATCTTGACCACTGGAGAGAAGATTTCCTTGAAATCAACACCATGTTGTTGCTTAAAACCCTTTGCAACGATTCATGCTTTATACTTTGGAGAAGCACTATCTGATGCGAATTTCAGCTTATATACCCATTTACATGGTAAAGATTTCTTGCCCTTTGGCAAAGTTACTAAATCCCAAGTACCATTCTTGTGACTAGAATCCATACTCACTCTCCATGGCACGCTCCCACTTGACATGATCCTCTGTCTGCATAGCCTCTTTGTAGCAAGAAGGCTCACCTACATCTATTAGCATAAAAAATCTAAACCTGGAACATATCTATCAGGTGGATATGAGACACGTGCAGAACGTCTCAATGTTTGTTGAACAGGAACATGTGCAGACTGATCTGAATGGACATTCTCTTGAATATCCCTATGTGCAACATTTTTATGCATGCTAAACGGAGGAATAGTATCCTCAAACACCACTCTTCTCACTTCAACCTCCTTAATGGGTTGTTTATGCATCTTAGACTCATTGAAAATGACATCACTACTTGTGATCACTGTCTGTGTTTCAGGATCCCATAAGCAATATCCAAATTGTATCGACCATATCCAAGGAAAATGCATTTCTTTGAATTATGATCCAACTTTTATCTAAGATTCTTGGGTATATGAACATATTCTTCACACCCAAAAACTCGAAGATGATCATAATATGGTGGCTTCCCTATCCACAACTCTTGTGCCACTTTCAGACCTTTGACAGTACTGGGTGAAAGGTTAATCACATGAACTGCAGTCAATATTGCTTGTGCCCAAAAGCCTTGTGAGATGTGTGCATGATGCAACATAGAGACTACTCTATCTTGAATAGTTCTATTCATCCTCTCACCTACACCATTCTGTACTGGGGTATAAGGAGCTGTAAACTCTCTACAAATCCCTCTAGACTGACAGAAAAGGTTGAATTCATGTGAGGTATACTCACCCCCATTATCTGAACATAAAGACTTAAGCTTAGTTCCTTTTTCAATCTCAACTGAAGCAAGCTAATTTTTGAAAGTAGGGAATACATCATCCTTCAATTTGATAGGATATACCCAGACTTTTCTAGTAGCATCATCTATGAAAGTGACAAAATAGAGAGAACCACCTAAGGACCTAGTGGGCATAGGACCACAAACATATGTATGAACGAGATCTAAAGGTTGAATTGAAGAGTCAATGTGCGTTCTATGCACATTTCTGGTTTGCTTTCCATATTGACAATGCTCACAAAATGAAAAATCAGAGAAAGATAACACAGGTAAGTAGCCGAAACGACAAAGATTTTCCATTCCACTATGAGATATATGGCCCAAAAAACCATGCCAAATACAAGCCATAGGCTGTTCAGTAACAGCTAACAAGTGTTCTTTCTGTGATACAAATAAAGGATAAAGTGATCCAACTTTGCTTCCTTTTGTAATAACCATATTGCCCTTTGATATGCAAAAGGACTGAGCATAGAAGACCACCTTGTAACCAAGGTCATCAAGTTGACCAACTGACATCAAACTGCATGATAACTAAGGTACATGGTGTACATTATGCATAGTAAATTTTGAACCATCAATGAACTACACAACCACATCTCCAATCCCCACAACATCACATTGGTAAGAGTCACCAAGTCTCACGGTACCAAGAGACTTTGCTGCATAATTAGAGAACCATTCTCTATGTGGTGTCACATGGAAAGAAGCACTAGAATCTAGCAGCCAGGTGTGGGAAAGAGAACCAACCATAAGCGCCTCAGATGGCACAGTGCTATCAAGTGTCAACACGTCAGCATCATCAGAAATAGCATTAATTTCTTCAATCTTCATAGTCAAAGTAGATGGTGAAGGTAACTGTTTAACATGCCAATCAACGTTCTGTCCTTTACCTTTAGCATTCTTTAATGCATAACAATCTTTCTTCATATGTCCTTTCTTATGACAATAATGGCATTCGATATCCCTCTTCCTTGATTTACTTCTACTCTTATTCCGTTGACCATTCTTTTCCTTGTTCCTGTTCCTACCACATTGCTGATTCTTTCCTTGGTAAGAATCACGAACATTATATGCATCTCCACTCTGAGTGCCAACCATAGCTTTTCTACAAATCTCCTCACTCAAGAGTGCTCCACATATGTCATCATAGAAAAGTTTACCACGAGGTGCACTATTGCTAATAGTTGTGCAAAATGTATCTCATGATGATGGCAGGGTGCATAACAACAATACTGCTTTCATTTCGTTATCCATATCCATTTTTTGAGCCTATAACTAGGAGAATATAACATCAAACTCATTTAGATGAGTAGCAACACTATCTGTGTCCTTCATACGAAGATCAGATACACTCTATTTGATGCCGTCTCTTTTTCATATGTATTGCATAACTTCTTCCAAAGCTCCTCTGCACTTTCACAGTCTAATACTGTAAAGTAAACATTATCTGCCAAGTGCAAGCAAATGGTACACCTGGCCATTTCATCTAACTCATTCCAATCATCTTCATCCATGTCAACCAGCTTCTTTGAAATCCCATTTACTAGCTTCCATTACCTCCTTTGAATTAGCACATCTTTAATCTGATTCTTCCATAGAGCAAAGTTTGTGCCATCAAAGTTTTGGATCTCAAAATGGTCTTTGCCCTCGGAACACTAGCACTAGAACCTAATCCACTAGATGTGCCTGAGACCTCTGATGCCATGATGGTAGAGAACTAAATAGAATGATAATTGAGATAGAAGAGTCTGAATACCAACGAATAAGTATATCAAGGAGTAAATCGACCACTGTATAGTTGACAAAAAACCAAAAATCTGGGATAAATTTTGCCAGAGTATCCTCTGAAAAATGAGCGTATTACTAGTGTCAAAATATCATTGTGCTCAATATATGCAGTAAAATGACACTAAAGGCTGAATACACAGCCCAAAAACTAACCAATAACACCTGCAAGTGTCTGTCAATTCTGATGTTTTAGGCTCAAAAACCTGCATAAATTTGTAGCAATTGCTCCCACCAAAATTGAAACCTGTCAAGAAACCTCTAATTTTACAAGTGTGGCTGAAAACACAGCCCCAAAGGTTGATATTTATTGTCAGAGAAGTACAAAGAACACTCTTCTTGATGTTCTTAGACTTGTGTGAAGAGAACTATGTGCAGAAGTACTCCAAAACGGCTCCAAAAGACACCCAAAAATGCTTAAAAAATAGGCTTTGAAATCAAAGAATGAAGCTTTGAGGGACCAAAACATGTTCAAGTAATGTCAACCTTAGTCTTTCCCCTTCTTCAGACACCACAAGAGTGTAGCTTAGTGGCAAGAGATTTCCACAGCTAAGCGAGCTCTGGGGGGAATAGTACTGGGATGGGTGACCTCCTAGGAAGTACCAGGAACCTCTATCTTCCTTGATCGTTGAGGTCCTCCCTCACATGCAACCAACGGTGACTTCGGTGACTCGGATGACAAGGTATGCCAAGGTCTATGCCTTGGTCGCGGCCTTAGTCATAAGCCTTGGAGAAAGCCTGGGGGGGAGGGGTGCTCACTTCGCTCGCACAAAAGGAACAAAGCTTTTTGCATCAAACTGCTCTGATACCAATGAAGTATTTCGATGTCGATGCACCATAGTGCACTCTCCTTCTCAAGAGCTCCACGATGATATGCTCGGAGTAGAAAATCGAGCTCCTGAGCCCGCACACAATACTTCGCACAAATGCTACAGAATACACAGAAAACGCAGTACACAGAGAGCATGAAGACAGACTTCTTAGATCTTACAAATGCAGTTGAACTTAGCGTTTGTGACTGACCAGGCCACTATATGTTTTATTAAAGAACATATACAAGGAAGTGTCCAGTGGCCATTTGGCCTTTCACATGGACACTAACGGTAACAGTACACACACCCAACAATTACTTGAGGAAGATGGTTGGTCAAATGATAGTCTAACATGACCATAGAGAATAAAAAGGACCTTCAAACTAGATTAATGTGGAATGCATGGATTAAAAACTATGTATATTTACTAACATTGATTATACATTGAAAGAAATATAGGCAAACGCATGTTGAAATGGGGAACTTGGATGTACAAGAGTAAACTAACAATCCAAGGGAAGCTAAGTCACTCAATGAGAAGTGACATCCCAAAGCTCCCCCCCCCCAAAAAAAAAAAAAAAAAAAGAAAAAAGAAAAGATTTTTTCACCCAAGTGATGCCCCCCCAGCCAAGAGTGAACTAGTTTTCTAGGTGAACTACTGACTTAAATGTGAACATTATACTAAAGCACCCCTTCAAATACATAGGGGAAGAGGAGGAGAGATTGAGATCCAAAAGAAGAAATAAGAGAGAGAGAGAGAGAGAGCATGAAAGAGGAGATACGTATAGTTTTGTTATGTGCTTGAACACACCAGAAGCTTTATAATGGTTGTATATGCCGTTCCATTCCAACCAAAGCTGGTCCATCTTCGATAACTTGCGGAAAATGGAGCACGGAGAGACATCTCAAACTTCTGAATTATTCATAAGGATCATCTGCTTGTTTCCATCTACATGGATTATCGTAGAGAGTCACGAATGATCAAAAGCGTAGATCAGAAGACATAACACAATCTTAATCTTCCTCAACGAAAGCTGCCCGAGTAAGTGTAGACATTTGCAGATAGAGGAGTCTCGTAACATTGTTTTATCGAGGGATCTCCGTAAAAGTAAGGAAGTACAGGCCGCGGCGGTAATCACAGCGGCTGTCCCTACAAAAGCTACGGCGGAATTGGGCGATGGCGGTAATCACAGAGGATGTCCCTACAAAAGCTGCGACGGAAGTGGGCAATGACGGTAATTACAGAGGTTGTCCATACAAAAGCTACGGCGGAAGTGGGCGATGGCGGAATCGAGAGAAAAGCGCAGTGGCTCGCCGCCGGGGATGGCGATGCACAGAGCCCACCCGGGCGGCTGATGGGCTGCAAACAGCAAGTCTGGGGGTGTGAAACAACGAACAAGCTTGTTATCTGACGTGGCTGCACTAAATTGTCCTCTCAGCAGGTTCTCACCGCACACCGTGGCAGAGTTGTTTGGGACGTGGCAGAGCTGTCCGACGTGGCACTGCAAACTAGTTGTCTGACGTGGCCAAATAATGAAGGTCACGCCTTTGGAGAGGGATGCTCTGTTATCAGTCAGCAGTAAGAGATACTCAGTGATAAGAGAGGGATGCTCTGTTATCAGTCAGCCAGTAAGACATGAAATTGAATTTACTTTTTGAATCCATGCATCAATGGCACAATGCTCTTTCCCATGTGAGGCAAGTGAACTGTATTGTGCTGAAGCACCTGTTGACACTTGTGAGCAGCTGCCACATTTGTAATACACTTTTTCTTCTTTGGGTCAACAAGATTTTATGTTAAAAATGCCTCTAATAGACTAAAATATTGTAAGAAAATCTCCTATATTTTCCTTGCAAGAAAACAAAAAAGAACAAAATTGGTGTCACATCCAAGGGAACTTCAACACCCATTCATGGCTTGCAAAACATGATGTTCCTCATTTTTACATACAAATATTCTCCTTTCCTTATATTTATAATATCAACATAGTTTCTCGTGATTTTTTCTTTTCTGTTTTTGAAGGAAAAATCATCAGAACGCACAAGGAACATGTGCAAGGAAATCAGAAGTTCCGCATTACAACACCAAATATGACTAAAGAAGGGATCGTTGAATTATGAGGAGAATATAACAACAAAATATTTCTTCTGAATCACACTCCCAAGGGGGAAATCCAAGTGGGCTTAGAGAAGATTTAGATAAGAAACTAGCAAATTGTGGCGATGCCAAGACTCACAAGGAGTGATAGTCTATAATTTCTTAGTGGGACCCTTCCTAAGCATGTAGACAACATATGCATCATGACCTCTCACTAGAATTTATGAGGTAATTCCTAATATTCGATCATACATCTTGCCATCTCCATGAGGGAAACATTTTTTCAGTCAGCTACACCATTTGTTGTGGTGAATACATGTAAATTGATGTTTTATCCCATGTTGAACCAAAAATGCATTAAATTCAAAAGACATACACTCTCCTTTTGATTAGGATGTAGGATGCCCATTTTAGATGCCAACATATTTTTAGACATGATGAACAAATATCAAAAGCATATAAAAAATATGTAAATCAACTTATTGTTTCGATAGACGCATGCATGCCTCGAAACGACATCTATAAACATCATGAAATATAGGTAATTATCAAAAGATGGTGTGTTCATAGGACCACTTATGTCATTACCAACAAGTTGCAATTTATGGGAAGCTCTTACTATACCATATTTACAAAGGGAGGAATGTTACATCTCATACAAAATGATAAGCTCACATACATGTTTAGATGATGCCTCAAGTTTAGGTAAACAAGACGCCATACTAAATTGGAAAAAGTTGAAAACTAAAAAAATTCATATGAGAAAAATCTCCATGAAAAAGGTTTCATTTGATATGGCCTTCAAATCCTAAACTACACATACTTACTATCCACATATTTTCCATACTTTGTGAGATTATATAGACCATGACATATCATACAAGATGAAATAATTTTATCACCATTAAAGACATCATGAACCACACACCTGCCATCAACAAGCTTTACTACCAAGACAATCTTGGCTAGTGCTCACAATGATAAAAAATTCGTAGTGATTTGTAGCACATAGAAAGCATTGAGAATGTGAATATGCTATTATGAGATCTAGATTGTTCCAAGCTCTTATGAACAGGAAAGGCATTTGTTGCATAACTACAAACTACTACCTAGCGAAACCACCTCAATAAGAGAGAGCACATATCCACCCATCCAACTCCACCCATTTATATACCTCTAGGCCAAGGGGGTGCATGTCCTTGGGTTTGGCCAAGTGTCCAACCAAGTGGCCCTCATGTGGACACTTTCCCAAGGGTGTACACATGCCTTCTAATTTCCCAAAGTCTATCACATGCCTTCTAACTCAAATGAGGATTCTTCTCTCATGTACACACAAGGCGGATCCTAGAGAAGCTTCTCCCAAGAGTAAGGTTCCCACACCTTAGGATAAATCAAGCCTAAGGCTCCAACCATTCAATTGGGAGATCATATGACTAAAATACCTTAAGGGCCAAAACCAAGGGTTCAACCCAAAGGTTCAAGCCATGTTCCAAGGGTAATTCAAGGGCTAAAGCAAGAAAAATGTACATCATATTCTAACCTTTAGAATCCATACATTTAGTCTTCTGAATACACCCAAGTTTGAAAGTTCATTTCTATTAGTGGATCCTTATCTTGATCATCCTTGATTTTTCCCTCCATTAAGCCTTGGAACATTTCTTTGTTCTTGCATAGTTTAATTCCTTTTGGAAAATCTTTGACATTCAGGACTTAGATCCAAAGATGACTTTAGGAATTGGAATTATTTGGTAGACCATTCTCCTAGGTCTCTACCCCGTTCTTTGTTTGTCTTAGCTTAGCTTGTTCTTTCAATGAGAATCAGTACTAACTATCTTGAACTAATTATGGTTTAGATAGTTATGTATACTAACCTCGAAGGCCACCAAAGCTTTGCAAAGAGAAACAAATCTTAATAAACCAATTCCTTCAAATCCTCAAAATTGAGGAGCAATGCTTTATCAAGCCATCAAGATACCATCTAGATTTTCTATTGGATGGAGTTTAGATGATTCAAGTTTTGCAGCTTTAGTTCCAAGGTCTTGCAAGAAAGATACCTGTTTCTAGGCATCATATCTCAGATCTTGCTATGACCATTCTTGAATCACTTGTTCTCACCAAAGATTCAAAAGAAGATCTTTTACAGATCATTCTTTCATTCAAGGTTCAATGGGAGTTAGTTCTCACTGTCCCATACCAGTGAGTTCTTTCTCCAATCCATAGAACCACATCCTTAACCTTTCCATATTTTTTTTATCCTTTTCATGCTCTCTGATTATTTGCCATGATCATGAATTCCATCTTGGGATTCCTTGGCATCATAATCACGAGAGCAAAAACTAAGGTTTCTTAATCTAATGCCAATTAATTAAAAGGTCTCTTTAGGTTGACCTTTGAGCTTTCCTTGGTATCAAACTATAAAAGGGTTTGATCTTTTTTACCAATGTGAGCCACTTGGATTATCCGACCATAAAGCGTTTGATATATTTGACCAAGTTAGATCACTTGGCTTACTCCAAATTCCTCTAGCTAATTTAATATGAGATGAGATCAAGTCTTTTCTCCTTTGGATCCCTTTTTCAATGATATTACCCATGGGATTTTCTTAGGATCTTTAACTCATACATTCATGAGTTTATATCTTTCTTAAGTCTTCAACATCCTCTTGATGTTCTAAGAACCTTTAAATATTCTCCTTTTTGGGGATCAACAATTATATGTCATCCCTTTGACCTAAGCAAGTTGTCATGCTTACTAACCCAAACTTTGGATCCATCTTTATCCATTTTCAAGTACCCTATCCTGGATATGCTTCAAGTCTTTGGCTAGCTTATCTTAGTTTACTTGCCTAATTGAAATTCTTCAATGAATTCCCTTCTTGCATATCTAGTTCTTACTTTGTTTGATATTTAACTCAAACACATGGAGGTACTTGATAACAAATGTACTCCTTAACTTTTCTATAACAAGGTTAATAAATGCATTCTTTTATTAGAAGTATCATATTAATGATACATTTGTTACCACCTTTAAAGAGCTTTTGTCCTCGAAAACTGTAGGATATAGATGTTCATTTAATTTCCTATCCAAATTGGATGTTCATTTATGCTCAATCCTTCATTGAACAAGCTCTCAAATATCCTTGAAGCTTAAGCTTCCATTATCCTTAAGTTCAGTGTCCCATACCACTGAACCCACCTAAGTGATATTGTAAACGTAGATGTCCCATACCATCCGGTTTACAATCTCACCTTAGTGTAGATAATTTTAGCTCTTACTCAAAGATTACTTACTAAGAAGGTTTTGTCCATCTTAATCGTACCATGGAGACTTTCTTCCTCAAAGTACCATCAAAATTTTTGTAAGTTGTACCCTTACCAAGTCTTCATTTGTTCTTGATAAGACTTTGAAGACCGAGTCTTCATATTACTATTTCTTTAATCCGATGTAATTGAAAATGTCATATGATAATAGAACTAATATTTGCATACTAGATATTATCTTTTGACATAGTTGTGCATCTACCTTAAAGGAAATGGTAATAGGCCCATTATTGACTTAGTCGATTCGTTATATCACATTGAAGAGTTGTTGCTTGTTCCTAGGATATATTTTGGAGTAGTGATTTTAAGGGTATCTTAGAACCCTTTAGTTTTCCCTTTCTCCAAAAGTATACTCCTAAAGAAACTCTCGTAAAGTTCTAAGTGGATCATACCTCATGTTAATAAAGGGAGAAAATTATTGGGGAAGAAATGAACACTTTGAAAGGGTAAAATGGTTCTACCATTTTTTCCCTACCATCTCATTTTAAGACATTCTCTTCCTCCTTTTAGTGTGATCATTGTCCTCAATGATCAGACATTGAAGTTTTGAAGGTCTATGAATATCTTTCATGATTATGAAAGATTAACCCATGACTATGCATAGGGTTTCAAGTAAACTTCTAGTTTCTCTCTTGAATCTTAAATTCTTATTATTTACTAAATAAGAAGAGAAACATTGCTTGATTCGTAGCTCAATTCCTTGGCCTTGTTGATCAGGCATGTCATGGGTATTTATGGAACTTGAGAGTCCATAAGTAAGACTCGAAAGCTTAAAGTTTCTCTATCTTTGATAAATTTTGTTGGCTTTTGGATTAAGCCAACATATAAAAAGCATTAAAGTTAATGGCTATTGATTTACATAACATCAATATACCATTAAGCTTTTATGCTTTTGACTATACATAAAGAAGTCATTTCGTAGTTTAAACCTTAAACTTATTGAACTTACTTCTCTCTCATGTCCCATCAACCCATGCATAAGTGATTCAATTCATGCATACATGGTGTATGCCAAAAACATATACATCCTTTTTTGAAGATGCTTATCATGCATAAGGTTCAAAAATTGAACCCCTCTTTAAAGCATGCATGGAGCTCTTTTTTGGAACTCCATTGAATGCGAGAATATATGGTCGAAATTTCAATTCATGCCATGCTATATTTTGATGAAATAGCTATGCTCAATATCTCATCATCTTTCAAAGGTGATTCATTTTCCTATTGAACTAGGCCTTCAATGCATCATTTAAATGAACCTTTCTATGCACCATTCAATGTGCATTAAGAATTCACATATTGCATTTGAAATGCATTGTTATAGCATGGAGAAACAAATATGAAAGGACAAATGTAAAGTAACACTTACCTCCATTAAAGCTACGTCCTTTCCTTTGATTCTTTGTATAGAGAGGCTTATCCACTGGCATATTTTGTAACTGAAGTTGCAATTTTGGTCTGTCATGATTCTTTGAAATTCCCTTGTCCTTTCTCGGGCATATATTTATACTTACCCAAAAGTTTACTTAACTTTACAACTTCAAAGATCTCTTAAATGCATAATTGCATTCATATGTGGAATCCATTTAATGCTTACATTTATCCTCAAAAACATTCTAGAAATGCCCAAATGCATTTGTATATAAAATGCTCTTATACTTGCCACATCCATGTGAGATAAACTTAATGCATGTTCATTTTATGTGATAGTAATATATAGGTATCAAGAAAAAAAGAAAGGTCATTAAAATTGAAAAATTTCCTTACTCTAAATGATAAGGCTTAATGAACTTTTCACAACGTCACAGACGATGAACTACCAGTGTCGCCACGATCTGAAAACTTCACTAGACCATTCAATTGGTAGGAGCGATGGGCAATGCATGCAAAGGGCAAGGACGTAGTCAACACGAGCTGATGACTCATGCTTACTAAGAATTCCTCATTGAAGATCAATAATTACAAGGATCTCTCCCTATCTCAATGAAATTTCAAAATATTACTTGGGCCTATCGACTGAGGTGGTAAACTTATTGAATTCATTAGTGTAGTGAGTGTGTGGCCCAAAACATCTAAGGGCATCACATACGAGTTATTGCCTTAAACTTTCATGGTCTAGACCACCATAGTCGCTCTCTCACCCCACTAACTAAGAACGGCCATGCACCACCACCCATAAAATCAAGAAAGAGCTCTCAATCTATCAATCCTTTCTCTACTTGAAGGAATATATGAACTAAAATTTGAAATAATATTCCTTTTTGAAGTTCTTATATTCATTTTCATAAAAAGTATAAGAAAGACTTACCTCTATAGCTTCCATTTCATCCATATCTCATGGATAACATTGAAGATTAGAGGAACGAGGGAGGGGGTGCATGTTCGTCTCTCTAAGCACCAAAGTACTTGTGCTGGAGTGGATGGCAAACGTTCTGGGGCAGATGAGTGCTGAACTAAGCGGAACAAGCCAGATAGTGAGCTAGTACAATTACAAAAAATAGATTTGGACATGTTTCTAATAGGGTACGTTTTAATATAAATGGTCAATTTAAACAAGAATTTCGGAAAATTATGATACCCGCTTAGCACTTGCTTGACTTTCGATATATGTGTAGCTCTAAAGCTTTGTCACTACCCCATCCCTAGCAATGGTGTCAATGCGTTGAGATGTATACCACTCCAAGCTCTTAGGAACTCAAATTCACATTTTGTAGCATATGAAAACCATAAAGTCAATCCAAGGGAATGAAGTCGATGGTCTGAAGACCTTCATGTTCATGGTAATTCACCCATAAAAGATATATGCGCATGCACACACACATGCAAGCCACTTTCACGAACAAGAAACTCAAAGTCATTCACATTAATTCACAAGATGCTGATTCCAAGAAACTCACATTCATTCACAAGACTAGATTAGAATACAAGATAATAATAACTACTCTAAGCTAGCTTTAAAATCAAGTTCTAGTTCCTTTTATATAAATCTTAAATATAGGACCTTTTTTACACTCTTATGTGTATCCTAACTCAAAACCGTAACCTTCATATGACCTCCAATTCGAGATCTAAAAAATCGAAAAAAATTCTAGTGCCTTAGGCTATCAGTGTATGACCTTGAGTACTCATGGCCTTGTACAAAAGTGGATTATATTTACAAAAAGTAGGTTGTGTACATATTTCTATTAATATCAAGTTTACATGGCCAAATTAAAGGGGAATTAGGAAAAATTCGTGCCCAATTTGACACTTTCTTGACTTTTGCATCTCTTTGTAGCTCCCTAACCTTGACTTGGCACAACCATATCCATATTATCATCCTTTCTTCACATAGATCTTCTTGTGTAAATTTATACTCCAACAAATCCCTCCTCCTAGAATTTTTTTCTCATCCTTGATACACATTGATGTTGTTGCCTTTGGGCAAGCATGGGCTTGAATGCACCTTGGGGTTGAAGAGTTCTAGCACAACTAGGTATTCCATACATTCCACAAGCTTCTTGGATATCAATTTTGTTGTTTTTCTATATTTTATGGGTTTTTTTAATACTTGTAAGCATACTATTAAGTGCAATTTTTGGGCCAAAAATGGAAAGAGCATCTTGTATGCAACTTATAGAGTGGCCATAGGTTGCATTTATTCGATAATAATGGAAAAATACCGAATATGTTTGTTTTGTTCGGGGATTGTTGAATAAATGTGAATAAACAATGGGACACACATGTTTTTGATAAGTTTTCGATTGAAAGCGCTTTCGATCAAAACGTTTTCGTTCAAAAGTATTTTGATCGAAAAATGTTTCGATCAAAAACCTATTTCTAAGCAAAAAAAAAAATTCCATTCGATTGGAAAGCTTATTCCACACATGTTTTCTGACAAGTTTTTAGAGCTGTATTACTACCATACCACTCACAGAGCTCTTTCCTAACCATATCATTCACGTACTGCTCTATTTTCATTTATTTTCTATTTTATTGTTATGTTCATTGTGTTTCATGCATATTTTATGATTCACATATGCATCTCTTACATATATATGATTTGTATTTCTATGATTGGTTTTATGTATTTTAATGATCATTAGTATACATGTTCAACTCACAAAAGCATTTCTAACTTGTATACTTTGACAAATCAAATATAAAATAAACCACTATTGTGATTATCCAACTCGCTACATCGATTCTTACTCTCACAACACTCACTTAGATTTGTGTGATCATAATTAGAGTGTAAGTGACAAGGTGTATAGAAACTATTGTGATCATGTGATTCTTTGAATCATACTATCACAATAGTTATATGCACTCATGTGACAAGAATCATACACAGATTAGTGAGGAAATATGAAATATTATGAGTGTATGACTCTTTGACTCTTACATTCTGAATAGTTATATTGATTCAGTTCAAGATGATAATTATACTTTTTATTTAATTATAAATCTAATTATCTAACTATCTATCCATATTTCTATCATTTATCTATTTATATATTGATATATCTATCCATACACTTACTGATTTATCTATTTATATGTGTACTTAAAATGTATTTAAGAATCTATCATTTTATTTATGATTCTTATTTTTTATTATTGCTTTTATGAATTAGATTAATTTTTAAAGATTTGGTACAATATTAATTTTATTTGATATTATATTTTTTTAATTCGCAATGATGTCATGTAAAATAAATAAGCATGAGTGAAAGTTTTTGGAAGATTTTGTCTAGTAAACATGCATGGAATGAGAGAAGTCCAAATCACTATAGCAATGGATATATCAAATTACAAGGATGTCATTGAACAACTAGCTAGAACAGCATACATCAATATTGAAGATAAATTTGGAAGTGTATTAGGAGGATCACAGGTACTAGCTAACCAAATGTCCAAAGAGCTCACTCAAATCTTTGGACTAACAATCAAAGTTGCAGAATCATTGGCATTGGATATCACCAAAATGCCAAGATTCATGGAAAAAATCAAATTTTGTCCATTTACATTACCAAACAATGAAGAGAGGAAAGGAGTGAGACCTAAAAATACAGAACATGGAAAGAGACCAACAGTAGCAACAACAGTAGATCCATATGCAAAAGATATACATGTAAATATGGGAGATCAAACATCCATTAATCTATGTTTTCTCCCATATTCTTATATTCATTTCAAAGATGCAGCTCTCATGGTGGAAGGATAGTATGGAATGATCAATAAAGTCACATTAACCCACCTGAGATTCATCACTGAAATCTTTGCTGCAAAATTATTCAAATTAGATTGCGGTGACTTATAAACACAAGAGAATGAAGCTATGAATGAGCCCACCATTTTACCTATTACGCATAGTGGAATACTCAATCCACTTGCATTAGCAAGGCATTATAGTAAAAGCTCATGTCTCATTTTCAAACTATGGAATGGTGGTACCTTAGACATGTGGCTGGAGAAAATGAATAAAGAATACTTAAACATACCATGAAGCAAAAGTATCAAAGAAATAGAAGGAGATATAGCAACATTGAAGACAAATCTCTAGAAGCTAATGAATGGATTGTTGCAAAAAATATCATTCCTACATACTTGTAATATTTCCCATAATATCCAAGCAACATCTTGTTGCATTTTAAAGGTGAGCATTCTTATATCGGACTATGTGACTTCAAAAGAGCAATGCATTTGCGAACAAAAAAAGTTTTGCAAAGCTATCTAATCTTGAAATATCAACTAGAAATGAGTGGAGTCAAAAGTATTGGTGGATTGCATCTGCATGTATATCCACTAGTCCTCCAACATTCAATAAAAGCCATGTTGATATATTTAGGTAGTGATGTGTGTGAACACTCTAGGACCGCCGGGGCACTTTTTTCCCTCTTTAGGAGGTTTTTTTCCCCCGGCTTGTATATACGCCTATTGCCCTAATGGGCTACTTATCTTTGTACATTCTCTAGTAATACATTCAGTCTTGTGTGTTGTGCTCCAAGCTTCTTCCTCTTCCTTGTGTTGTTCGCGTGCTTCCGCAGACGTCTAACTCCAACAATTGGTATCAGAGCAGGTCGTTGATTCTTCTAGGGCGCCGTCGACACTCCTCCGTTTGCAGTCTCAGATTCGCACAAAATTTGGTGAGCATACTCAGGGTGTTTTCGAGATCAAAACGGCTTCGCTCTGTGGTGTCGAAATAGCGATCTGAGCTCGTTTCGGCCTCCGAACGCACTATCACAGTGCTTGTGCAGGCTATTTTGTCCTTTTGTGCCAAAGGTATATACCCGTTTCTATTCGCCAGTTTAAGCGTCTCGAAGTCTGCTACAAGTCTAGCAGAACTCGTCTGGGCAGTTCTGTTCAACTTTTTGAGATACAGTCAATTTTCTGCATCAAGGTATTTTAGTCACCGGCCATGGCTGAAAGCAGTGATGTATTCCGTATGTTGGCTGTTGAGGATAAGTTGGATGGTACCAACTACCCATTATGGGCTTATATGATGCGACATGTACTGGTTGCAAAAGGATTGTGGAACATTGTGCAGGGTGTTGAAAGACGTCCTGTTACACCTGTAACGACAGGTACTGCAAATACAGGTGTTGGAGCTGATGAAGATGGTGTCGAAGATGATATTCCGCAGATTCTTGTTCGTGCTGCTGTTTCTGTTGCACCTACTGCAGAGCAGATTCGTTGGGATGGCAGAGATGCCCAGGCACATGCATTGATAGCTTTGTCTGTCAAACGTGCCATTATTCCTCACATTCGCTCTTGCAGAACAGCAAAGGATGCTTGGGATACACTTACCACTTTGTACCAGGCTAGGAATGAGGCTCGTGTTGCTTACCTCCGAAAACAGTTGGAGAGTGAGCACATGAATGAAGGTGATTCGATGGACAGTTTTCTTACAAAGATCAAAGACCTGAAGGAACAATTGATTTCTGCTGATGAGGTTATACCAGATAGCTCACTTGTGCAGACCGTTTTGAATGGCCTTCCTGATTCATATCAGAGTTTTGCCTCTACTCTTCGATTGATGATGAAAGGCAATCCGAATGCCTTGTCATTTGAGGAATTAGTCTCTGTTCTGTTGCAGGAAGATCAGTCCAGGCAGAACAGGTCCATTATGCGTGTTGCAGATCAAGCTTTCCTGGCTAGTCAGAAGGGCAAAGGAAAATGGAGCTCTTCTACTAGTAAGCAGAAATCTGCAAATGCTGCACAATCGAAGAACCAGGATAAAGATGAGAAGAAATCAGAAAAGCAAAAATTGTTCTGCAAGTACTGTAAAGGAAATGATCATATTATAAAGAACTGTCCAAAACTGGCTGCTAAAGAGGCAAAGAAGAAAGAGGCTGGAATGGTTGTTGCAGAGGCCTCTACACCAAAAACAGAGTCTGCAAATCTTGTGCAGGAAGAAGAATGGGTGTTTACTACTGTTTGCAGTTTTGACCCATCTTCTCATGATCAGTGCATGTCTGCAGTAGACTCAGATGTTTGGTACTTTGACAGTGGGGCAACCAAACATATTACCTCGCAGCGCAGTTTCTTCTCTTCACTCGAGCCTGCCCCTACAGGGAATACTGTCACATGTGCCAATAACTCCTCTTATCCTGTTATGGGAGTTGGTAAGATCATTCTGACTACTGCTGATGGTAGTTCTTTCACTTTGTCAGATGCTTTATTTGTGCCAGGGATAAAAAAGAACCTGTTATCAGTTTCTGCATTAGCCAAGATTGGCTTGGTTGTGAAATTCGTTGATGACAGGTGTACAGTCCATGATCTCTCAAATGGCGATGTGATTATTGCTTCTGGCATTTTATGTCGTGGGCTGTATAAGCTCATAGACTATGAAAAATCTGTGAATGATTCGGCATGTGCAGTTCATGATTCTCAGGCTATGTCAGATGCAAAGCTTTGGCATGCACGCTTTGGTCATCTGAATTTTGCTAGTTTGTTACGCCTGCAGAAATCTGAAATGGTGTCCTCTTTGCCCAAACTTGAGGCACCTGGAAAACATGTTTGTGAAGGCTGTATTTTGGGCAAAATGCAGCGTTCTTCCTTTCCAAAAGATGGTTCAGTTCGGGCTATGCAGAAATTGCAGCTTGTACATAGTGATGTCTGTGGTCCTATGCAGACACCCTCTTTTGGAAATTACCTTTACTTCGTGACTTTCATTGATGATTTTTCCAGGCATGCATGGGTATATCCACTCAAAGCAAAGTCCGAAGTGTTCATGTGCTTCAAACAGTTTTTGGTTTTGGCTGAAAATCTGTCAGCATGTAAAATGGGCACCCTCCGTTCTGATCGAGGGGGGGAATATATGTCTTCAGATTTTAATGCATTTCTGGCTGAACGTGGGATAAAACACCAGTGTACAGTGCCGTATACACCTCAACAGAATGGAGTTGCTGAACAAAAGAACATGTCACTCATGGAGATGGCGAGGTGCATGGTCAAAAGTCAGGCTTTACCACATAGTTTCTGGCTTGAGGCTGTCATGTGTGCAGCATATGTACTGAACAGGTGTCCCACGAAAGCGTTGCAGTCTATCACTCCATATGAGGCTTGGCATGACCGCAAGCCATTTGTTGCTCATCTGCGTGTTTTTGGTTGTTTGGCATATGCATTAGTGCCTGAACAACATCGCAGAAAATTGGATGATAAGGCAGTAAAATGTATTTTTGTTGGGTACAGTTCTGAAAGTAAAGGCTATCGTCTGTATCATCCACAGACTAAATGCATTCTGGTTAGCCGTGATGTTGTCTTTGTGGAAGATGCTATTCAGCCATTGCTTTCATGTACTAAGGAGACATCTGTTAGCTCCAAAGACATGTATGATACTTTGATGCCTCTTTTTACAGGTGGACAGGCTAGCGCTGGTCCTAATGAGGCAACTTCTCAGCCTTTGCAGGTTTCATATGATGATGCAGATCATGCCATTTCTGATGCAGATTTACATGATGCACTTGTTGATGAGAGAGCTGATATTGAACAGGCAAAAACTATGCCAAAATGGCTGGTGCAGACTTTGCGTGACAGCAAATTAGATGCACCTTTGTCATATCGTACTCGTTCAGGCTCTCATAGTACCTCCTTTGCATCAGATTGCTATGCTATGGCTGCATCTAGTCTCTGTGATGAGAATGAGCCTGTTTCTTTTGATGAAGCACAAAATTCAGAAAATTGGATGGCTGCTATGCAATCTGAATATGATGCTATAATGAAGAATGGTACATGGTCTTTATGTGACTTGCCTCGTGGCAAGAAGGCCATTGGCACTAAGTGGGTATACAAGCTGAAGCGTAAACCTGATGGTACAGTTGACAGGTATAAGGCTAGGCTTGTTGCAAAGGGTTATGCGCAGGAAAGAGGCATTGATTTTGATGAGACCTTTGCACCTACATGCCGTATGACTACTGTTCGGAGCATTTGTGCACTTGCAGCCCATCATGGTTGGAATGTACATCAGTTGGACATTAAAACAGCATTTCTGAATGGTGACTTGCATGAAGAAGTGTATGTTTTTCAACCCCGTGGCTTTGTGTAGAAAGGGCATGAAAACCAGGTGTGCAGGTTAAAGAAGGCGTTATATGGTTTAAAGCAAGCACCACGTGCTTGGTATGAGAAAATACATGCCTATCTGATTGCACATGGTTTTGAGAACAGTCCAACTGAAAGCATCTTATATGTTAAGCGTGCTAATGATGTGCTTTTGATCATTGTTGTCTATGTAGACGACATGCTGCTCATTGGTCCTCTTGAGAAGCATATTGCTGATTTCAAGGCTGATTTGCATGCCTCATTTGAGATGTCTGATTTGGGGCATTTGCATCACTATTTGGGCATTCAGTTTATGCAAGTTGATGGTGGAATGGCTTTGTGTCAAACGAAATATATTGACACATTATTGCAGCGTTTTGGCCTTGAAGACTGTAAGCCTATTGCCACTCCTATGGAGACAAGTTTACGATTGAGTCTTCATGATGCTGGAGATGCATTTGATGCTGTTCTCTATCAGCAAGCTGTTGGATGCTTGATTTACTTATGCATTACTCGGCCAGATATTCAGTTTGCTGTCTCACAGATGAGCAGGTTTATGCATTGCCCAGGAGTCACGCATTGGAAAGCGGTTAAGCGCATCTTTCGCTACTTGAGTGGTACTCGGCTACTTGGGTTGTTTTATCCCAAGGGGGGATCACTACCGCCAGATTTGCATGCTTTTTCTGACTCAGATTGGGCTGGTTGCTATGACACTCGTGTGTCCACCAGTGGTTTTTGCTTCATGCTTGGTAGCTCATGTATATCTTGGTTGAGCAAGAAGCAGCCTACTGTGGCCACTTCCAGTTGTGAGGCTGAGTATAGGGCAGCTTTCATAGCGACTGTTGAGTGTGTGTGGCTCAGACGCCTTATGGCTGATTTGGGTGTTGGCCAGTCTTCTGCCACCACCATCTTCACTGACAGTCAGAGCGCATTGGCAGTTGCGAGGAACCCTGTGTTCCATGCTCGCACTAAGCACATTGAGGTGCATTATCACTATGTCAGGGAGAGGTTCTCTGCTGGGGAGATCAGCTTGGCATATGTGCCCACGCAGGAGAACATTGCAGACCTTTTCACGAAGGCTCTGCCTAGGGAGAAGTTTGAAGCTTTCCGCAAAGCTTTGGGCTTACTTCCTTTTGTGGAGTGATTTCCACATAGCTCGGCACTTCCTTATACATGAGTGCCAGCTCCTTGTTCACCGCATCACTCCCAGGGGGGATTTGTTGATATATTTAGGTAGTGATGTGTGTGAACACTCTAGGACCGCCGGGGCACTTTTTTCCCTCTTTAGGAGGTTTTTTTCCCCCGGCTTGTATATACGCCTATTGCCCTAATGGGCTACTTATCTTTGTACATTCTCTAGTAATACATTCAGTCTTGTGTGTTGTGCTCCAAGCTTCTTCCTCTTCCTTGTGCTGTTCGCGTGCTTCCGCAGACGTCTAACTCCAACAAGCCAGGAGACCTATACAATTTCAGTAATCCTTTTGCAACTTTTTAAATACATAGATTTAGATAGCTATCCCAGTGATAGAAATGGGATTTATAATTTTAAATATTCTTTAGAACTAGGATGTGATAGAGATGTATGAAAAATAGTAGATGCATATGTATTACTTAGAGTATTTTCGAGTCTAGTTCAATATGGTTTAAAGATATCCATTACTGATGGATTAAGACCATATTTAAACCAACGTGGATTCATTTGAATTATGTGGATTAAATGATGTGGATTCATTTGAATTATGTGGAGTAAATGATGTGGATTCATTTGAATCATGTGGAGCAAATGATATGTATTTATTTGAACTATGTGGATTTATTTGAATTATGTGGATTTATTTGAATTAAGTGGAGTAAATGATGTGAATGCATTTGAATTATGTGGATGAAGTGATGTGCATTCATTTGAATTATGTGGATTAAGTGATGTGTATTCATTTGAATTATGTGGATTAAATGATGTGGATTCATTTGAATCAAGTGGAGTAAATGATGTGAATGCATTTGAATTATGTGGATTAAGTGATGTGTATTCATTTGAATTATGTGGATTAAATGATGTGGATTCATTTGAATCAAGTGGAGTAAATGATGTGGATTCATTTGAATTATGTGGATTCGTTTGAATCATGTGGATTAAATGATATGGATTCATTTGAATTATGTGGACTAAATGATGTGGATTGATTTGAATTAAGTGGATTAAATGATGTGGATTCACTTGAATTATGTGGAGTAAATGATGTGGATTCATTTGAATTAAGTGGATTAAATGATGTGGATTCATTTGAACTAAGTGGATTGAATGATGTGGATTTATTTGAATTAAGTGGATTAAATAATGTGTATTCATTTAAATTATGTGGATTAGATTATGTGGATTCATTACTTGAATTTATGGATTAAATGATATGGATTCATTTGAATTCAGTTTGGACTAATGTGGATTCATTTGAATTATGTGGATTAAATGATGTGGTATCATTTGGATTATGCGCATTCATTATTTGAATTTTAAGGATATTAAATGATGTCAATTCATTTGAGGAAAACTTAATGTTTTTGTTTTGCAAATTTGAAGGTAAAACATGGCATGAATGCTAGATGTGAATAATGACCTTCATTATACTAAATCTCAAAGGAATTTTATTGATATATTTAGGTAATGATGTGTATGAGCACACTAGGACTACAGAGGCACTTTTTTCCTTGTTTAGAAGGGTTTTTTTCCCTGGCTTGTATATACAATGGAGGAACCGTGTGTTCCATGCTCGTCCTAAGCACATTGAGGTGCACTATCATTACGTCAGAGAGAGGTTCTCTACTGGAGAGATCAATTTAGCATATGTGCCCACATAGGAGAACATTGCATACGTTTTCACAAAGGCTCTACCTAGGGAGAAGTTTGAAGCTTTCTGCAAAGCTTTGGGCTTACTTTGTTTTGTGGATTGATTCCACATAGCTTGGCACTTCCTTATATATGAGTGTAGCTCCTTGTTCACCACATCCTATTTATTTACATATTTAGGTAGTGGTGTGTGTGAACACACTAGGACCATCGGGGTACTTTTTTTCCTATTTAGAAGGTTTTTTTCCCTCAGCTTATATATACGCCTATAACCCTCACGGATCACTTATCTTTGTACATTCTCTTGGTAATACATTCAATATTTTGCATTGTGCTCCAAGTTTCTTCTTCTTTGTTTTGTTGTTTGCATGCTTTTGTGAAACAGAAACTCAAACAACTTTGTCTAAATAGAATGCTCAATTGGTGCAATCACGATTAGAATTTTTATTCTACCAAAATTTAAAACCAGAGAGACTAGAAGGAGAACTATTATCAATGAAAGAAGAAAAAAATCTATGTTCAAATCATTTTATTCGTGATGTCGTCTTTTGAGTTACAAGAATTGCAAAAAAAATAGCACTATTAAATCTTTCTAACTTACAATATAAAAGATTAGCAAAAACTCTACTTCGACGCTTTGTTCAAGCTGAAAGATCATTACAAAAAAATAATCAATTAGCACTATATTTCATTCAAAAAGAAATTCTACAAGATATCCTTCACCGGCCTGTAGATTGGGATGATCGCCTGAAGAATGCAAGTATAGGTTTGGGCCATCCTCAAAATCATGTAGAATTTCATAATCAAGGACATGAATGCCCAATTCCTCAAAAGCGGCCTGTTGTATAACTATGGGTCAAAGTGGCCAAAGACATGGGTTTTGAGGGTCGAAAACCACTTGGAGAACCTTTGGATTCTATTGGGAAACCCTTGGGAAAGTCTCTCCAAGAGTGTGGTTTGAACCCTTGAGTTATTTGGATTTATTTACTCCCAATTGAAGGGTTTTGACCCTTAGGATTGATAGTTCCTAAGGGTATGGTATTTAACCCTTAGGGAGGCCTCTCAAGCCTTGAGACTTGTACGTACAAGCTTGGGAGAAGTCCTTTTAAGAATCCATGTGAAGGCCATGTGATTTCCAAGGTTAGAAGGCCTTGGATTAGAATCCATGTGGAGAAGACACTTGGCAAGCTCTCCTCACATTTCCCCCCTTGGTCTTGAGGTATATATATGGGTAGAGTTGGTTGGGTGTACAAGCTTGGGAGAAGTCCTTTTAAGAATCCATGTGAAGGCCATGTGATTTCCAAGGTTAGAAGGCCTTGGATTAGAATCCATGTGGAGAAGACACTTGGCAAGCTCTCCTGACATTTCCCCCCTTGGTCTTGAGGTATATATATGGGTAGAGTTGGTTGGGTGTACAAGCTTGGGAGAAGTCCTTTTAAGAATCCATGTGAAGGCCATGTGA
>CM035436.1:27472103-27477103 GCA_020310875.1 Ceratopteris richardii | reverse complement strand
CTATCTATCTATCTATCTGTCTATCTATCTATCTATCCATATATCTATCAAACTATGCATCTATCTATCAAACTTTCCATCTATCTATTTATTGTTGGTAATGATGGATGGACACCTCAAGATGATGAGTAGGTACTGCCAAATCTTGCTTTGTACCAGCCCTTTGATGCTTCAGAGTTGATAAGCGGACCCTTTTAGCTTTCCAATAACATCATAAAATGGCCTATGTACTTTGGAAATGATATATGAAAATATAGAATCAAAATAGATAACTTTGAATTTCAAGCCTTCAAGAAAACCTTCTATTTTTTACAATACACCTACTGTATTGTGCTCAGTATGACCAACACAGTGGGAATTGTAAAAATTCCTTTTAGGGGTATCTAACTTGCTTAGCAAGCTAACTATTCCAAGTGAAGTTACTTAAAAAGATTAACTATGCTCATAGAAATCAATTAAGCAAGTAAACCTTTACGCGCGATATTTTAGGACTGTTGCAGATATCAACCAGTGATCACTTAGACAAAATTTTCTCTAAAATGGATGAATAAAAATCCTTCAAATTTTGAAAGAATGTAGAAAGCGTTGAGCTGGTTCCAAGAAGCTATAGATCTTTGAATTTGGTGAAGAAATGAGTGACATATGATCTCCACAAGTTGGCAGACTTTCAGGCACTATGATAGAGAACTCTGAAATGAACAATGTAGATATATGTATTAATGAACACTGTTGTACAATGCCATATGCATGAATATCATTGCCTAATGGTGTAGACAGGTATGGGCTAGAGTGTAGGCCTCACACATACTCAAAAATGAGAATGAGAGCTCAGAAAGTGACTCTTCTACCTGTGACTTTTTGAGTTGATCTTTTATAGAGGTTGAGTTCAAAAGTTTGAATTTGAATTCAAACTTTGGCTCTCTATAATCATGCTCCTACATCCTAGGAGATATTCTCTCTAATTGATTGATGCTTTACAACTAATAAAATCCACGACTCCCTTGGGTAGGTGGTTACAAAGATTCTAAGTCAAATATGACTTTTACAAAGAGTAAATGGATAATTATCTTCTAGCATTGGTTCTCATGCTTCTCCATATGTGTATGGTCTTTAAGCCAAATGTGTAGGCTTGTGAATTACACCAACAGCTCCCCCTCAAGCCAAACATTCTGGCTTGGTCTTCATTCTTCTGTCTTCATGTATATCCTGCAATCCAATCATTGATTTGAACCTACAAAGTTTGGTTCCATCCAATGCTTTAGTTAACAAGTCTGCACACTGCATGTTGGTTGATACATATGTTAGTTGAATGTCCTTGCTTAATAACTTCTCTCTCACATAATGGTAATGGACCTCTATATGTTTGGTCCTAGCATGATAAATAGGATTAGCTGCAAGGTGAAGTGAGCTTGTATTATCTCAAAATATCAATGGTGGGCTAGTATACAAACCCAATTCTGTATACAATAACTTGATCCATATGGCTTCTTTGGTGGCATTTGCCAATCCTCTATACTCTGCCTCAGTAGAAGATAAAGCAACAGTAGGTTGCTTCTTTGAAGACCATGATACTGGTTTATCACCTGCAAATGAATTGTATCCTGAAGTGCGCCTCCTATCATCCTTGCATCCTGCCCAATTCGCATCTGAATAGATCTTAAGGTCCAAGTCAGAAGTGTAAGGGAAATACAAACCATGATGTTGAGTGCCTTTGAGATACTTTAGAATTCTTTTGGCAGCTTCTAAGTGAGGTACTCTTGGCTTGTGCATGAACTGACTTAGCACACTAACCCCATATGCAATATCTATCCTTGTTAAGGTAGCATAGTTCAAGTTTCCAACTATACTTTGACTATAACCTCTAATATCATCAATTTCATCACCTTCATGGGCACTTAGTTTTAGGTTTACCTCCATTGGAGTGTTTGCAACTTTTGCATCCTGCAAATGAAACTTCTTCAACATATCCTGTATGTATTTTTTCTGAGTAATATAGATTCCAGAGTTAGTATAGACTAACTCAAGTCCAAGAAAGTACTTTAGTAGACCAAGATCACTGATCTTGAACTCCTTCATCATCTGGTTCTTGATTTGTCTGATTCCATTGACATCATTACCTGTAAGTATGATATCATCAACATATACACATAGGTATATTACCTCTGAATTGCTTCTCTTGATGAATAGAGAAGTGTCTGCCTTGCTCATGACAAAACCTTGGTCTTGAAGGTATGTAGTCAACCTGTGATTCCATGCCCTAGGTGCCTGCTTTAATCCATAAAGAGCTTTATTCTATTTATACACATATGTTACCTATTTGGATCCTCATAGCCAAGAGGTTGTGACATATATACCTCCTCTAAAATCCATCCATTCAAAAAAGAATTTTTTACATCTAGCTGATACATGTTCCAATTTTTAGATGCAGCCACACTTACCAACACCCTGATGGTTGGCATCTTGGCTACAGGTGAGAATGTTTCTTCATCATCAATGCCTTGGTTTGTGCAAAATCCTTGGCCACCAATTTGGCTTTGTACCTGTTTATTGACCCATCAGAATTCCTTTTGAGTTTATAGATCCATCTAGATCCAATAACCTTCATGGACTCTTTCTTTGGTACTAGTTCCCATGTGTCACTTTCTTTGAGTGCTTCAATCTCCTCATCCATAGCTTCCTTCCATTCTGTCTTAGTTTTTGCTTCTTCATATGATCTTGGTTCTTCAATTGACAAGTCGTTGGCAAGATAAACAGAGTGTTTAGTAACAAGAGAGGTGTCATAACCATATCTGATAGGTTTTTTGCTCTCCCTTTGTGATCTTCTGATTGATTGATTTGAAGATTTAGGTATGTCTTCAAGTTTCTTCATCTTGAGTTTGCCTTTGGACTTCCATGCCTTGAATTCTTCAAGATTGATAATGTCTTCATCATCTGAATTGGAGTCTTCATTCTGAGTAGGTTCCTCCTTAGCAAGACTTGGAAACTCCTCCTCCAAGTCTTAGAGTAGTTTAAACTTCCTGCATTCATTCTCATACCAAGAATCATTTTCATCAAAGAAAACATCTCTACTAACCATGAATCCCTTATTTGAAGGGTTGTAAAACCTGTATCCTTTCTGATTCAGATCATATCCAATAAAGATACACTTCTCAGCTTTAGGGTCTAGCTTACCTCTTATCTGAGAAGGAATGTGTACATATGCTACACATCCAAATATCCTGCAATGATCAAGTGAGGGTCTCTCCCCATGCAATGCTTCATAAGGGGTCATCCCATCAAGGGACTTAGATGGTAACCTATTTATGAGGTAAGTGGCAGAAGGGTAACCTGTGAGACTTTCCAAACTGACAAGCACCATATTTATATATCATGTGTTGTTTGGAATCATTTGGTATTCCAATTACACATTGATCCCTGCATATTTGCTTCAAGGTTCTTTCTCCTACATGCCCTAATCTTTTATGCCAAATCTCAAGCTCTGAAAGTGTTTGATCTTTATAATTGTAGAGTGCAATATTCTTTGTATCTTCTAGCTCAAAAGTAAAAAGTCTAGCTGTCTTTTCTCCTTTAGCAATTCTCTTGAACCCTACTTGGGATCTTCCACAAATTCTCGAAATTGGTTGAATCTAACCTGCAAACCTTTTTCCACAATCTGTCCAACACTCATCAAATTTTTTGTAATGGTTGGTACATATAGTACCCTACTCAACAAGTTTTGATTTCCATCACAAGTCTTAACATTTCCAACTTTAACCACTGAGTGCTTGGTATCATCACCTGTTTGTACTTGATGCTTACCTCTTGGTTCTTCAAGGTCACAAAGTAGAGCTACATTGCCAGCCAAATGATTCAAACATACTGAGTCAATGTAGAAGAGATGATCATCATTTGTACTTGGTTTTGAAGTCATGTTCATAATCAGAAGAGAATCATCTTGCTCTTCTGTATAGTTGTTGTAATCCTTTCTGGATTTGAATCCTCCTTGATAGTTGCCATTGTAGTTGTTGTTGTAGTTGTTATTGTAGTTGTTCTTGTATCCTTGATGATGGTTGAATCTGCCTCTTGATTGTGAGTATCCACCTCTTTGATAACCTCTTCCTCTCTGATTCTTGCAGGTCTTGAAACACTTATCTCTAGTATGATTTGATAAACCACAAATGTTGCATGGTGAGGGGTTATAGGATCTCCCCCTGCCTTGCTTACCTCCTCTGCCCCTTCCTCTTGATGATCTACCTCTCCCTGCATAGTTGGCTTGGGAGGTAGTGCCTTCATCCTCTATCTTCTTGTTCTTGCCTTTATCTTTAGACTTACTTTTATCAGTGTATAGGGAAGAAGAGCTATTACCTTTGGATGAGTCTCCATTCTTGTTGAGCTTGGCTTCATGAGTGAACAATTGCCCCATGAGAGTGGTAAGATATGGAAT
The DNA here is from genome assembly GCA_020310875.1 of Ceratopteris richardii. Lineage (NCBI taxonomy): Eukaryota > Viridiplantae > Streptophyta > Polypodiopsida > Polypodiales > Pteridaceae > Ceratopteris > Ceratopteris richardii. The sequence continues at coordinate 27,472,680 of CM035436.1, read as the reverse complement.
TTTCATGTCCATGTATAGGTCCATGGCAGTGGTGAAGCTTTTCCATTTGTCATCAGCACTAATCCCATTGATCACTTGCCTTACTATCTGCTCTTCTTCAATCTCTTCTCCTATGCTTGCTAACTGATCTACTACATCTTTAATCTTAGTCACAAACTTTGAAATAGCTTGCTTAGGTTGCTTCCTTAGTGTGGTGAATTCAATCCACAATTGGTTTTTTTTGGCACTTGTGTTGGAAGAACAATAGGATGACAAGGTTTCCCAAGCCTCTTGGGATGTCTTATAGTTTCTAATATGTGGCAAAAGAAAATAAAAAATGGAGTTGAGTAAGTAAGACCTTGATAATTCATCCTTGGCACACCATGTGTTGAGCTTTTCATGTTCTTCCTTTATTTTTAGTCCTCGGGTTTTGAATGAGGGCAATTCCTCATCTCCATAGATGTATCCATAAAGAATCCTTCCTTGTAGGTATGTCTTCATCCTTAGAGACCATGCCTGATCATTGTTCTTGTCCAATTTATCAATAAATGAAGGAAAACCATCTCCCATTTTACCTTGACTTTGCTCTGATACCACT
>CM035436.1:27442103-27452103 GCA_020310875.1 Ceratopteris richardii | reverse complement strand
CTAAAGAGCAGAAGGCGGCAAAGGTACGAGAAGTTTTGGAAAGATTTCCATTAAAGTTTGAAAGGTGAAGCATTTGAAGACACAAGGCATCAAAAGATTACTTTCGAAGTATCCTCATACACAAAGAAGTTCAAAAGGTATTATCCTTTATCCTTTAAGCTCACAAGTTGCAGCAAAAGGAAAGGAGTATGGTAGATCATATCTCCATTGATAAACTGGACAGCGATAATTATCACGCATGTGTAATGAGAATCGAAGCCTTACTTATGAGTAAGGATCTCATGGTATATGTAACAGGTGAAGAAGAGAAGCCAATATTTGAAGATGAAAGCCGACCAAAGAAAGAAGAACTTGATGCTTTAAAGCATTGGCAAAAGAAGGATGCAAGTGCAAAAGCCTACATCTACAATACAATCTTTGATAATTTGCTACCACACATCAGAGGATTGGAATCATCTGAAGATATATGGAATGCATTGGAGTATCATTTCCAAAGCACTACTAAAGCACGGAAAGCAAGTCTATGGTCAGAGTTTACAACATTCAAGAAGAAGCCAAGTCAAAGCATTAGTGATTATGTCACTAAGATGAAGGATCTAGCAGATAGTCTTGGATCCATAGATGAAGATATTGAGGATCACAGATTGATTGCTCAACTACTTGTAGGTTTGAGAGGGGATGGAAGGTGGAAACCTTTTGTCTTATCAGTAGAACTTTCATTAAATCATTATGTCCCAGATTTGAACCAGTTGCTTGGTTTGATGCTCACATTTGAGCAAGACTTGAAGGGAGATGGAGATAAAGGACAAAGTTCTGCAATGTACATGAAGAATAAGAAGAAAGGAGATAAAGGTAAAGCAAAGGATAAAGAGGAGTCAATTTCTCAAGTTTATTATGCAAGAGGTAAAGGCATTGGCAGTGGAAGAGCAAGAGGTTTTGGAAGAGGAAGAGGTAACCAGAATAACAACAAGAAGGCTTGCTGGATCTGTGGATTGAGTAATCATTTGGCTCATGACTGTTGGCACAACCAACAAGGATCAAACCAGAATCAAAACAACAATAGCAGAGGTCGAGGTGGAAGATATCAAAGTAATTTTCAAAGAGGTAGACAAAGTCAAAGAGGAGGCTATGGTAGAGGTGGAGGAAGAAGTTGGGGACAGAATCAATCCTACAACACCACCTACTACAACTATGCAAATGACACACAAAATGAAAGTCATACATCATTGATGATGAATTCAATTAGTACATCAGATAAAGAAGATCTAAAGGTATTTTACATTGACTCTGCATGTTCTAATCATTTGTCAGGAAACATAGAATTGATGTCAGAATTGGAAAAAGGAATTTCTAGTCATACAATTCAAACAGGTGATAATACAAGACATAATGTACATTCAATTGGAAAAGTGAAATGCAAGAGTGGAGCAGATTTGCTAACCAATGTTTTGTATGTTCCTACAATACCTAAAAACTTGATTAGTGTGGGACAGATAGTTGAAAAAGGTTTTCAAGTCAGGTTTACAAATGAAGGAGTATTTATGGAAGATCTAGAGAATGGATATAATCAGATTGTCTCTGGTAAGAAAGAAGGTAGACTCTTTACTTTAAGAGTTCAAGGAAACATTGGTCAAGCTTTGCTCACACATGGTGAAGGAGTGATTACAGAACTTGATCTCTAGCATAAGAGATTAGGTCATTTCAATGAAAGAGGAATTAAAGCTATGGTTTCTAATCAGTCTGTACTAGGATTACCAAATGTGCAAAGTCAACATATGGTTTATAAATATGAAGCATGTCAAATGGGTAAAGCACACAGGTTACCATTTTAGAAGAAAGGATTCAAACATGATGGATTACTTGAGCTCATTCATACAGATGTATGGGGACCAACAAAAGAAGGATCTATTAGTGGCTCAAGGTACTATGTTCTTTTCATTGATGATGCTACAAGATGGATAACTTTATATGTTTTGAAGGAAAGATCAGAAGTGTTTGGAGCCTTCAAGCATTTTCATGCATATGCAAAGAGAGTCACAGGTCAAAAGCTTAAGAGACTGAGGTCTTATGGAGGGGGAGAATACTTCTTCCAAGAGGTCAATGATTATCTTTGGAATGCAGGTATTAAGAGAGAAATAACCTGCAGGTATACACCACAACAAAATGGTGTAGCAGAAAGAAGGAACAGGACTTTGGTTGAGTTTGATAGAGCTATGCTAAAGGAGAAGAATTTTCCAAATTATCTTTGGGCTGAGGCTCTAAATACAGCTACATATCTTGTGAATATATTACCATGTGTAGCTCTAAATGGAATGACTCCATATGAAGCTTGGTGGGGTAAGAAACCAACACTAGATCATTGTAGAGTGTTTGGATCAATTGCATATGCTTATGTGCCATCACAACTAAGACATAAACTTGAACCAAAGGCAGAAAAATATGTGTTCATGTTGGAACAAGCCAATCACAAATTGGTGATTATAGAGATCTTGAAGAAGACTTATGGTCAGAATGAAGTGAAGGAAAATACTTGTGAAAGTGAAGAAGATTTCAGGATGATGTCTTGTACACATATGTACATATAAGTGAAGAACCTTGTAAATTGAGTATAGAAAACCTTTAGGATGATAAAGAGCAATGTCATAGATATGGGATGAGTCAAAAGTCATGTATATATAAGTTAATGAGGACAAGAAATAGGTAAGAGAGTCATTTTGTAGATGACAAACTTTAGGAAGATGTGTAGAGAGTTTTTTCCCAGAAAATAGCGACGGGTTTTTCTCTGAGTGCTCTCTGTCTGATCACGTGGATCAGAAATCCTTTTGTACACATCTAATTGAGAAGCTAATGAAGCTATGTCTAGAGTTTCAGAATCTAATTCCTCTTCTACTGTGAGAATGATCAATAGGAACATTCATATGTAAACTTTTGAAACTGAAGTCTGAGAGTAGCGCACTTTTCCGTCTCAGTATTTTGAGCAGATCTGAGTGTATACTGTAAAGTTTTTGAGGAGTGAGCACTTAAAATTTAAGTTAGAAGATAAGGAAGCTATGGCTAAAAGCATTTAGCAAAACCGGTTTCAGATTGGGAGAAATCAACTTAAGAAGTTGACTATGTCGAAGGCGCAACTTCTGAGAGACATTTTCTGACATATCTTTGATCTTAATGATCAAATTAAACTTTTGGTGATTAGTTTTGAGAACTAATGATTGACATGATTGCGCAAAGGTATTACGAATACTTGTGCATCATTTGCTTGAAGAAATTTGAAACTTTATGCAGGTAATGAAGTGGATTCCTGAAGCAGACTTTCTGAAGTAGACACTTCTTCACTCAGAGAAGTGTTGATTGAAGTTTTGGTAAAGAAGAACATTGTTTGTGTAAAGTTTGGTTTATAACTGACATAGAAGTGTTCTTAAGTCAGTATAGATCAAACCTTTGGAGATTAAGAGGTCTCCAACAGTGGTATCAGAGCTGAAGGTGAAATACAAGAGAAGAAAAGACAATTAAAGTCCCGACTGGTGCAGATATTGGAGATCTTCCAAATCAAAGGAGGACAAGGACAAATTATTGAAGATAACTTGCAGAAGTTCAGAGCACGAGTTCGAAAAGAATCAAGAAGGACAAGGCTCACATTAAAGGTACACTTTATCCTCATAAACCATAGTAATTGCAGATACAGAAGGTCAAGGATGGGAGAAAGCTTGCAGATTGATAAGCTAGATCGGGAGAACTATCCAGCATGGTCCATGAGGATGGAGGCACACCTCATGAGTAAAGATTTGATAGCATTTATTACAGGAGATGAAGAAAAACCTGAATTTGCAGATCCTAGTATTCCTACTAGGGAAGAGCTTGCAATTTTGAAGACATGGATGAGAAAGGATGCTCAAGCAAGGAGTATCATTTACATGGCTGTAAATGATTATCTTCTACCTCACATTAGAGGTTTGGAAAGTGCTACAGATGTTTGGAATGCCTTGGAAGAGCATTTCCAAAATACAACTAAGTCAAGGAAGTCCTCACTATGGGCTGAGTTCACAACCTTCAAGAAGAAGAGCTCACAATCAATTTCTGATTATGTGGCAAGGATGAAGGATATTGCAGATAGCTTGGGAGCAGTGGATGAAGACATTGAAGAGGAAAAGTTGGTAAGACAAATACTTACAGGTTTGAGAGGAGATGAGAAGTGGAAGCCATTCATATTGTCCATAGAGTTGTCACTTGATCACTTTACTCCTGATCTTAATCAATTGCTAGGACACATGCTAACTTTTGAGCAGGACCTTAAAGGAGACAATGATAGAAGTGCAAGTCAAGCTATGTACTCCAAGGACAAGAAAAAGAATGGCAAGGGAAAGCAATCGAATGATGATGAAGGGAATTCAAATCAAGCTAACTTCACAAAAGGGAAGATGAATTTCAGAGGTAAAGGAAGAGGAGGTAAGAACAAAGATAATGCTAAAGCTTGTTGGATTTGTGGCAGAACAAATCATTTGGCAAATGATTGTTGGTATAACAATCAAAATGGTGGAAACAGTAATCAGAATTATAATCAAAGAGGTAGAGGAGGCAAAAACCAAAGAGGCAATTTCAGAGGAAGAGGTGGTAGGACATCATATGGTAGAGGAGGTGGAAGAAACTTCCAATCTCAGTCCTACAACAACAATTATTACAATTATGCATCAGATCAAAAGGATGATATGACTCTTATCTTGAATGCAACTCATGAATCAATGGGAGAAGATCAAAGAGTGTTTTATATTGACTCAGGGTGTAGCAACCATCTGAGTGGGAATCTATCCTTGATGACTGATATGGAAGCAAGGGTGAATGGACATACAGTTCAAACAGGTGACAATACCAAACATAAAGTGGAAAGCATTGGATCAGTGAAGACAAAGAGTGGAAGTACACTTCTGAGCAAGGTACTTTATGTTCCTACTATTCCTAAAAATTTGATAAGTGTAGGGCAAATTGTGGAGAAAGGATATGAGGTAAGATTCACAAATGATGGTGTTTATGTGCAAGATCCAAATCAGGGATATAGAAACATAATTGCAGGAAAAAAGGAAGGAAGATTGTTCACTCTCAAAGTCCAAGGTAATGTGGGACATGCATTATTTACCTATGGAAGTCAAAAGGTATCTGAATTAGACCTATGGCATAAAAGGCTAGGTCATTTCAATGAGAGAGCTATAAAAGAAATGTCGAAGAATCAGGTGGTGCTTGGATTGACAAATATTGAAGGGCAACATATGGTGTACAAGTGTGAAGCTTGTCAATTAGGTAAAGCACATAAAAGTTCTTACAACAAATCAGGGTACAAGTATTCAAATATGCTTGAATTGGTTCATACAGATGTATGGGGTCCCTCAAGGGACTATAGCATAAATGGATCCAGATATTATGTGTTGTTTGTTGATGATGCAACCAGGTGGATTACTTTGTATGTAATCAAGGATAAAGCAGAAGTTTTCAAGACATTCAAACATTTTCATGCCTATGCAGAAAGGATCACAGGGCAAAAGCTTAAGAGGTTAAGGTCAGATGGAGGGGGAGAGTATTTCTCTAAAGAGTTTGATGATTATTTGTGGAATGCAGGTATAAAAAGAGAACTAACTTGCAGGTACTCCCCTCAACAGAATGGAGTAGCAGAAAGGAGAAATAGGACTCTTGTAGAATTTGCAAGAGCCATGATGAAGGAAAAGAATTGTCCAAATTACTTATGGGCAGAAGCTATTAATACTGCAACATACCTTGTGAATAGGTTGCCTTGCAAAGCTTTGGATGGAGGAACCCCTTATGAAGCATGGTGGGGTAAGAAACCTACCCTTGATCATTGTAAAGTATTTGGATGTATTGCATATGCTTATGTTCCTTCACAATTAAGACATAAACTAGAACCAAAAGTAGAGAAGTATGTGTTTATTGGATATGATGATAGACAGATGGGTTACAGGTTGTGGAGTCCATCCACAAAGCAATTTCTTGTTACCAAAGATGTGACATTTGATGAGCAAAATACATGGTATACAGGATCACCAAATGATTATACAGGTGTTGAAGAAATACAAAGGAAAGGAAAGGCAAAAGTAAAAGTGTGTGAAGAAGTTGTTGATGAAGTTGAATCTAGAAGTAGATTGCAGGATCATGTAGAACAAGGGCCAAGATTTGATCTAGAGTCAAATGAGGCTGAAACTTTGAGAAGTGCAGAAATCAGAAGATCTACAAGGGAAAGGAAAGAACCTATAAGGTATAGTTATGATACATCTTTCCTAACAACAAAAGATTATGCTTACATTGTGAAGACAGAAGAAGATCCAGGCACTTATGAAGAAGCCAAAGGTAAACAGAATTGGGAGAAGGCAATGCAGGAAGAGCATGATGCTCTACTTGAAAATGAAACTTGGGAATTAGTACCAAGACTAAAGAATCAGAAGGTTATTGGATGCAAGTGGGTATATAAAACAAAGAGGTTTGCAGATGGTAAGGTGTCTAGATACAAGGCTAGACTTGTGGTCAAAGGTTATGCCCAAACTTATGGGGTAGATTATGATGAAACCTTTAGTCCTGTTGCTAAGATGTCTACAATTAGGACATTGATTGCTATTGCTGCTTGTAAGGGATGGAAATGATCACAATTGGATGTGAAAAATGCATTTTTAAATGGATACATTGCAGATGAAGTATACATGGAGCAACCAGAAGGCTTCATGGAATCAATTGGATCAGATTATGTGTGTAAGCTCAAGAAAGCCTTATATGGGTTGAAGCAAGCCCCAAGAGCTTGGAATTACAGATTGGTCAAGTTCTTGAATGAATGTGGATTTCAAGCATCAAAGGCAGATAGTAGCTTGCTAGTGAAGGCAAGTGAAAATGGATACATTTACATGTGCATTTATGTTGATGATATTATTGTCACAGGAATAGATACTCAAGGAATCAATGAACTCAAAAGACAAATAGAGAAGGAGTTTAAGATAAGTGATTTGGGAAACTTATCTTATTTTCTAGGAATGCAGATTGTGTATACTCAACATGGAGTATATGTTTCACAAGAGAGGTATTTGAAGAATCTTCTAGTCAAGTTTAACATGGAAGATTGCAAGACCTCAACTACACCATTGGAGGTAAATCATAAATTAAGCAGGTATGGAGGTGAAGAATTCAATGATATGAAGAAATATCAGAGTTTGGTAGGTAGTTTAATCTATGCTACCTAGACAAGACCAGATTTATCATATGCAGTAGGTGTGTTGTCACAATTCATGCATTGTCCAAAGAAGACTCATTGGATTGCAGCCCAAAGGGTACTCAGATATATCAAAGGAACCCTAAGTGAAGGTTTGTACTATGGTTTCACTTCTGACACAAGAATCAAAGTGTTTAGTGATGCAGATTGGGCAGGTGACTCAGATGATAGAAGGTCTACTCATGGGTATCTATGTTATGTTGGAGATAAGTTAGTTTCTTGGTGTTCAAGGAAGCAACATACAGTTGCTTTATCATCCACAGAAGCTGAGTATAAGGGAATGGTAGAAGCTGCAAAAGAAGTGATATGGTTGAAGACCTTGATGAAAAGTTTTGAGACTGATCATAGTACTCCAATTATTTTTGGAGACAATATGAGTTCTTTGTATTTGGCAGCTAACCCTGTTTTTCATGCCAGGACTAAGCATATAGAGATTCAGTATCATTTCTTGAGGGAAAAGGTACTTGATAAAGAGATTGAAGTGATGTACACTCCAACAAAAGAACAAGTGGCAGATATGATGACAAAGAGCTTGGATGGACCTAAGCTACAGAGATTCAAGGAGATGGCAGGAGTGAAGAAGAATGGAATAATCACAATTAGTGATTGAGGGGGAGCTGTTGGAACAAGCCAATCACAAATTGGTGATTATAGAGATCTTGAAGAAGACTTATGGTCAGAATGAAGTGAAGGAAAATACTTGTGAAAGTGAAGAAGATTTCAGGATGATGTCTTGTACACATATGTACATATAAGTGAAGAACCTTGTGAATTGAGTATAGAAAACCTTTAGGATGATAAAGAGCAATGTCATAGATACGGGATGAGTCAAAAGTCATGTATATATAAGTTAATGAGGACAAGAAATAGGTAAGAGAGTCATTTTGTAGATGACAAACTTTAGGAAGATGTGTAGAGAGTTTTTTCCCAGAAAATAGCGACGGGTTTTTCTCTGAGTGCTCTCTGTCTGATCACGTGGATCAGAAATCCTTTTGTACACATCTAATTGAGAAGCTAATGAAGCTATGTCTAGAGTTTCAGAATCTAATTCCTCTTCTACTGTGAGAATGATCAATAGGAACATTCATATGTAAACTTTTGAAACTGAAGTCTGAGAGTAGCGCACTTTTCTGTCTCAGTATTTTGAGCAGATCTGAGTGTATACTGTAAAGTTTTTGATGAGTGAGCACTTAAAATTTAAGTTAGAAGATAAGGAAGCTATGGCTAAAAGCATTTAGCAAAACGGGTTTCAGATTGGGAGAAATCAACTTAAGAATTGGCTATGTCGAAGGCGCAACTTCTGAGAGACATTTTCTGACATATCTTTGATCTTAATGATCAAATTAAACTTTTGGTGATTAGTTTTGAGAACTAATGATTGACATGATTGCGCAAAGGTATTACGACTTGTGCATCATTTGCTTGAAGAAATTTGAAACTTTATGCAGGTAATGAAGTGGATTCCTGAAGCAGACTTTCTGAAGTAGACACTTCTTCACTCAGAGAAGTGTTGATTGAAGTTTTGGTAAAGAAGAACATTGTTTGTGTAAAGTTTGGTTTATAACTGACATAGAAGTGTTCTTAAGTCAGTATAGATCAAACCTTTGGAGATTAAGAGGTCTCCAACAGTTCATTGGTTATGATGAAAAGCAGATGGGTTACAGGTTGTGGAATCCTTTAACCAAACAATTTCTTGTGTCTAGAGATGTTACATTTGATGAACATAAAAGTTGGTATGCAGATGAAAGTCATATAGCTGAAGAATTTGAAGAAGAGGTAAGAAGATGTGAGAAAGGAAAATCAATTGTGCAGGTAAATAGAGATGAAGACTATATGCAAGCAAGTACATCCAGAAGTGGATTAACAAGAATGAATGAAGAAGTTCCTATATTTGATGAAGAGGTGTATCCAGATACTTATGAAGAATGTGAACCAAGAAGGTCAAGCAGGACTAGAAGACAACCAGAAAGGTATTCTTATGATACTTCTTACATAACTCAGAAGAACTATGCATATATGGTCAAAGATGATGAAGAACCTCAGAACTATGATGAAGCTAAAGGTAAGAAGCAATGGGAAGAAGCAATGAAGGAAGAATTCAATGCACTAGAGGAGAACAAGACATGGGAACTTGTTCCTAAACCAAATGGTAAGGAAATAATTGGAAATAAATGGGTTTATAAAGTGAAGAAGCTTGCAGATGGAAGTATAGCCAGATACAAAGCTAGACTGGTGGTGAAAGGCTATGCCCAAACCTATGGCATAGATTATGATGAGACATTCAGTCCTGTAGCTAAGATGTCAACTATAAGGACAATCATTGCTATTGCAGCTTCAAAAGGCTGGACCCTAAGTCAATTGGATATAAAGAATGTGTTCTTGAATGGATACATATCAAATGAGGTAAACATGGAACAACCTCAAGGGTTTATAGATTCCAGGTATCCAAATTTTGTTTGCAGGTTGAGAAGAGCATTGTATTGATTGAAGCAAGCTCCAAGAGCATGGAACTATAGATTGGTGAAGTATCTAAATGATCTTGGATATCAAAGTTCAAAAGCAGATCCAAGTCTACTTATCAAAAGAACAGAGGAAGGTACAATCTACATTTGTATTTATGTAGATGACATTATAATCACAAGTACTTCAGATGAAGGAATCAAGGAGGTAAAGAGATTACTTGAGAAAGAGTTCAAGATCAGTGACCTAGGAAAGTTGTCATACTTTCTTGGAATGGAAGTCACT
>CM035436.1:27295601-27395601 GCA_020310875.1 Ceratopteris richardii | reverse complement strand
TAGTCACCGACCATGGCTGAAAGTAGTGATGTATTCCGTATGTTGGCTGTTGAGGATAAGTTGGATGGTACCAACTACCCATTATGGGCTTATTGATGCGACATGTATTGGTTGCAAATGGACTGTGGAACATTGTGCAGGGTGTTGAAAGACGTCTTGTTACACCTGTAACAACAGATACTGCAAATACAAGTGCTAGAGCTGATGAAGATGGTGTCGAAGATGATATTCTATAGATTCCTGTTCGTGCTGATGTTTCTGTTGCACCTAGTGCAGAGCAGATTCGTTGGGATGGCAAAGATGCCTAGGCACATGCATTGATAGCTTTGTCTGTCAAACGTGCCATTATTCCTCATATTCGCTCTTGCAGAACAACTAGGGATGCTTGGGATACACTTACCACATTGTACCAAGCTAGGAATGAGGCTCGTGTTGCTTACCTCCGAAAACAGTTGGAGAGTGAGCACATGAATGAAGGTGATTCTATGGACAATTTCCTAACGAAGATCAAAGATTGGAAGGAACAGTTGATTTCTGCTGATGAGATTATACCAGATAGCTCACTTGTGTAGACCGTTTTGAATGGTCTTCCTGATTCATATTAGAGTTTTGCTTCTACTCTTTGGTTGATGATGAAAGGTAATCCGAATGCCTTATCATTTGAGGAGTTAGTCTTTGTTCTGTTGCAGGAAGATCAGTCCAGGTAGAATAGGTCCATTATGCGAGTTGTAGATCAAGCTTTCTTGGCTAGTCAGAAGGGCAAAGGAAAATGGAGCTCTTCAACTAGTAAGTAGAAATCAGCTAATTCTGCATATTCGAAGAAGGAAGATAAAGATGAGAAGAAATCAGAAAAGCAGAAATTGTTTTGTAAGTACTGTAAAGGGAATGATCATATCATAAAGAACTGCCTAAAACTGGCTGCTAAAGAGGCAAAGAAGAAAGAGGCTGGAATGGTTGTTGCAGAGGCCTCTACACCAAAAACAGAGTCTGCAAATCTTGTGCAGGAAGAAGAATGGGCGTTTACTACTGTATGCAGTTTTGACCCATCTTCTCATGAGCAGTGCATATCTGTAGAAGACTCAGATGTTTGGTATTTTGACAGTGGGGCGACCAAAAATATTACCTCAGAGCGCAGTTTCTTCTCTTCATTCGAGCCTGCCCCTACAGGGAATACTGTTACATGCGCCAACAACTCCTCTTATCCGGTTATGGGAGTTGGTAAGATCATTTTGACTACTGTTGATGGTAGTTCTTTCACTTTGTCACATGCTTTATTTGTGCCAGGGATCAAAAAGAACCTGTTATCAGTTTTTGCATTAGCCAAGGCTTGGTTGTGAAATTTGTTGACGACAGGTGTACAGTTCATGATCTATCAAAAGGGGATGTGATTATTGCTTCTGGCATTTTATGTCGTGGGCTGTATAAGCTCATAGACTATGAAAGATCTGTGAATGATTTGGCATGTGTAGTTCAGGATTCTCAGGCTATGTCAGATGCAAAGCTTTGGCATGCACGCTTTGGTCATCTGAATTTTGCTAGTTTGCTATGCTTGTAGAAATCTGAAATGGTGTCCTCTTTGCCCAAACTTGAGGCACCTGGAAAACATGTTTGTGAGGGCTGTATTTTGGGCAAAATGCAGCGTTCATCCTTTCCAAAAGATGGTTCAGTTCGGGCTACATAGAAATTGCAGCTTGTACATAGTGATGTGTGTGGTCCTATGCAGACATCCTCTTTTGGAAATTACCTTTACTTCGTGACTTTCATTGATGATTTTTCTAGGCATGCATGGGTATATCCACTCAAAGCAAAGTCCGAAGTGTTCATGTGCTTCAAATAGTTTTTGGTTTTGGCTGAAAATCTGTCAGCATGTAAAATGGGCACCCTCCGTTCTGATTGAGGAGGGGAATATATGTCTTCTGATTTTAATGCATTTTTTGCTGAACGTGGGATAAAACACCAGTGTACAGTGCCGTATACACCTCAACAGAATGGAGTTAGTGAACGAAAGAACATGTCACTCATGGAGATGGCGAGGTGCATGGTCAAGAGTTAGGCTTTACCTCATAGTTTCTGGCTTGAGGCTGTCATGTGTGCAGCATATGTACTTAACAGGTGTCCCACTAAAGCGCTGCAGTCTATCACTCCATATGAGGCTTGGCATGACGGCAAGCCATCTGTTGCTCATCTGCGTGTTTTTGGTTGTTTGGCATATGCACTAGTGCCTAAACAACATCGCAGAAAATTAGATGATAAGGCAATAAAATGTATTTTTGTTGGGTACAGTTCTGAAAGTAAAGGCTATGGTCTGTATCATCCACAGACTAAATGCATTCTGGTTAGCCATGATGTTGTCTTTGTGGAAGATGCTATTCAGCCATTGCTTTCATGTACTAAGGAGACATCTCTTATTTCCAAAGACATGTATGATACTTTGATGCCTCTTTTTACAGGTGGACAGTCTAGTGCTGGTCCTAATGAGGCAACTTCTCAGCCTTTGCAGGTTTCATATGATGATGCAGATCATTCTATTTTTGATGTAGATTTACATGATGCATTTGTTGATGAGAGAGCTGATATTGAGCAGACAAAAACTATGCCAAAATGGCTGGTGCAGACTTTGCGTGACAACAAATTAGATGCACCTTTGTCATACCGTACTCGTTCAGGCTCTCATAGTGCCTCCTTTGCATCAGATTGCTATGCTATGGCTTTGTCTAGTCTTTGTGATGAGAATGTAAACCCTTGTACAGAGATTGAACTTCGATAGTAAACAAAGATTTTGTTCAAGTTTCATGTTGTAATTCGTGTCATAGAATGCGTATGACTCATAGGAACATTCATATGTCAACTTTCTCAAGTGAAGTCTTAGAAATGGCACATCTCATCAATTAATGTTTTGCTTAGTTCTTAGTGAAGAAGATAGATTTTTCCATGTTCAAGCATTGGAAATCTAAGTTGAGAGATAAGGAAGATACGTCCAAAAGGATTTTGTAAAATGGGTTATAGTTCAAGAGGAATTGGAGGTTGAAGTTACCTATGTCAAAGTTTCCATTTCTCAATAAGAGTTTTAGACATACTTTGATCTTAGTAATTAATCAAAGTTTTAATCAGTCTAATCAAAGGTGTATTGTACCTCAAGGTTGTGTAAGGACCTGCATACAAAGATTCATATGTAGTTTGAATCATTCAAATCCGATAATGAAGATGAATTTTGAGGTAGACTATTTGAAGAAGAAATAAAAAAGAATCGAAGAAGGAAGTACATTTCATTCTTAAACTTGGAAAGTCTTGAAGTATTGATTAAAAGTCTTGTCTATACCTGACACAAAGTTGTTCTTAAGTCAAAGTAGATCTGATATTGCCAATTCGAAGGTCTCCATCAACACATGCCATTGAATTTGTGTTATTCCTCAGTCTCATAGGGTTATATGTTAGAGCTAGTTATATTTTTCTTTAAAAAGATTGCCTTTTTTTGTGATAGAAACTAGTTAACTCATTCGAAACATAAAATCATTAGAGGAGAGGTAGATAGAAGGTAACTCAATATGTCATCTCTTATGAAAACTTTGAGATACGAATTCCACAAATACAAATGCATCATAAATTGGCTTTTTATCTTTCGTAAGGGTTTCTAGTATTTTGCATACTCTTTGGATTACTGATTGGCAATCAAAATTTAGATGTATAAGGCCCTCAATGATCACTCAACATTCTCGCCATCCAGCATAATACATTTTGTATCATTTCAGTGATTAGAAGGTTGAATAGAGTAATATTTTTAGAAATCCAATTTCTAGGAGTCAAAGAAGAAGCATTCTGCATTTTTATTTTAAAGTCTAGAGAGCTATATAGACAGATACCAACAAACATTCTTCAACCTTGTAATTCTATTGATAAAAAATTGAACATGGCAACAATAGTTATCCATTATCTTTTTATATTTCCACTGTACCAAATTAGTTTACGTATCATAGAAAGTCTAAACTTTGTCTATGTCAACATTTATAGTAAGAATCAATAGATGATTGGTTTACGTATCATAGAAAGTCTAAACTGTATCTATGTCAACATATATAGTAAGAATCAATAGATGCGAGGGAAACCTCTGCATAGAAAGTCTAAACTTTGTCTATGTCAACATTTACGTATCATAGAAAGTCTAAACTTTCTCTATGTCAACATTTATAGTAAGAATCAATAGATGCGAGGGAAACCTCTGCATGGAATCGAATACGACCTTCTACAATGAATGAGTGCTCAAAACAAAGTACCTTAATACATGAGACAAGAACCCACTTCTCAAGTTCTTTCCTTTTTATGCTCAAAAGGTATCCTCATGACTATTGGAGGCATAAACTCACGTTCTTGTACAATCTAAATAACTTCTTATAATATAACGTAGCTATAGATGATATTGAGTAGTGAAGTGAGAGCTATGGAATGTAATAAGCATGGAAATCACTTCATCTAATTTGATCTCTTAAAAAATTTCCTATACAAAGGGCATGCTACAGGAGACTATAAGGTTTGTTTGTATTTCCGAAATTAAATGGTAGATTATTTATGCAAGTTGATTTCAAAGAGTCATGAAAACAATATCAAGTGAATGTAACATACAATGGATTTTTCATTTCGGTCCATAGTGATCCGTATCAATACATTTTGTCCTTGTGAATTTTGAGATATGAAAAAATTTTTATAGTGTAATGTCATGATTTTATATTTGTTTGCAAATGTATAATAGGTCTTTTGATAGTGAAATAATTTATTTTGAACTTTTTGTTATAAATTGTGTGGATAATGTTTACAATGGATACTTAGGTCATTTTATGAATATAGACAAAACTTAGGGATGATAAACTTTTATATTCTCTCTCTAAATCATCTTTGTATCATGTTTGTTAGTTGAAAAGTGAACATGAAGATGGAAGAATTAGGAATAATTTTGTATGAGGGAAAGTTAGGGCCCACATAGGAGAATAAAAGTGTCTCTATAAAAGTTTTTTGGCTCATGTTTGATGTATCTTGTTTTGGTCTCTAGAGTTAGTTTAGTATAAGATAATGGCTTCATTTAATTCTCTATCTAGAATTTTGATACTTGCAAGGCTGATAACTGATATCTTAAGGCTACTTTGGATCTAGGTCATCTCCAACATTATTGTGCAAAAATAAGAGCTGAACATTTTTGCCTCTCACAAGGAGCTTGAAATTGGGCACTATTTTTGAGTTATAGGGTTTACAAAAGTTCCGATTATTATTAAAATCCATGACTTTGATACATATGTGTTCTCATGCACAATTGTTGATTTTCACGGATCTACCTTTTGTTGGTTTTCGTGTAGCTTTAATAGGTACCGCTAAAGAATGCAATTGATCACTATAAACAAATGCTATTACGAAAGTTTGGCATGTGAGACCCAAATTTTCCTAAATTTGATGGATCATACACTTCCTTAATGAGAGATGACAAAAATATCATTTGAGGGTTTTTACATTGTACAAGCGGAGGCTGAAGATCAAACTGAGGGAATTATATCGTGATTGATATTGAGATTGAGATTTTGATTGTTACTGAGAATGAAATTGAGAGTCTGAGTGTGAATGAGACTCTGATAGGTTGAGGATGGTTGGGAGGTGTAAGCTTTGTCAAGAGGCTATTTTTCAAGAGCTATTGTATAGGATTATAATCTATGATACCAAATGTTCTGTTTCTCTCTATCATAGAGTCTACCATGTAATATTTCTCTTATCTTGTGCAAGTTTTGTTTTCTCTCTTCTAATATTCTTTAGTCATTGAAAGCTTAGGATTGAGAAAATCTAGTGATTGTGTAAGCACTTCAATAGTGATGAATATTTTTTGCTCATTTCCATGATTTATATGTCTCTTGAATCATAGGTACATAAAAAACGATGTTGTACAAATTTGAGCTTGAAACTATTTCTTGAGATGCTAATAGTTTCATTTGATTACTTTATTGAAATATATACCTTCCTTATTGCTGGTGGATGTTTGTTTCGGTCTAAGAATGTGTTTATTCATGTTGAAGAGAAAGAAATCAATCATATCTATCATTAAGGTATTGTTCTTTAGGTGTGTATCGATTTCGATGTGTGCATTTAGTTCAATGAATGCATTTTTTGTACTAATATGTAGAGCCATTCCTACGAGATTGAATTGATATATATCTAGGGTTGAAGATTCATAGATATATGTTCGTATGTAAAATGGGATCATGCATTAGTATTTTTTTGAAGAAAAAGTGTGTTTATATGTATGCCTAATGAATGAATGTGAATCTGCATAAAGTAAAAATATTTAAGTGACTACATTAATGCATGTTTCTCATACTATGGAATTAACTCTAAGTGATTTGGGAATCAATATATATGTCACGAAATGCTATTATATACATACCTAGAAGTGTAGTTAACCCTTCTTAGGATCAATTCTCCTAGTTCAAACATCGTTTCGGTCTCGATCTTTGTCCACACAAATTACACTATACATTACTTCTAGAAAACCTTTCTTCAATGACACTATAAAGGGTCATTGAACTTAATAGCCCCAGGAATACTACCTATCAATGTAGGGTATGTAGAAGTATCGGCTATAGTGTTAGGCCTTTTGTCATATTATAATTAATTTTGCTAAGGTAATCGTAGATCAAGAATGAACAAACTTCTTATTACTACTAGCTTACAAGAAATAGTTACATATATTGAGAGTAATGAATTTCACAAGATGACTATTTAAAGAGACTATTCAAGGAAAGATACGTATATTGAGAGAGTAATGATTGTCACGGGATGAGTATCTATAAAGAGACTATTCAAGGAAATATACGTACATTGAGAGAGTAATGATTGTCACGGGATGACTATCTATAGAGACTATTTAACGAAAGACACATAGTGATCTAGATGACTATGAAATGAACTTGTTTTTTTTTAGGAAGTTTGGCAATAGCCTACTCTCTGAAAGTTTTATTAATAGAACGAATAACTGTACAAGTGAACAAGCGTAACACCCATGAACCCCCTGAATCCCACAACTTAGAGGTTCTAGAAGGTGTAACAAAGCATGTTGCATATGAAATGAAGACGTTTTGGTTTCATGCGCAGAAGCGGACTTACAGAGCTGTTTCGTCTCTTTCCAAGACTTATTTTCCATTTTCGCTTGAAACTGGTTTACGTCGAGATAGTTTTGTAAGGATCTATATCTCCATCTTTTCTCGTTTAATTTTTGGTTTCATAACCCATGAGGTAGCATTTATGCCTCAAAACACCCCCTGAAGCTATTAGGGATGTACCCTCACTGATCTCCTTCCAGTTGACCATATGGTTGGACCGATTCAACGTTTGAACATCAAGAAAAAATCTAAAAAATGTTGGTGACTTCACTGTTGGTGTCTATGAACTTAGTAAACCCCCTATTTACTTAAAAATCCATCCCAAACATAGTGATAATTATCCTCAATATGCTGACTCCTAGTTCGCTTCCTACAGCCACTCTGCTGATGTAGACATTAGACGCTTTGCGTTCCTACTCAATCAGCATCACTGTATCCTATTCAATGAGCATCATTGTATTCTCTACAATAGAGAATGTCTTCTTTATCATATTACGTTTTCCATCCACCATGTACGATTCTACCTTTTACATTCCAGATGATGCAGAGGAAAATCATGGGAGCTTTCCATGGTCGCATCTCATAAGCCACATGCATGATAGTCAAGGATAGCGTACCCCGTATTTTGAGCATCTGACTGATAAAAGTGTTCCTCTCTCTCTCTCTCTCTCTCTCTCTCTCTCTCTCTCTCTCTCTCAAGCACACACACGCACGCACGTGCACACACACTGTAACGAGTGAGATTACGGAACTGCTCGACAGCGAATGTGTGTGCGCATCATTTCAAATTGACATTGAACTTACAAGCTCACTGCGCCTATTCCATCAAACTCCATATAACCATTGGTTGTAAAAGCATGCTGATTTTCGAACCGGGGACCCTCCACGACGTTGGGCCTTTTGACGTACTACGGCAAACGAGTTTGCCAATCGCCCACCATTGACACCTTTGATCTGGCACCAGCGCATCATGGACAACACCAGCGGCGCGTACATGAAATCAAAATCGCCGCACGGGTGGGTAGTTTATACGGAGCAGAAATCTGGTCAGCTCACGCTCAAAAAGGCGATGTATACCTCAAGAGCAGTCATCTTTCTCGCTTCTTTGACCGTGGGGAAGGAAGATGGCGATGCATAACGCTGTTCATGATAAAAAAAGGCTGATTGATATGTTATACTACTGATTGATATGTTTGTTTGAAATTGAGATACAGAGCATATAAACCACAAATACTTCCAAACGCTATATGACTTTGGTTACGCTTTACAAGTACGGCCTTCTTCCGCGGAGAGGAGCTCATACACTTTACAAGTTTGTGTTTGCGTGTGTGCGAAACGTAAGTCGTCGACATACACACACAGTAAAAGCCACAAATTCAAAAACAACTGAACAACACGATCACTAAGCTGTTTTGAACCTATTTTAAATTCTATTGTATATATCCCTCAGTTTCCTTAAGGAAAAATGCCACTTTGTTGCATTTGAAACTAATTAATTCTTTTAAACGGAAAAAAACATTAGAGAAGAGGTAGATAAAAGATCTCTAAATATGTCCTCCGTTAGGAAAAGAATAAGTCTAATTCAAGAATATAAAAAAGTGCAATGCTTGATAACTTGGCTTTTTATCTTTCTCAAGATTTCTTGTATTCGCCGTACTCGTTGGATTGCTGATTGTTTTCTGAAGAACTGTGTTTTACTTCCTGACCTAACATTATCAATAAAACTTGTCTGCACAGCAACAAATCTTTTGACGATTGAAATTGACATTTCGCACAGACGGACCTTCTATAATGAATAATTTCAGAGGTAAGGTTTGTATGGGATCAAATCGGACCTTCTATGATGAATAATTTCTCAAAAACCAATACCAGAATAAATAGAAAAGAAAACTACTTCTCAAGCTCTTTTCTCGGCATGCTCATTAGATTTTCTTGTGAGTATTTAGCACATGAAATCGTATCCTTGTACATTTGAAATACTCTATAATAACATAAAGTAGGTATTGATGAGGCTAAGTAGTGCATTAAGAGCTATCGAATACAGTATGCATGGCAAAGACATCATCTAATATCATCCTTTCAATAATTTCCTATACAAAGACATCATCTAATCTCATCTCTTCAACGATTTCCTATACACAGAACATGCTACATAAAGTACTAAGATTTTTCTTTTTCCTGTCACAAATATGTTGTAGATATTTTACGCAAGGTGATATCAAATAATCATGAAGAAACTATCAAGTCAATGCCACATACAACGGTTCTTTCGATTCAATCCATAACGAATTTGATCAATATATCTTTCCCTAGTGAGTTTTTTTTTTTGTGCGGGAAAGCCTCTTCTTATTGCAAAATCATGGTTCCCTATTTATGTGCATGTGTATGAATTTATTCTTACATGTCCATGATTCATATGTCTCATTAAGCATAGCTACATAAGAAAAATGATTATGATTCGAACTTCGGCATATTTGATAATATATTAATACTTTGAGTTGCTGAGTCCATTATAACCTCTACCTTTATTAATGAAGGTTCATGTTTTTTTCTCATATTGGTGCAAGATTGTGTGTATTCATGTGTTTTCATGCTGCAAAGAAACACTATAGAGGAAACAAGTAACTTTTAAGAGTAATACATAATAAAGGTTTCCATGCAGTTTCCTCCTAAAAATGGCATGCACTATAGATTGACAGGTACTTCTTGGCCCATCAAGGGCAATGTGCAGGGTGGGGTGGGGCAAGGGGAGTGAATGTCATAGAGAAATCTATCTCTACTTCTTTTGATATCAAACCTAATTTAGGGTCTAACCTCATATATGTAATATAGTGAATTATTGTCAACATGGGTTTTACCACCAATGTCTCAATCCATCCAAGTAGTACTTGAATGAGAAGAGTGGGATGAACAAATTAACCTTGTAAAGAGTGAACAAATTCAACTTGAATAGTGAGCAAATTGACCATTGAGAAGCTTTTGGAGCTTCAAGGACTTTCATTATTTTATAAAATTATTGGGATTGATTATGAGGATCTCAAAACTTAAAGCCTTACAAACCAAAGTTCGCTATGGACATCATGTTGAAACCTTGCAGTTCTTCAGGAGTGTGCAACATGAAGGATTTCTTCCCAACAAGATCTATTGTCTTGGAATGTGGCCATCAAGCTAAAGCTATTATTAAAGGTATTTACTCATTGAAAAGCCTGAGGAATCTTGATCTAAGAGGAAAATTCATAAGTCAAAGGTCGATGGATCAAATCCTATCTACAATTGCTATTAAAGGAAAGTTTTCTTTTATGCACTAAAAGAAGAGAGTTTAAGATGGTGGCAGCACTTTGGCACACAAAACATCAAACCTAAAGACAATACTCCAACCACATATATTATCTACTGCATCACATGTTGCTACATTGGAGTTCATCAGTAACCACAAATCTCTCCACAACCTCTTTTCTAGCCACAATTATCTTATCACCTATCCATATGCCCCTGGACCTTTCTCATTGCCATCCATATGATCGACAAGATTCTATTCTGCCATATCATATCTACAAATTTCCTTTCTTTCTAGTATTCAATGGGGAATCACTCTTCAAAATGGACAAAACTTTTCTTTGAACACCCTTCACCCCATCCTTTATCACTGTCAGAGAGCCACTCTTTATAATTGGAAACATCCAACAATCCTTCATCATCTAACAAAGTCTAACTGATTGCTATAGTTTAGATGGGAACTTCTCCATGTCTCACATTAATGGAGACATTTGATCTTTAATGCCTGATGACTTTCTTGATTATCCTTTTGACATCTCCTCCTCTCCAACCAACTCTGAGAATGCCTACTACTCCGATGCACATGTTCTGAGGGGTATAGAACTTTACTTGTTGATGACCAATTCTGATAATTCTTAGTGCTCTCATGCTCTTGAAAAAAAATCTCTTAATGATGACTTTGATGATGCTCTGTAAACGCTTATCTTTTCAACAATGCTCTCTGAATGCTTATCTTTTAAACACTAATAAGACACCACCATCAGCACATATCTACATTAACAAAGTGGGCAACTCATTACTGAACAAATCTATAGTGCATGTCTTCAATGTGCTCTCTTCTTTGAGGATTCCAACATTGTCAACATCTAAAGTTCTAAGACTTCTATTTATTGTATTAAAACTACATTTGATGCTTGTCTCCTATTTTTGGTCCACACTTCTTCACAAATTTCAATGCTACATCAATTTCATTAGTTTGAAAAATTCAACAAACTCCAATTGGTCTATCCATGCCCAACTTTGACACACGATATACATCAACATCTCCAATGTTGTGACATCTTAATTTGTCTACAATTTGATGGCCTCTGACATTAATTTAAATGAAAAATTAATTAAATGATTATGCATTGTTAAGCTTTTAATGTTGTTTTTTGAACTATGTGAAAAGATTAGTGATCTATCAGTAACCTTAATTTGATTGTATAAATGTATTGCTATTGTATTAACATTAACAACAATTGTCTTTGATGAAATTGTTGGTGCAGGCCAATCAACAATTGAAGTTTTGATGAAGGTTTGAAGTCAAGGACTGAAGAAAAGATCAAGATATGAAGCATATATTCAAAGGATGAAGATGTGTATACATATGTACATTGATTCAGAGATAGCTCACTTAAACTTTTGTATGGTTATGAGATTGTACATTTTTGCCTATATATACAAGGAAAAATGTCGCGGCAAATATGAGAGAGCATGTGAATAGAGAAATTAGATGTTGTATGAGTCATTAGACATTTTAGAAGTGAGTAAGATTTCTCTCATCACTCAGATGTAAAGTTTTCGAGAAATGAAGAAAAGTTATGCCCGATATTTCTGAGAGTTCTCCTTCTATGTTTGATCATTTCAAGAATCCTTTTGTAGATGTCTAATGCCATAGTTAATGCACTACAACACATCGATGGTATACCAAGGTTTTTACCGATGAAAATGAACGTGGCTTAATTTTCCGTGATGCCGGTGTAAAGGTCGGTTTACGCGTCGGTACCAAAGAGTTGGTATATGCGTCGGTATATGTGTCGGTATATGTGTCTGTATATGCATCGATAATACCGCGTACATACCGAGGCTTCTGCTGGAAATACCGTCGCCTAAGCCGTCGCCTGCTGGGTGTACCGACGGTTATTCAGATGACACTACTGGGAGTACCGTCGCGCATACCGACGACCATACCTGCAAATTGTTTTTTGGGCATAGTGTTTTGTCTTTTGCTATAGCAACATTACCATGATGTTGCTTAACAAAAGACAATACACTCTGCCCAAAAAAAAACCGAGTACATGTGATGTATACTCTAATGACAACCGAAATATGATTTCATGAAAAAGTATTATTGGACACAAAAGAGATAATCAGAATGAACTATGAACCATGTACAAAAGAAGTTATATATTTCAATCATGAAGCATGTACAAGAGTGTGGCAAACCACTCTCATATATGATGCTTTTACAAAATGTGGCAAAGCAATGTATTGCCATATGAAAATCAAATACAAAATATTGGTCTTCCACTACCATACACATGCAAAGAACGTTCCATATCAATAGTCGTGCAACAAAGAACATCAATGGAATGAGATAAATTCACATGAAAATTACAAACAACAAGTAAAAACCAAGTTTATAAATTAATTACCTCATGGCAAATGCTCCCATGAAACTACCGCACCACGTCCCTCCAATTCCTGCAATAGTGTAGTCAACCCATGACTATATCCGTAAGATTCCTCCGTTCGTGTTGGAGGACGACCCATTGCCTGCTCCTGAAACAAATATAAAAAGAGTAGAGAAACATAGATGAGAAATTTAACACCAATAAATTCAAAAAATGCAATGGTACTTACAAACTCATGACGCATCGTGTCATATCCGCCGTTGCCCAAATGTGATGGTCCAATCGTATCTAAACATGTGGCTCTGGCATTTTGCTGCTGGCAATATCGATTAGGAGTCTGCTGTTGCTCGTCACGAATCATGTCCCACTCCTCAGCATCTAACCATACATGCTTTGGTAAGCCTTCTCTGAATGCATCGCGTGCCTCGGATGTTCAATGGGACATGACCTCCGTGCGGTGTGCAGAATCCACTCTGAACTGACAATAGATTGTCCATCGGCTGGTCGGAACTCCTCATAAATTGTCTATGTGATATAATTCTTCCGATCTTTATCTTGTTCACTCCATTTCAACATGATGGAGTGTCCAAACTGGATGGAGAAAAGCTGTGGTATGTGTGCACGCATTGCTTTGCCAGCCGCATCCATCAACGGAGCTCCATCTCGGATACTATACACCTTGGAGTCATCATGGTCATGAGCACCCCAAGGTATACGTGGTGTTCCACATGGTGTACTACGTGGCGTACCTACATCTGAGGTACTCGTCCTAGGAGTAGAAGCGGGCAACACAACGTCCATCGCAGTGCCTCCACAACAACCACCTCCTCCGCCTCCAGAACTACCTGTAGATCCACTCCTAGAACCTCCTGCTCCAGAGTGTGACCTCGATCTATGAGATGGGCCAGAACTTGTATCGCGCTGAGGTATCGAATGCACATGTCTACTAGTAGACCCAGTAGGAGATGGCTGCAAAGATGGTCATGGTGGAGTCACAAAGTTAGGAGACATACCTCCTACGGGAGTAGCACCACCCGCAGGAGTGACACCGGTAGGAGTGATACCGACGGGAGTGACATCGGCGAGAGTGAGGCCAGCGGGAGTGAGGTCGGCAGGAGTAAGGCCACCAGGAGTGAGGCCGGGAGGAGTGCTACCACGAGCGATCCAATACTGTGATGCAGTGGCCATATACGCAGGAGGAACCTGAGAGATGAACTCCAAAAACTGCTCCTCTGTCATGGAATATGGAGTGACTGGAGGACTATCTCCCATCGTGCTATGTAATAAAAGAACTCAAATAATTAGCATGCGATAAGAAAAGTAATATAGAGAATAAACAAAAAAAAAACAAAAATTAGTACGTACAAGTGTTTTATTCAAAAGTCCTCTATTCTAGCATCCTCTTGCTGATCGGAGGCACCGAGAATATCTATCTCTATATGCATGGATTCTAAATCGCTTGCTATGCTGGTTTCCTCCTGATCATCGTCTATTGCTTCGTCTTCTGCAACAATGACCTCTTCTTCAATGACCTCTTCTTCAGTGACCTCTTCTTCTCGAACAATGATCTCTTACTCCTCGACTATCGAATGAATCTCTGAGTCCACTAGAGATGGACTCTCTTCTACATCTATGTTTTCAAAAATTTGTCTACTACATGAAGCAAACCGCTCTTATCTCGTCTCACTGTTGCGTTTCTTCCAGAGGTGACTACTTTGAACCATTTCACATAAAAAACAAAGTAATCAAACTTTCTGAAAGATAGTTTCAAGATGTCTTGAATCACACCACAATAATCTAACTCGCCTTCTAGAGCATTATCATCTCTTGCACTCACTCTACTTTTTTGCAAAAAATTCACCATCACTCCACTATCAAAAGTAGAACTATTTTGATCGATTCGTGCGATTCGAAAGTGTCACCCATGAGACCATAGTGCACCGTATTTAATATACTCCCAATCACATCCTTTTGCGAGTTCTTCTTCTTCTTCAAAGATATCTTCACCTGCTGCCTTTGCTTATGAAACCACTGTATCTAGCCATCTTCTCGTTGGAAAAGGTGGGAGAGGTCGAAGATTTTCTAGAAGAGGCAAAAATTGAGTGGAATGATTTCTTCGAAACTGAGCTCTTTCCTTTGCGTTAGTTTCCTTGGCAAGTTCATACCTTTCTAACCACTTTTGCATAGGCTCAGAGTTAACTATGCAAAACTTCATTGCCTTCTCTCTCAAAGCTGCATCCATTTTTCTTTGCAATCCTTTACCTTGTGGTTCATCGCCTACTAGACGAACATCTTCATCATCGCTCCATAAGCGAGGCATTTTGGGATCGGATATACGTAGAAACTCAGTTATGAATACAAGAGATTCTTGTACAAGCCATCCCTCTGCCATGCTACCCTCTCGACGTGCTCTCTGTCGAACAAACCCTTTTAATATCTTCATAAAGCGCTCTAAGAAGAACATCCATCGACTATGGACAGTTCCTGCTATTGCAACTTCATCTACCACATGAACCAATAAATGAAGTTGAATAGTGAGAATAGTTGTGGGAAAGTATTTCTCTACCATACAAACAGCCTCGATGGCATTGAGTTTCGCACTCTCTATGCTATCTCTATTTATCTCTTTAGAAGATATCCATCGTACTAAAGAACTAATTTTATAAATGGTTTTTCGTACATCCTCTGAAAGATAATCTTTTAGGGCTACAGGGAGCACAAACTGTAAAAACTTGTGCCAATCATGAGACTTGAGTCCTGCAAGATCGTCGTTTCGTGTGAAAGCAGTCTTTAGACACCTCATGCATCTAGTAGGTGTACGAAACTCTGAAATTGTTTTCTTCACTTGTTGCTCTTCCATCCTGCGAAGCACCCAAGGAGCTGTTGGTAACGATACTGTTTTGTTGGGCTTAGTAATTGCCCACAACTCTCGCATATGACCTCGCTCTTCTAAGTCCTCCCTTTGTGCTTTGCTTTCTTTCTTTCCGATCAAAGTTTTCCACATCATCTCTCCCACATTCTTAAAAATATGCATCCGGTCTACCAAATGATTGATCATCAATTCACTCCAATAAGGGAGTTCATGAAAAATGGACAAATGTTTCATTCCAGCAACTAGATTTTCTGACTCCCACAATTGTTTCCAATCACTAGCTTTCATTTGGTGTTGCCCTTGTCGACCAATTTGTCCTTCACGTAAAACATGTCCATCAGGAAAATATCTATGATGTCCTTCACAGACAGTTTTACGTAGTGCTTTGGGATAGCGTGCTTCAAGTCGTGGTCCGCATAAAGGACAAGCATGGTAACCCGAAATCGATAAACCTGAACATTCACCATAACCAGGCCAATCATGCATTGTCCATATAAGTATGCCTTGCACTCACACGTCTCGTCTTCTTATAGGTTGAGACATGTCACGCACAGTAATCCCATCCCATAAAATGGGTAGTTCTTCCACAAGTGGTGCAAGATATACATCCATGTTTTTTACCTTATACTTACCTGGTATAATAAGAGCTAATAATAAATGAACTTTCTTTGTGGCCAACCATGGTGGGATATTATAATTGACCAAACATACAGGCCATGTGCTCCATGAAGAATTGTGTAATCCAAATGGATTCACTCCATCCATAGCTAGGCTTGGACGTATGGACCGAGGCTCACTAGCAAACTCTGGCCACTTACTATCTATGTGCTTCCAAGCATTAGAGTCAGCTGGCACTCGCATTACATTATCTGTAGACCTGCTCTTTGTATGCCATGACATTAACTCAGCTATAGATTTGCATCTAAACATGTTCTTAATTCGTGGAATGATAGGAAAGTGGCGAAGAACCTTTGCAAGGATTGCTTCGCCTACAACGTCTTTTCTATCATTCCAATTGACTGTAAAAGTTTTTTCACATCTCCACGTGTTGGAGGCATGTCATTGCCCTCTGGCAAAAATTGATCTTTAAGAAGCCTGTAGTAAGCAATTAAAATGATATTAGAATATGAAGTTATTGTGATACAACAATGAAAGCCAATTTGTTCTCCACTTACCTGAACAATTCAGTGACACTACTATCTGACCATCCATAAATGGATTGCAGATTGAACAGCGCGAGTGAAGCATGTAGTACAGATATCTTTGCTCCATTGTAAAGTGGTAAACTAGCTAATCTTTGCATGTTTTCATATTCTTCATCAACTTTTGATCGTGGAATTTCTGTTGTGTCCATCTCGACACCTTCTTCATCATCATGATCTTCGTCCATCTCATAAAATGCTTCAAGCATCTCTTCCATATGTTCATTCTGTGTAATATTATTAGTGCTTGCTTGTACGTCTAACTCCTTTTTTGCTCTCTTTTGTCCACGAGAGGTTACTGGTGCAATGTCATTTGGGTTCATCTGCTCACCTGGGGGACCATGGGAATGATAACATTGGTTTTCCAGTCGACTCCTATCAAAGGATCCATGCTCTCTAACATGTGTAGTACAAATCTGTCGTTTCGGATAAATTTGATAAGTCTTGCACTGTGTGCAAGGACATGCCATTCTCTCTTGAGGATCCAAAGAAGCCATCTGCTACAATATGGACATTTTAGAACATTTGTTTTTTTATTAAACCTAAAAATCTAACTCTTAAAGACTTAAATCCGAAATACTAAACCTAAATACTTAAATACCTAAAAAAACTTAAAACCCTAATTTTAAAACCCTAATCTATATAGTTATCCTATTTTATCTATATATTTAGATTTTTTTCCTCTTAATTGAGTTATATGTATGCCTAAACCCTAAAACCCTAATTTTAAAGATCTAGTCCTAAATTATGTATATTTCTATACACATGTATATATACATGTATATATGTATTATATGTGTATGTCTATGTGTGTATATATGTTATGTAGGTGTTAAAACCCTAAAACTCTAATCCAAATGACCTAGACCTAAACATATATATATATATATATATATATATATATATATATATATATATATATATATATATATATATATATATATATATATATATATGCATGTGTATATATATATACACATGCATATATATATATATATATATATATATATATATATATATATATATATATATATATATATATATATATGCATGTGTATATATGCACATATATATATATATATACACATGCATATATATATATATATGCATGTGTATATATATGTGTATATGTATATATATGTGCATATAGATAGGTGTATAAGTATGTGTGTTTGTGTATCGTATATATATTCACTCTATTTAAAATGATTAAATTTAAACCTATTTTTATATATTTAACCATATATATTTCATTTATTTATTTAAAATACTAGTTCTTATCATATTTTATTATCTATATAATTATCCTACCTTATAAATATATATATATTATTTATATATTCAGATTTTTTCATTACTTAATCCTATTTTTATATATTTAATTATAAATATTTAATTAAATTTTTTAAAACACTAGTTCTTTTTATATTTATTTATCTATATAATTATCCTATTTTATATATATATTTATTTATATATTCAGATTTTGTCCTTACATAATCGTATTTTTATATATTTAATTTTATATATTTAATTATATATATGTAATTAAATTATTTAAAACACTAATTCTTTTTAAATTTATTTATGTATATAATTATCTTATTTTATATATATATTTATTTTATGTTCAGATTTCTTCCTTACGTAATCGTATTTTTATATATTTAATTTTATATATTAAATTATATATATTTAATTTAATTATTTAAACACTAGTTCTTTTTATATTTATTTATGTATATAATTATCTTATTTTATATATATATTTATTTATATATTCAGATTTTTTCCGTATGTAATCCTATTTTTATATATTTAATTTTATATATTTAATTATATATATTTAATTGAAACCCTAATCTTAAAATTCTAGATCTAAAATATGTATATTTTTGTATGCATGTGTATCTACATGTATATCTGTATTATATGTGTATGTGTGTGTGTGTAGATATGTTATGTAGGTGTTAAAACCCTAAAACCCTAATTTTAAAGATTTAGAGTTAAATCTGAAATACTAAAACCTAAATACTTAACCACCAATAAAAATCTAAACCCCTAATCCTAAAACCTTAATCATATTTTATATATATATTTATTTATATATTCAGATTTTTTATCTTATTTTTCTCTATATTTTTCCTTTATATAAATATAATTGAGTTATATGTATGTCTAAACCCCAAAACCCTAATCTTAAAGATCTATACCTAAAATATGTATATTTTTGTATACATGTGTATATACATGTATATATCTATTATATGTGCATGTGTATGTGTGCATATATGTTATGTGGGTGTTAAAACCCTAAAACCCTAATCTTAAAGATTTAAATCTAAAATATGTATATTTTTGTATGCATGTGTATCTACATGTATTTATGTATTATATGTATATGTGTATGTGTGTATATATGTTATGTAGGTGTTAAAACCCTAAAACCCTAATTTTAAAGATTTAGACTTAAATATGAAATACTAAAACCTAAATACTTAAACAACAATAAAAATCTGAACCCCCTAATCCTAAAACCTTAATCATATTTTATATATATACTTATTTATATATTCAGATTTTTTTTCTTATTTTTCTCTATATTTTTCCTTAATATAAATATAATTGAGTGATATGTATGTCTAAACCCTAAAACCCTAATCTTAAAGATCTAGACCTAAAATATGTATATTTCTATATACATGTGTTTATACATGTATATATGTATTATATGTGCATATGTATGTGTGCATATATGTTATGTAGGTGTTAAAACCCTGAAACCCTAATCTTAAAGATTTAAATCTAAAATATGTATATTTTTGAATGCATGTGTATCTACATGTATGTATGTATTATATGTATATGTGTATGTGTGTATTTATGTTATGTAGGTGTTAAAACCCTAAAACCCTAATTTTAAAAGTTTAGACTTAAATCTGAAATACTAAAACCTAAATACTTAAACACCTGTCAAAATCTAAACCCCCTAATCCTAAAACCCTAATCATATTTTATATATATATATTTATTTATATATTCAAATTTTTTTTCTTATTTTTCTCTATATTTTTTCTTAATATAAATATAATTGAGTGATATGTATGTCTAAACCCTAAAACCCTAATCTTAAAGATCTAGACCTAAAATATGTATATTTCTGTATACATGTGTATATACATGTATATATGTATTATATGTGCATGTTTATGTGTGTGCATATATGTTATGTAGGTGTTAAAACCCTAAAACCCTAATCTTAAAGATTTAAATCTAAAATATGTATATATTTATATGCATGTGTATCTGCATGTATGTATGTATTATATGTATATGTGTGTTTGTGTATATATGTTATCTATGTATTAAAACCCTAAAACCCTAATCAGAAAGACTTAGACCTAAATCTGAAATACTAAAACCTAAATACTTAAACACCTATCAAAATCTAAACCCCTAATCGTAAAACCCTAATCATATTTTACATATATATTTATTTATAAATTTAGATTTTTTTTCTTATTTTTCTCTATATTTTTTCTTAATATAAATATAATTGAGTGATATGTATGCCTAAACCCGAAAACCCTAATCTTAAATATCTAGACCTAATATATGTATACTTCTGTATACATGTGTATATACATGTATATATATATTATATATGTGTATGTATGTGTAAATAGCGTAAAAGCCCTAATCCTATTTTTATATATTTGATGTAAAATAAAACTTCAAAATAAAAATAGGATTATATGTGTGTATGTATGCATGTGTGTATATATGTGTGTGTATGCATGCATGTGTACATGTGTGCGTGTGTATGTATGCATGTGTATACATGTGTGTGTATGTGTATGTGTGTGTATGTAGGCATGCATGTGTGTGCATGTGTGTGTACGTGTGTATGTATGCATGCATGTGTGTGTATGTGTATGCATGTGTATGCATGTGTATACATGTGTGTGTATGTGTATGTGTGTGTATGTATACATGCATGTGTGTATATGTGTGTGTGTGAATGTATATGTGTGTATATATGTATGTGTGTGTGTGTATGTATGCATGTGTATATATGTGTGTGTATGTATGTGTGTGCATGTTTGTGTATGTATGCATGTGTGTATATGTGTATATGTGTGTATGCATGCATGTGTGTATATGTGTGTGTATGTATGCATGCATGTATGTATATGTGTGTATACATGTGTGTGTATATGTATGTGTGTATATGTGTGTGTGTATGCGTATGTATGCATATGTGTATATATGTGTGTGTATGTATGTGTGTATGCATGTGTGTGAATGTATGCATGTGTGTATATGTGTGTATGCATGCATGTGTGTGTATGTATGCATGCATGTATGTATATGTGTGTATATATGTGTGTGTGTATGTATGTGTGTATATGTGTGTGTGTATGTGTATGTATGCATATGTGTATATATGTGTGTGTATGTATGTGTGTATGCATGTGTGTATATGTGTTTATGTGTGTATGCATGCATGTGTGTATATGTGTGTGTATGTATGCATGCATGTATGTATATGTGTGTATATATGTGTGTGTGTATCTATGTGTGTATATGTGTGTGTGTGTATGTTTATGTATGCATATGTGTATATATGTGTGTGTATGTATGTGTGTATGCATGTGTGTGTATGTATGCATGTGTGTAAATTTATATAGGTGTGTATGCATGCATGTGTGTATATGTGTGTGTGTATGTAAGCATGCATGTGTGTATAGGTGTGTGTATGTAAGCATGCATGTGTGTACATGTATGTGTGTATGTATGCATGTGTGTACATGTATGTGTGTATGTATGCATGTGTGTACATGTATGTGTGTAAATGTGTGTGTATGTGTGTGTGTATGTATGCTCTATTTTCCTATCTCTATCTTCCTTTCTTTCATTATTCTTTATCTCTCACTCTCTCTCTTTTCTCTCTCTTTCTCTCTCTCTCTCTCTCTCTCTCTCTCTCTCTCTTTCTCTCTCTCCTTCTCTCTCTATCAATAGAGAATAAAACAATCACTTACAAGTATGCCCCTCTTTTGGATCATTGTCATCAAAGCGTAATGTATGTCGTCTATCGTCCAATTCCAAACAATCGACGCCAAAGAACTTCTGCAAAATCGAAGAAAAGAGAAATTATAAAACATAAAGCATAGAGAAACACAAATGCTAACAGTATGTGCAGCACTTACCAAGATGTGAGATCTAAGTCGAGAGAGTGTGTGTGTGTGTAGAGAGAGAGATCTCTGTGTGTGTTTGTGTGCACAAGACAATGCAGGTCCCAATTTGGTTCTCGCACGCAAGTTCGACAGAAGACCAACAGTATTCAAACACGCGCAAAAATGTGAAGTTTTGCTCTTGGGTTCGCGCTATGTTTAAAACTCGCCACCGGTATGGGCGTCAGTATGGGCATCGGTATACGTGTCGGTAGTTCCTAGTAGATTACTGATGCTTATACCGACGCTCATATCGATGCCTATACCGATGCATATACCGGCGCACATACCGGCGGCTGCGGGCCACACCGACGATCCATTTAAAACGGTCATACCGATGGTCACTTGATCGTCAGTATCTACAAGTGATATTTTCCAAGGCCCATACGGACGTCGACTGTGACCGTCGGTATATGCAGCATTGGCATGCCCCTCATATGTTGTAGTGATGAGTCTATGCTTAAAGTTTGAGAGCCTAATTGTAAACAGTCTGTGAGAATTATGAGTAGGAACATTCGTATGTGAAGAAGTGTTGAGTGTCTTCTAGAACAGGTGCAATCTCGATGGTCAAAGAATTGATCATTTCTTAGTGCACAGTGTAAAGTTTTGCACAAATGAGGAGCCAAAATCTAAGTTGGAAGGTAAGCCATCTATGGCTAGAAGCATTTGCATAAACGGGTTCCAATTTGAGAGAACCAAGCTTTAGAAGTTGTAGGTGTCAAAGTCGACTATAAAGAATTACAATTTTAAACATAGTTGACTTGTTAAGATCATTTCTCAAGATCTACTGAGTCTTTTGGAATGATTTAACTAGGAGTAGGTGCGTAAACTATAGGCAACACGCTGTGCAAAGTTTTATAAAAAACTTTACACATTTGATAAGTCAATGAGTGAGTTATGTGCAACAGACTTTTTGTATAGTCACCTTCTTCACAGTTGGTTCAAGATTTTGGAAATTAAGTATTGATCCTCCAAATTGGCAAAGGTTTTAAGTTATTCTTGATATAGAGGTGCTCTAACTTCAAGGATAACTTGTTCTTTTGGAGATTAACACTCTCCATCAGTGGTATCAGAGCAGGAAGTATCAAAATTGAAGAAAGGAGGACCCCGACTACTGCAGTCATAAAGAATTCAACATTTGAAGATTCAAAAGCTGAAAGATTGAGAGCAAAGCTTGAGAAGGAGACCATAAGACATCAAGGAAGACAAACGGAACTTCATTCAAAGCAATGGTAACCTTATTCCTTATAAATCTAGAAGGATTTAATACACAGGTGAAGAAAGGATGGGAGATTCTCTTCAGATAGAGAAATTGGATAGAGAGAACTATCGAGCATGGTCAATGAGGATGGGAGCTCATCTTATGAGCAAAGACATGATAGGTTATATTACAGGTGAAAAAGAAAAGCCTCAGTTCAGAGATCCTACTGTTCCAACTAGGGAGGAATTGTCAGATTTGAAGACTTGGATGAAGAGAGATGCTCAAGCTAGGAGGATTATCTATATGGGAGTTAATGACTACTTGCTACCTCATATTAGAGGTTTTAAAAGTGCAAATGATATATGGAATGCTTTGGAGGAGCATTTCCAAAACACCACAAAGTCAAGAAGGGCATCCTTGTGGGAAAAATTTACCACATTCAAGAAGAAAGCCTCTCAATCCATCTCAGATTATGTAACAAGAATGAAGGACATTGCAGATGCATTAGGAGCAGTTGATGAAGATATTGAGGAGGATAAATTGGTAAGGCAAATCCTTACAGTTTTGAGAGGTGATGACAAATGGAAGCCATTCATTTTTCAGTTGCTAGGACACAGGCTAACCTTTGATCAAGATGTCAAAGGTGAAAGTGATAAAAGTGCAAGTCAAGCGATGTATTCAAAGGATAAGAAGAAGAATAGCAAAGGGAAGCAACAAGCAAATGAGATGAAGGTACAACTAGCCAAGCGAACTTCCTAAGAGGAAGAGGAGGTAGCAAAGGTAGAGGAAGAGGCAGAAGTAATAAAGATGGAGTAAAAGCTTGTTGGATTTGTGGTAAGAAGAATCACTTAGCTCATGATTTGTGGTAAGACGAATCACTTAGCTCATGATTCCTAAGTGCTTAGAATGAAATCAATCACTTCCAAAAAGGTAGCAACACTTTTAGGTGTGAGAGTCAAAATTAAAATTCCCTTCATGACTACAAAACTACATGACTTTTAGTCACGGATAAGGAGCAAAGAAGAAGGATTTCTTGTGCTTCAAGATTGTGGCTACACTAAACCCACATATGTATGAGTAAGCCTACATCATCTCCCTTGTACCATACTTTCAAAGTTGTATAATTAGATTCATTTAGTGCAAGTCATTGTCTATGTACTATTGTCTATTGCTCATCATTTTACGGATCTTTATGACTCGTGTTCTCTACGTATACTCATCCATTTGATGTGATTCAACTTGGAATGATTTTTCTTCTTTTCACATATGAGTTTTCATATTATTTTGGTTCATTAGATTGTGAGATAAGTTCTCTGCAAGCAACCTATGTCTGCTCACTATCATCTTCCTAAAAAGTCGAGATTACACCCCCAACTTCCTAAAATTAGTTCTCACCATATACTCATCCTAAATTAGTGAGATAACTTCTAATAGTGACCTAATGTCTTCATTTAAAAATTTAGTAAAGATTTAGGGTCATTTGTAATAGTGAGCAAGTATTGAGTACTTTTCTAAGAAGAACCTAGTCCATAAGTAGCACGTTTTTGGAATCCTCCATATCTAAAAGTTATCTATTTTGCTATAACTATTTGAGTATGATGCTCCAAGGTACATAGTGGGTCCAAATGCGTATTTAGGAAACTAAAGGTGTCTACTAAGGTACTATGAAGCTACATTGGTAGGTGTAGAGCAAGATTTGTGCAGCATCACCTCATCTTTGGAGTGTATCCAACCATCTCCTCACGTGGATCTCCCTTCAGAATTCTATAACCCATAGGGTTTTTTGTTCTTAATCATTATATTCTAAATTCTATGACTTATTTTCTTTCTTCTTGGATGCCTACTAAAAAGATATGTTGCATATTACTACTCTATCTAGGAGATTTTGTGGGAAAGGAATAGTAATTGTTCTAATGTTTCTTGGAGAATTGTTGCATGTCTCAAGAACAAGGAGTTATAGGCATTATCACTCCCTCTAGAATAGCCAAAAACATGTTTGCTAAGTAGATCCTGTGAGCTAGTACTTCTGATGACTTTTGGTCTTGCTTCATTAAAAGACAATACAGTAGATTATACCTGAAAAATTACAAATTGTAGAAAAATAATGGGTTATTGGACCTATGTTGAATTTATTTGACCGAATAATGAAAAAACACTAAAGTTTAAAAAATTCAAGATAAATTGAATATCCTCAAATAAAAACTTTTATGTCCTCTTTTTCTTATCAAATGTATTTCAAGAAAAACAAAATCAATCGATAAGATTTTTGATTGAAAATGTTTTCGATTGAAATTGTTTTACATTGAAGAGGTTTAGATTGAATAAATTCTAGATTGAAAATATATAAGATTGAAAAGATCATAGATTGAAAAGGTTTTGGATTGAAAATATTTTAGAATGAAAGAATTCTAGACCCAAAAGGTTTTATATCAAAAAAGCTTTTAAATATGTTTCACCAATAAGAGCTACATACACTCTAATTTTTTTAATATGTCTTTGCCGAGATTCACAAAGGATAACACAAGATGCCTTTTCTTATAGCCAAGTATGATATTAAATTATAATCCACTTCCTTTACTAAACCATTTGACCACTTTGTTGATCACAACCTGAATGGACTCACATCATCTAATATTCTGAAATGTAAATGTCATGAATCTTTTTGGCATGATTTACATTTTTTCTCTATATTCTTGTATATTGCTAACATAGCTCACACATGTAGTATTCCATTAGTTTATCTATTCACTTCAACCCACATATAAGTTTTGCAAGTTGCCCATCTCCAAATATGTGATTCACGCTTCTATTAAGCCAAAAATTTGTCAAACCTCTCCACAATTTTAATCTCCCCATGGATATCTTCTATTTGTTGGCTCTATATTCTAGATATGTGCACATACACTTACACATACTATTGTGAAGTAAGAATCAATTTTGAGTCATAAAATGATAAAATATTTTATTTCTCAATCATACACACATATAAAATTACACATACTATTGTGAAGTACAAATTAATGTGGTGACTAAAAGAACTTGGCGAAGCTTGTAGAAGGTAGAAAAGTGAGTTGCAAAGCAAGGAAGTTCGGTCTAGCCAACCGGCACAAGATGAGTCCTTGAGCTAATGAGACTCAAATAGACCTTATATGCATGTTATAAATGTAATAAAATGCACTATGTACTTTGGCGTATCAAGGAGAAAGAGTCGATACAAAATAGATAGGTTTGCACATTGACTAGCTCAAAAAACATACTATCTTTAGGTGAGACAATGAACTTCAAATGCTCATAGCAACTAGTGTGATTATAATTTGAAAAACTCCTTTTGGAGGATTTATACACGTAGGATTGAGCGTATAAAATTCAAAATATTACAAGAAATAAGAAAAATATGCTTTTTTTAATTATTGTACCAAATGCTTCGAAAAAATTTACGCATAAACTAGAAACTAATAGCTTTCCATTGAGTGCTTAGTCATTCAGTTTAGATCTCTCGAGAGAGATTAGAAGCCTCTGCAAGCTAATTATTGTTGAAGAAGATGATGCAAAAAAATGGAGCAAGACAATGATGGCCACAAGTGTATGTAGATTTCTTCTATTTAATGTACAAGTCATTTGAAGTCTTTATATAGACTTTTGTAGTGCTCCATGACTTCAACAAGTGGATTTTGAGTTCAAATGAAGGCACGATTAGGTGTTTGAGGAAATTAATTTACTTTTCTACAATCTACAAAAAGTGCAAATCTAATTTGCTCCACTATTAGGTGATTGATTGACTCATTTATTGCAACTCAACCACCTCAAATTCGTGGAGGTTTAGCTCTCTTTTTCTACTTTTACATTTGTATACCTCTAGGATCTGTTTTTGTTTTTTTTTTCAGAGTACAATGAATTGGAAAGACACACATACCCAACCTGTAAGATAGAGGCACCCATCTTGGGGAACTTTTAGGCATCAAGCCCTAGGTGAGACTTGAACCCTGGCCATGTGCCTAGGAGTACAAGGCACATCCGCTAAACCACACCCGCTGGATGAACCTCTAGGATTTTACAATGGTAAATGATCCCTAAAAAATCTCTAAAAATATAAAATAAATGAGCTTAAGTAAGAGAACTCTCCAATGGATATGCTTTTGACGTAATCCAAACGATAGCTTTTTGATGTAGGTCAAATCCACCTCAAGCATAGTGTATGCTTGATGTTCTAACACCTCCCCCTCAAGCTAAACTATGCTTAAGTCTTCATTGTCTAATAGGTTGAATGTCAACCATAGCTTTGCACAAAGATTTATTCCATCAAGTGCCTTTGTCATCATATTTGCTACTTGCTTTTCAGTTGAACATAAGAAATCTCAATCTCCTTTGCCATGATCTTCTCCCTGATGAAGAAGTAATGAACCTCTATGTGCTTTGTTCTTGCATGGAAAATAGGATCTGCTACTAGATGCATGGAACTTAAATTATCTCCAAATATGTGAGGTTTGGAACTTAGAACTCCAAAATCTATATACAATGCATTTAACCATATTGCCTCTTGAGTTGTTATGGTCAAACCTCTATACTATGCCTCAGTTGAGGATAAAGTAAATGCTGGTTGCTTCTTGGAATTCTATGACACTAGCGTTGAACCTGTAAATGCTAAGTAACAAGAGGTGCTTCTTCTATCAATCTTATCTCCTACCCAATCGGCATCTGAATAGATTTTGATATAAAAATCTAAAGAGTACGGACAGAATATAGCTTCATCAATTGTACCTTTGAGGTACTTAAGTACTCTCTTAGCTACATCCATGTGTGGTCTTCTAAGTGAGTGCATGAATTGACTAAGCACTCCCACACTATATGAGAGGTCTACCCTTTTATGAGTAGCATATATCAAGCTACATACCAAGATTTGACATTCTTTTGTATCTTCAATTCTCTCACCTTCATAAAAACTAAGTTGATGATGCATCTCCAAAGGTGTACCTGTAGGTTTAGTGTTCTCAATTTTGAACTTAAGAAGTAGATCTTGAATGTATCTCCTCTGAATCAAATACATTCTTTCATGTGTGTATATGACCTACATAAGTAGGAAATATGTGAGCTCACATAAGTCCCTAATTTTGAACTCTTCTTGCATGTGTCTCTTGATCTTTTGAATGCCATTCATATCATCACATGTCACAATAATATTATCTATATATACACATAGATAGCCTCATTGTGATCCCTTTTGATGAATAGAGAAGAATCAGAGTTGCTAGGTCTGAAACCTTGATGTTGACGATATGTAACAAACCTATAACTCTAAGCTCTAGGAGCTTATTTGAATCCATACAATGCTTTCTTAAGTCTGCAAACATAAGATGCATGATTAGGATTTTCAAAACCTGGAGGTTGTGACATGTATACCTCTTCACTTATCCAATCATTTAGAAATTCACTTTTACATCAAGTTGGAGGAGTCTCCAATTTCTTGTAGTAGCTACACTTATCACTGTTCTGATTGTATTCATCTATGCAACTAGTGAGAATGCTTCATAATAGTCTATACTATGTGTTTGTGAGCATCGTTTGGCAACTAATCTTGCCTTGTACCTACAAACTGATCCATGTGAGTTTCTTTTAACTTTATATACCTATCTCTAAACAATTACCTTTTGATTGGATGCAATTGGAACCAGATCCCAAGTATCCATCTCCTTCAATGCATCTAGCTTTTCTTTCATGGCCTCTTCCCAATTAGGGTTTTCCATTCCTCCTCATAAGTTGATGGTTCATCTGAAATTGAATCTTTTTCCAAGTAGATTGAATGCTTTGTAATAAGTGTGGAATCATATCCATACCTTTCTAGTTGTTTCTTCTCCTGTTGATCTTCTAGGAGCTTGCTTATAGCATTCTCCAAACTCTTGCATCTTTGCTTTTCCTCTTGACTTCCACAACTTGTAATCCTTCTCCCTTTCATCTTGGTCATGATCTGTATCACTTCTTGGATCCTAGACCTGTTTACCATGCTTGCTTCCTAATTGATGAGAATCAGAATCAAGATCATATGGTAGAGTTATCTTTTGTTTGTCTTCATCATACCAGGACATGTGTTCTTCAAATACAACATCTCTAGTTGTAGTGAATCACTCGGATGAAGGATTATAGAACCTATAACCCATCTGACTTTATTCATACCCAATAAACATTGACTTTGTTGCCTTTTTATCTATCTTGTCTCTTATTTCTGATGGTACATGAACATAAGCTAAACAACCAAACACCTTGCAATGTCCAAGAGTAGGTTTTCTTTCATACCATACTTCATAAGGAGTCATACCTTGAAGTGATTTTGATGGTAGTCTATTGACAAGGTAAACAACAATTGAAATAGCCTCCACCCATATATAATGTGGGAACCTCTTCTCTTCAAGCATTCTTCTAGTTGATCCAACCAATGTCTTATTTCTTCTCTCTGGAATTCCATTTAGTTTAGGAAAGTACTTGGTAGTCAGTTCCCTTTTGATACCTTTATCTTGCAAAAAATCATCAAACTCTTTGGAGAAGTATTCTCTCCCTCCATCAGATCTGAGCTTCTTCAGTGATCTACCTATATGATTCTCCACATGTGCTAGATACGTTTTGAAGCAATCAAACACTTCATTCTTACTCTTGATGAAGTATAGAATAGTCCATCTACTATGGCCATCAATAAATGAGACATAGTACCTTGATCATGCCAAGGAGGGTTCTTGACTTGGTCCCCATACATCTGTATGTACTAAGTCCAATAAGTTGTTGTGGATGTAGCCTTTGTGGTTGAATGGTTGTCTTTTTACCTTCCCAATCTGACATGCATCACACCTATTGATCATGTGTTGCTTTGATATGTTTGGCAATCCAAGAACACTTTGATCCTTGCATATATCCTTCAAGGTTCTTTCATTCATATGAGAAAGTCTCTTATGCCACACTCCAAGCTCACTCAAGGTTTGATACCCAAAAGTGAATAGAGCTATGTTCCTAGTTTCTCCTACTTAAAAAGTAAAGAGCCTACCATGTTTCTCACCTCTGGCGATATTCTTGGAGCCTTGACATGGATCTTCCACAAAAGCTTTATGTTGGGTGAACCTAACTTGCAAGCCTTTTTCAAATATTTGGCCTACACTTCTTATGTTTTTAGTGATAGTGGTACATAGAGAACCTTACTTAGAAAACATTCCTACCATTGGAATTAACTTTGAAATTATCAATCTTCTCCACATTGTGCTTTGTTTCATCCCTTGTTTGAACTTCATGTCTATGCTTTGGACTTTCCAAATCAGATAGAAGAGCAATGTTACGTTGCCGTGAAGATTTTATCTTCAAAATTAGCATCCAAAAGTGATAAAATGCCCTGGTGTTGTCTCTATCCTTCCAAGTAGTACTTGGTTGAGAAGAGTGAGGGGTTTGTCAAAGTAGATTATGGTGCTTCACATAATAATGAATTTCAATGGAATGATATTGACATGGATCCGCGAGATAGTTCAGAAATCATGTATTTGGATTATGTTTTCTTTCTTTCCTTTTAAAGAGGTCTTACAAAATGTATGATAATGGCAACTAGATCAAGTGGTTTTTTGCATTCAACACTTGAAGAGAAGGAGAACATAATACACAGGTTTAATGAAGATCCTAAAGTTCGGACTCTCCTAGCCTCTATTAAAACTTATGGGGAAGCTGTTTCTCTGATTGACACTTTTAGAGTTGTGATTCTTGATGTACAATGACATCCAATGGTATCAAGACAAGTTGTAGGCTGTGTCTTCCATTTGATCAAAAGGATAAAGGAACGAAAATAAGCGAGTTCATATTTCATTCTTTTTCCTCGTTCATATTTGTGGCATTAATTCAAGCAATTTTTAACATTAGAGGCGAACATTGGGTCAAGCTATTCTATCCATCTCTTTGTGAACCCACATTATTGAACTCTTCATTTCAGCAGATCTTATGATTCTATCATGTAATATCCTCCAAGTGATGCTCCTCTCTACTTGCATGCTGATTCTACCATGACCATGATGGTCCCGTGCTTTCTTCTTTCTACGATTTGTACCTATTATGGAAAAACAATCAGAAAGAGAACTTAACATTTCAGTGTTGCAGAATCAATTATATTTTACTTGATAGGATGTTCAAGGTGTTTGTCAAAGTAATGTAAATCATTAGTTCAAGTACTTCCTACTGATCGAACGTAGTGTCCTCACTGTTCAGCTATCAAACACGACTTACCAGACCTCCTGGAGATCTCTTCATGTGGTTGCTTGTGGACTCTCTTCCATATGGTATAGCTCATCTTCATAGTCTGGTGATTTTCCATTAATTTAAAAAAATAGACATGCATATGATTTGCAATGGTCAAGATATGTGGTAAAGTCTTTGAAAATATGTAATGACACATTTATTTCCAAAGAGTCTAAGGATATGATGAGTTTCATTGCGATTAGCTGCTAATATTATTTTCTTGATTTTATATATGCTCTTTGAGATACCACAACACCTGAGCTTGCTCCAAAGCAACCGACATGCACCATAGGATTTGGTGGTTGCCTTGATCCACCAATCGAGCCTCCTCTACACGACAATGTGAAACATGATTTTAGCAGCCTGAATCTATGTAGAACAAATGATCATCTTCTTTACCTTTTTGTGGCTTAGATTCATAAGAAGCAATGAATCCTCATGTGGTTGATCTTCTGAATAATTGTTGAAGTCCCTTCTATTATAGCCTCTATTGTTAGTGTTGAAGTTGTGTCCACCTCTACCTCTATTGCTTCCATATCCACCTCTTCCACTTCCTTTCTCGATCTTCCCATTGAACCAAAAACTCTAATTCGTGTGATGGATCTTATTGCACATAGCACAAGGTTGTACGTTCTAACCTTTGGTTTTGTCATGCTTTGGTATTTCTTCTTCCCTTTCCACTTTCTCTTGCTAACAAAGTTGGCTTGAGAAGTCTTCTCTTCATATTCTTCCTTTTTCTTGCCTTTCAGCTTCTTATCCTTCTTATCTACATATAAAGCACTAGTTGAGTTACCATGATAGGAGTAACCTTCCTTTATGCTATTGTTGGCCTCTTGATTAAAGTGTTTTCCCAAAAGGATGTTGAAGTCTGAAGTTTTCACATCCATGATGAGATCATAAGCCATGGTGAAGGATTGACATTGTTGATCACTTCAAATCCTATTAAGAATTCTCTTCATGATGGCCTCTTCTTCAATCAACTCTAATGGATGCTAAGTAATCCATAACCTCCTTGACCTTGGTAACAAACTCTTTGATGTTTTGTTTAGGTGTCTTCTTCATTCGGTTGAGCTCCTTACAAAGATGATTGTTTCTTTCTTTTGTACTAGCAAAAAAGAATGCATGTAGGGCATCCTAAGTCTCTTGAGGTGTCTTGCATCCTCTAATATGTGGTAATAGAAAGTCAGAGATAGAGTTTAGTATGTGCGACCTTCCTTGAGGATCCCTTGTGCGCCAAAGTGTGAGCTTATCTCTCTCCTCTTGTATAAGTCCTCCTTGGGATCTTGGAATAGGCATAGCTGCATCACCTGCTACAATTCCAAAAAGATTTAAACCTTGCGAATAGGCCTCCATTCTGATTTTGCAAGCTACATAGTTCTATCAATCAAGCTTCTCAATCATTGAGGGAAAGTTGTCACCCATCTTGATCTAGGTCTAATACCATTGAAAGAACTTGGAGAAGCTTGTAAGAGGTAGAAAAATGAGTTGCAAAGCGACAAAGTTCGGTCTCGCCAATCGGCACAAAACCAATACTTGAGCTTATGGAGACTAATATTCCTTATAGGCATGTGATAAGTGCAGTAAAATGCACTATGTACTTTGGAGCATCAAGGAGAAAGATTCGATTCAAAACAGATAGGTTTGAGCATTGACTAGCTCAAAGAAACCTACGATCTTTTGAAGATCCTCTCCATCAATTTTGATGTCTTGAAGATTGATGAAGTCTCGGTGTAGGCTTTTATTTCTAATCCATTGGCCAATAATGGCTGCTCTTGTGGATCAAACAACCCTATAACATTGAAAGAAATGATTATCATTAATTGAGGTTAAGCTCTTTGCAAGTAGGGGCCTGTCCCTCTTTTTCTTGTTTTTCTCATCATCTTTTTTCTTTGAGGTAGAGATGCCTTGACATAGAATTTTACCCTTAAGGGGGATCCATGGTATCTGAGCTAGATGTTTTTCTTTGTGAGAAGTCTTCTTTTGAAATGATCCTAGTATTCTTTTGTCAATTGTGGATGCAATGATCGAGCTTTCATTGTCGTGGTCTTCATTGTTAGTGGTGAATCCGTCTTCTTTGCTAGTGGTGTATCCTTCTTGATTGTCTTCCTTACAAGTCGAATCCTCCTATGCCTTCCCATCATTGCAAACATCATAGTGATTCACTCCCTTTGGGTAATCCAACCAACTGAAATCCTTCTCCAAGTTGCAATAAATGTTTGTTTCTATAGTCATGCAAGATGGGCCCCCTTAAATAATCCCCCTAGGGCTTCTTCTCCTTATTTTTCTCACTTCCATGAAGCCTTCTAGGTTCGTATCCATGACTTGTGTTTCCTTTGCTTTTTCATTGTCAAGAGGATGATCTTCAAACATGCTTGTATCAAATGGATTTTGATATGTTGCATTAGCTTTTTCTTGGGTTTACTTGTTCTTAATGGGTTTATTTCTCAGAAGACAATCTTTTATTCTATTACTATGCAATCCACAATCCTAGCTCGCATTTGGCAAGTTCTTGTATATAATCTCCTACTCTAAGGTTTTCTCTTCTCCATGTTTGTCTAGAAATTTTTGAGAAGAGATCTTTGTTTAGATCTACTTCAA
Organism: Ceratopteris richardii; assembly: GCA_020310875.1. NCBI lineage: Eukaryota > Viridiplantae > Streptophyta > Polypodiopsida > Polypodiales > Pteridaceae > Ceratopteris > Ceratopteris richardii. Next base: position 27,361,439 of record CM035436.1, on the reverse strand, counting down.
CAAAAATTTTCAAGTGCCATCTTGCATTGAACGAGTGTTTTGGACCTTCATAGGTGAAAATTGAACATCTTCTCAAGAAGCTAGAGGCCAACTCATGGGTGATACATTTTCCCTTGTGAATCCATATAGGAAAAAGGGTAGGTTTGCAAACTCTATCTAGAGCAGATAGCATATTGGCTTGGGCCTATTTGGAATAGATTCTAGAAACCATTTAAAAAGGCACGAGCTAGTTCTCCATTGTTTAAGGTGCCAATTTCCAAACTTTGGAAGGCCATATCCTCATTTTCGAACATCAAGAGCACATAATTAGCTCGCAAGAATTGAAACTTGAGGACAATGAAACCCCAAGGGAACCACTCTTTACAAAATGATTGTCGCAAGAAACGAAGAGGGGGGTAGGACCAAAAAACTGACAAATGAGACAAGTTCTCTTTAGCTCTTCCTGCTTCGCCAAGAGATACTCCCTTTGAAGGGAGGCTTAACATCCAAAAGATCCGGAGAAGCACTGGAGGTTTTGTCCTCCAATAGCAAACCAACATTACTCACCACCAATGAGTGGGAGATCCCAACCATGAAAAGCAAAGCAATTAACGTACGAAAAGATCCCAAATTAGACAAGCAAGCTGGCGAACTAGAGAAATCTTTCACCATCCACTGCTAACTATCAAAGCCACTATAAAAGTTGACTTTGCATCCTGAGGTTACACATTTAATGGCTTCCACCCATTCTAAAGGCCTTTGAGAGGCTTCATTGAGTGTGTGTGAGTGTGTAAGTTAATTCTTCGAGCTTCTCTTTCATGTATGCTTCAAAAATCTATTTATGCTTGAAAACTTTATACGAATGCACGATCGTTCTAGAAGAAAACATGTTGAACAACAAATAGAACTCCCTCAAAGGGCATGAAAAGGTTACAAATGTTCTACTTAATTCTCCCTGATTATCTTGTAATTTGTTTTGTTGTTCATACTTACAGACACTGAAGTACAAGTGGATAGCTCACACTGAAGTGCAAGTGGATACCTCGAGAAGCGAACAACACGAAATTTAAATCTCTTGTATTGTGTTGCCGGCCTGTTTTATAATTTTAAGCCTTGGCATCGCAAAAAACAACACACACGCATACCCTTCTGTGTTATCCCTCAGTTTCACGTGGTTTTATGTCAGAGCCAGCTATATTTTCCTTTAAAAAGATTTCCATTTTTTTGTGATAGAAACTATTTAACTCATTCAGACTTAAGATCATTAGGAAAGAGGTAGATAGAAGGTCACTAAAAATGACGTCCGTTATGAAAACTCTGTTATAAGAATTCCACAAAGAAAAATGCATTATAAATTGGCTTGTTCTGTTTTTTAAGCGTTTCTGGTATTATTCGTACTCGTTGAATGACTGATTGGCTTTCTCACGAAATGCATTATTTTTGCTGAACTCAAAATATATCAAAACTTGTCTGCACAGTAAGAGTTCTTTTGAGGATTTAAAATCAGATTTCAGACGGATATGGAACCTAACCATCATTCAGCATTCTCCACATCCAACATTATACATTCTGGATCATCGGATTGATAAGAATGTCAAATGGAGTAATAGTTTAAGAAATCGAGGTCTGGGGGTCAAAGAATAAGCATTCTGCCTTTTTTTATTAGGTATATAGAGCTAAATAGACAAATACTAACGAAAATTACTGAATGTTGAAATTCTATTGAACAGAAATCGAAAGCCACAACAATAGTTATCCCTTATGTTTTGTATTTGCATTGTAGCAAATTGGTTTACGTATCATAGAAAGTCTAAACTTTGTCTATGTCAACATTTACAATAAGTATCAATATCTGCGGTGGAAACGTTTGCATGGAGTCGAATCGGACCCTCTATGATGAATGAGTTCTCAAAACGGAATACCTTAGTACATGCGAAAAAAAGCCACTTATCAAGTTCTTTCCTTTGCATGCTCAGAAGGTTTCCTCATGATTATTTTAGAAATCAACTGACATCTTGTACAATTTAAATAGCTTATTATAATATAACGTAGCTATGGATGATATTGAGTATTGAATTCAGAGCTATAGAATGTAATAAGCATGGAAATCACTTCAACTAATTTGACCTCTTCAACAATTTCGTACACAAAGGGCATGCTACATGAAGCTATAGGGTATGTGTATATTTTCGAAATTAAATTGTAGATTGTTATGCAAGTTGATTTCAAAACAATATCAAGTGAATGGAACATACGATGGATTTTTCCTTTCAATGGATAATGAGCCGTATCAATACATTTTGTCCTAGTGAGTTTTGATACATGAAAGCATTTTTTTAGTGTAATGTCATGGTTTATATTTGTGTGCATATGTATAATAGGTATTTTAATAGTGAAATACTTCATTCTGAACTTTTTCTTATACATCGTGTGGATAATATTTAGAATGGATTCTTAGGTCATTTCATGCATATAGAAAAAATTTAGGGACGATAAGTTTTATATTCTCTCTCTACATCTTATTTGTATCATTTTTTTAGTTGGAAACTGAACATGAAGATGGAAGAATTAGGAATAATGTTGTATGAGAGAAAGGTAGAGCACACATAGGAGAATAATAGTTTCTCTGTGAAAGTTTTGTGAATCATTTTTTTAAGTATCTTGTTTTGGGATCTAGAGTTGGTTCAATGTAAGGTAATGCCTTGATTTAATTTTCGCTCTAGAATCTTGAAACTTCTAGGGCTCAAAACTTATATCTCCAGAATTCTTTGGATGCACGGAAAATCTAAAATATTGTGTGGATCAAAGAGTTGAACATTTTTATCACTCACAAGCATGTTGGAATTGGGCACTGCTTTTGAGTTAGAGGGTCCAAGAGTGCCGATTATTATTCAAATACATGATGTTGATGCATCTGTGCTCTCAAGCACACTTTTGGATCTCCTTGGATGTGCCTTTTTGGTTTCTAGTTTTTATAGGAACCACTTAAGAATGCAGTTCACCACTACAAACGAATGCTTTGGTGAAAGTTTGGCATGTACCATCGGAAGACCTATCTTTTCTTAATTTTGGTGGATCACAAAATTTCTTGATGAAGGATGAACAAATGTCTTTCTAAGGGAGATCTTTTACTCCTACAAGTGGAGGTGAAAGGTCAAACTAAAGGAATTACCTTCTGGCTGATATTGAGAGTGATTTCGTGAGTGAGAATGAGATTGAGATTGTGAGTATGAATGAGGCTCAAATAGGTCGAGGGTGATTGGGAGGTCTAGGCTTTGTCAGGAGGCTATTTGTAAAGTGCTACTGTATAGGACTATAATATATAGTTCCAAATCTTCTGTTTCTTTGTGTCACAAACTCTACAATGTCTTGTTTTTTCTCTTCTGCTATTCTTGAGTGATTGGAAGCTTAGGATTGGGAAAAAACCTTGATTGTGAAAGCAGTTCAATACACATGAATGCGCTTTTCTCACCCATGATTTATAAGTCTCTTGAATCATAGTTACATGAGAAACATTGTCATATGAATTCGAACTTGAAATTATTTCCTCAGATGCGTATAGTTTCCTTTGACTAAACTAATAAAACCATTATTTGCAGTCGATTTTTGTTTTGGTCTCAGAATGTGTATATTCATGCTCAAGGGAAAGAAATAAGTCATATATATCGTTAAGTTATTCTTCTTCATGTGTGTATTTCTTTACATGTGTGCATGTAGTTTAATGAATGCGCTTTTTGTACTAATGCATAGAGTCATTCCTATGAGAATGAATGGATATATATGTGGGGTTGACATACATATATGGTCATATGTAAAATTGGAGCATGCATTAATATTTTTTGAAGAAAAAGTGTGATTATATGTATGCCTAATGTATGGACGTGAATCTTCATAAACTAGAAATATTTAAGTGACTAGACTAATGTTTGTTTCTCATAATCTGAATTTAGATCTAAGTGATTTGGGAGTCAATATATATGTCAAGAATTTCTATGAATTACATACCTAGAAGTGTAGTTAACCCTTTTTAGGATCAATTCGGCTAGATACACGTACTCTAGGTTGCTAATTTCTCCTAGTTCAAACAGATTTTAGGCATGAATCTTTGTCAACACAAATTACACTATACATTACTTCTAGAAAAGAAAACCCTTATTTAGTGACACTATAAAGGGTCACTGAACTTAACAGCGGTTACAGTGTCAAACCTTTTATCTTAATATTGTTGGTTTTGTTTAGATAATTAAATACGTAGATTAATAATGAACAAACTTCTTAGTACCACTAGCTTACAAGAAATAGATACATATATTGAGAGTATTGAATTTCACAAGATGACTATCTAGAGAGACTATTTAACGAAAGATACATATATTGAGAGTAATGAATGTCACAAGATGACTAGCTACAGAGGCTTTTTTATCGAAAGATACATCGTGATCTAGATGAATATGAAATGAACTTGTTTTTTTTCTTTAAGGAAGTTTAGAAATAGTCTACTCTCCAAAATTTTAATCAATAGAAAGAATAGTTGTACAAGTGAAGAGACCTAGCACCTATGGGACCCTTGAATTCCACAAAGAAAAGGTTACTTAAAACTTGCTACAAAACATTACAAAACAGGTTGTATATGAAGTGAATTCGTTTTTTTTTTTTTAAATGGAGGTTCAGTCAAGGCCTACTCCCCCAAACTTCATCTTTGAAATTGCAACTATACAAGGAAGGGCATAGTACCCATGGGACCCCCGTTATCCCACAAGAACAGGGGTTTACACGACTGGGTTAAACGGCAGTCAACACTACCGCAGGGATAGACAAACGGTGGCACTCAGCCACAATGCAACATCTTTCTAAATTACATGTCCCTTACCTTTTGCTGCCAAGGATTGAACCCTCGCCCTTGCCTCAAGAGGCGAGAGGTCCAAGCACTAGACCAGCGAACTGGACTGAAGTGAGGTAAAAGCTACTATGGGATGTACTCTCACTGATCTCTTTCGAGTTGACGATATGGTTGGACCATTTCAACGTTTAGACATCAATAAACATTCTAAAAACTGTTAGTGACTTGACTGTTGGTGCGTATTAACTTAGTATCCGCATGTTTACTTAAAAAACAATCCCTAGCATAGTGATAATTATCCTCAATATGCTGATCTACACGTTAGACGCTTTGCGTTCCTACTCAATAAGCATGCTGCATCACTGTATTCTCTAGAATAGAGTATGTCTCCTTTATAATATCACATTTTCCAGCTACAATGTACCATCCTATCTTATTACATTCCAGATGATGTAAGAAAAAATCATGGGAGCTTTCCATGGTCGCATCTGATAAGCCACAAGCAAGATAGTCAAGGATAGCGTACCCGGTGTTTTGAGCATCTGACTGATAAAAGTGTTCCTCTCTCTCTCTCGCGCGCGCGCGCGCACACAAACGCACGCACGCACATGCACACACACTCTAACGAGTGAAACTACGGAACTGTTCGACAGCGAATGTGTGCGCGCATCATTTCAAATCGACATTGAAGTTACAAGCTCACTGAGCCTATCCCATCATACTCCATATAACCATTCGTCTCTCTCTCTCTCCAGCCACACATGCACACACACTGTAACGAGTGAATTCACGGAACTGTTCGACAGCGAATGTGTGTGCGCATCATTTGAACTTACAAGCTCACTGCGTCTATTCCATCAAACTCCATATAACTATTGGTTGTGGAAGCATGCTGATTTTTGAACCGGGGACCCTCCACGACGTTGGGCCTTTTTGAGGTACTACGGCCAACTAGTTTGCTCAAAAGGGTCATCGCTCTCGCTTCTTTGACACTGCTAGACGGCGACGCCTAACGCATAACACTGCTAGATGGCGACGCATGACTGTTTATCTCCTGATTGATATGTTTATTAGAAATTTAGATATAGAGCAGATAAACCACAAGTACGGCCTCCTTCCGCGGAGATGAACTTATACACTTGACAAAATTTGTGTGTGTGTGTGTGAAAGGTAAGTCGTCGACATGCACACACAGTAAAAACCACAAATTCAAAAAACAATTGAGCAAGACGATCACTAATCTATTTTGAACCTCTTTTTAGTTCTCTCGTATTTTGCTCCTCTTTTTTCATAATTGAAAGCCTTGCTGTCCCAAAAAGGGAACACGCACACACCTTGAGATCTCTGTTATCCCTCAGTTTCAATATATAATCAATATACGTCAGACCCATCTACAATTTCCTTAAAGAAAACTGCCCCTTTGTTGCAATAGAAACTAATTGATTCATTTAAACGAAAAAAAAAATACTCAAGAGGTGGATAAAAGGTCTCTAAATATGTCCTCCATTACGAGAACAATAATTATGTCCTCCGTTAGAAAAAAAATTATCTTTGTAAATATGTCTCTAGATAAGTCCTCCGTTAGGGAAAAACAAGTTTAATTTAAGAATGCAACAAAGCGTAATGCTTGATTACTTGGATTTTTATCTTTCTCAAGATATCTTGTATTCGCCGTTTTCTTATTTGCTGAACTAAAAATATAAAAAGACCTGTTTGAACAGAAGCAAATCTTTTGACGATTTAAATTGACATTTCACACCAAGGGGGCTCTAAGTTGTACAATAATAATAAAATGATTCAGCATTCGCATCATCGACACAATCCATTCGGTCTCATCTAATTGATTACAATATTAAATAGGCTAAGATATTAAGAGATAGAGTTTCTAGGAGCGTAGAAAAAGGAATACGTTTTTATGTTTATTAAGGTCCATAAGGATATATAGAAAAGTACCAACGACAATTCGTCAATGCTGAAATGCTATTAAACACATGCAATACTCAAGAGCAATAATATTACTTCATTTTTTCTACTTGCGCTTTAAACAAGTAGTTTACGTATAGTCGAAAACTCCATCAATAGCAAGTTTACACTTTGTGTATATTACGATATACAATTAAAATGAATAACTCCAGAGTTAAGGTTTGCATGGGATCAAATCGGACCATTTATAATGAATAGTTTCTCAAAAACCAATACCAGAATAAGTAGGATAGAAAAGCACTTCTCATGCTCTTTTCTTGGCATGCTCACAAGGTTTTCTTCTGAGTATTCTGCACATGGACTCGTATCCTTGTACAATAAAAATACTCTATTGTAACAAAAAGTAGGTATGGATGAGGCTAAGTGGTGCATTAGGAGCTATGGAATACAATATGCATGGCATTCAGCTCATCTAATATCATGTTTTCTACAATTTCGTAAACAAAAGACATCATCTAATCTCATCTCTTCAACAATTTCCTATACACAGAACGTGCTACATAAAGCACTAATATTATTTTTTGCTTTTCACAAATATGTTGTAGATTTTTTTACGCAAGCTGATATCAAATGATCATGAAGAAACTACGAAGTGAATGCTACATACAACGGTTTTTTCCATTCAGTCCATAACGAATATTATCAATATATATCTTTGCCTAGTGATTTTTTGTGCGTATATATACATATATATACATATATATATATATATATATATATATATATATATATATATATATATATATATATATATATACATATATATATATATATATATATATATATATATATATATATATATATATATATATATATATATGTATATGTATTATGTGTTTATATGTGTATATATGTGTGTATATATTTAAAAGCCAAAAACCCTAATCCTTAAACCCTAACCCTAAAACATGCATATGTGTGTATGTATATGTCACATGTGTGTATGCATGTGTGTGTATGCATATGTGTGTATGTATATAAGATGTGTGTGTATGTGTATGTGTATGTATGTATGCATGTGTATATGTGTGCATGTGCGTATGTATTATGTGCATATATGTGTAAAAGTCCAAAACCCTAATCCTAAAACCCTAACCTTAAAAAATCTCTCTCTCTCTCTCTCTCTCTCTTTATCTCTATTTATAATAAAAAACAGAACAATCACTTACATTGATGTAATTCTTTTGATTGCTCTCGTCGAAACCCAATCGACATTGTCTCTTGCCAAATCCCAAAGAATCAGCCAAAAAGCTCCTGCAAAACAAAAGAAAAGAGAAATTAAAAAAGAGAAGACATAGAGAAAGAGAGATAGTGTATGTATGTGTGCATATGCATGTGTGTATGCACATATGTGTGTGTATACATATGTGAGTGTGTATGTATATGTGTGTGTGTATGTATGTATGTGTGTGTGTGTACATGCAAATATGTGTGTATGTATGTATGCATATGCATGTGTGTATGTATATGTGTGTGTGTGTATTCATATCTCTCTCTCTTTCATCTTTCTCTCTTTCACTCTCTCTATTTCATCTCTCTCTCTCTCTTGCTCGCTGTAGATCCCCAGGGGCAGACTTGATCAATGAATGTCTTCCATCAAGATAAAAGGACAAATTGAAATCTACAAAGGGCTTTTGTAAGATTAAGAGTGTGCTGCACAAAGAGGTCGTCACCCTTCCTTTTGAATTTTGCATACTCTTTAACTTGGAGAACAAATGCGATGTCACCAGTGATAGTATCAGGAGCCTTATCAGCCTCTCCAAGAAATAACTCTCTTTCCCTCTCTCTCTCATCCCCCCACCATCCCCCGCTAACCCCCCCTCATCCCCGCCATATCCCCCACCATCCCTCCTCCACTCACCCCGTCATCTCCCCCGCCATCCCCCTCCACTCGCACCCGCCATCTCCCCCCACCATCCCCTCCCCTTACCTCACCTCACCCCCGCAGCCCAACCCCGCCCTCTCCCCCTCACGTATCCCCCCTCTCTCTCTCTCTCTCTCTCTTTTTCTCTCTCTCTCTCTTCCTTCCCCCCCTCTCTATTCCTCTCCTCCCTCCACCTTCCCCCACCCCCTCCCGCGATCCCCCTCCTCCACCCTCCCCCTCCGCCCTCCGCCTTCCACCACCCCCTCCCGCGATCCCTCTCCTCCACCTCCCCCTTCGCCTTCCCCCACCCCCTCCCGCAATCCCCCTCCTCCACCTTTCCCCTCCGCCCTTCCCCCTCCGCAATCCCCCTCCTCCACCCTCCCCCTCCGCCTTCCACCACCACCTCCCGCAATCCCCCTCCTCCATCCTCCCCCTCCGCCTTCCCCCACTTCCTCCTCCACTCCCCCTCCTCCACCCACCCCATCCACCCGCCCCCTCGAGCTTCCCCTCTGCCCACCCCCGCTGCCGCCCCCTCGAGCTTCCCCTCTGCCCACCCCCACCACCCGCCCCCTCGAGCTTCCCCTCTGCCCACCCCCGCTGCCGTCCCCTCGAGCGTCCCCTCTGCCCACCACCTCCACCCGCCCCCTCGAGCTTCCCCTCTGCCCACCCCCACTGCCGCCCCCTCGAGCTTCCCCTCTGCCCACCCCCACCACCCGCCCCCTCGAGCTTCCCCTCTGCCCACCCTCACCACCCGCCCCCTCGAGCTTCCCCTCTGCCCACCCTCGCTGCTGCCCCCTCGAGCTTCCCCTCTGCCCACCCCTGCTGCCGCCCCCTCGAGCTCCCCCTCTGCGCACCCCCACCACCCACCCCCTCGAGCTTCCCCTCTGCCCACCCCCGCTGCCGCCCCCTCGAGCTTCCCCTCTGCCCACCCCCACCACCTGCCCCCTCGAGCTTCCCCTCTGCCCACCCCCGCTGCCGCCCCCTCGAGCTTCCCCTCTGCCCACCCCCGCTGCCCCCCCCTCGAGCTTCCCCTCTGCCCACCCCCACCACCCGCCCCCTCGAGCCTCCCCTGTGCCCACCCCCGCTGCCGCCCCCTCGAGCTTCCCCTCTGCCCACCCCCGCTGCTGCCCCCTCGAGCTTCCCCTCTGCCCACCCCCACCACCCGCCCCCTCGAGCTTCCCCTCTGCCCACCCCCACCACCCACCCCCTCGAGCTTCCCCTCTGCCCACCCCCGCTGCCGCCCCCTCGAGCTTCCCCTCTGCACACCCCACCACCCGCCCCCTCGAGCTTCCCCTCTGCCACCCCCGCACCCGCCCCCTCACCCTCCCCCCTCACACACCTCCGCCTCCTCACCCTCCCACCACATACGTGCACACTCACGCAGACACGCCCACATACACACACCTCCGCCTTCCACCACCCCCTCCCGCAATCCCCCTCCTCCACCCTCCCCCTCCGCCTTCGCCCACTTCCTCCTCCACTCCCCCTCCTCCACCCACCCCCACCACCCGCCCCCTCGAGCTTCCCCTCTGCCCACCCCCAGTGCCACCCCCTCGAGCTTCCCCTCTGCCCACCCCCACCACCCGCCCCCCTCGAGCTTCCCCTCTGCCCACCCCCACCACCCGCCCCCTCGAGCTTCCCCTCTGCCACCCCCTCCTGCAGCCCCCCGCCCAATTCTCCCCCCCTCCCCCGCCTAGTCGCCCCCACCCCCCCCCCCCCCCCCCCCCCCCGAGTTCACCTCTCCCTTCCCCACCTAGTCCCCCGCTGCCACCCTCACTCCGGCCTGCCCCACGCACATCCCCACACACACATATGACCTCACACTCACACACACTCACACACACACACATCCCCACACACACACATATGCCCTCTCACGCACACCCACCCACAAATGCGCACAAGCACACACAATCCCACTCACATACTTACACAACCACACACACACACATAACCACACACGCAATGACTGGGTGTTTTCGGCATATCCAAAGCTTCTAAAAGGAAGAATGGTGCCGTGATCCAAATTTTGAGTTTGGTATGGAGTTCACTCTTGGAGGTGGTCCTTGAACTCGGAAGCATGAATGATCTTCTGGACGTCACAGTAATGAAGACATGTTGGTGATATAGCAGGAGAAGTTGACTGGAAAGGCCAAGGGCGTGAACTTCCACCATGCTGCAGGAGACTATGGTAAATGAAGAAGTACATGGGCTTACTAGTAGTGATGCTACCCCACCTGTCATCCCAATCTCCCGAACTGCATAATTAAAGGGGCCCAGATGGCAAGTGAAAAGGTAAAAAGGAAACTATTAAAAGTGAAAGTGGATAAACAAATGTTGCCGCCAACCCTTCACGGCCACTACCTATTTTTGAGGATCCAAGGGAATATTTGACCTACCCCTTCAATTTTGGGTAATCAACCGGCGCGTGATCAGTGGACGTGAAGAATCGGCAAGGCCCTCTTGGCCTATTGAGGCCTATAAAAACAATGGATTTGTGCTCATTTGGGTACATTTTTGGAGTTACATTGACGCGTGTTTACGTGCAGAAGTTCTCTCTTGCACTTGGTGGTTTCAAGCCTATTGTAGGAGCTACTCTGTAGTGTGGATACAGAGGGTAGGCTTCTCAGTGGAGGGCTATGAGCACTATAGTGTAAGAGAGTAGCTGGGATTTATTTTCTTTTCTATGAGTCAGTGTGTTGATTAATCTCCATTCTCTTGAGAAATTCTACCATTTTTATTGCTCTGAGTTGGCCTGCATATCAGCGGTCCCTTATGCTGATCCGTTGTATTGGAGTTAATACTTTTAGAGTGGCTTGTCAACCCTAAGCTTGCATTTTTGAACATCACTCTACCCAACCTTGTAATCGTCTGATTCGAATCAAGAAGTGTATGGTCTTCCTTGGTCATTGGTTGTCTATGTTTTCTGAAGTATTACCACTCTGTGCAAACCATGTTATCTACCTGCTCACAGAAGTGTTAAAGGGTATACTTTCCTAAAGAGAACCCCCCTTGAGTAGGTGATGTACTGGACGTGTTTAGTTTTCATTTTCTACTTTTGTTAAAAGCGGATACCCCAGTACCTCCTCTACAGTTTGGCATGCACGGTGGGACCTTTGCATTTCTGTGAGAGGTATTTTTGCCCTATTACATTGGCAAGTAGGTACATGACCCATACACGAGCAGATAAGGAGTCTCTTCGTGTTCGGAGGAGCCTTAACAAGTTAGCAATAACCACGGCTAGTGAGTCTACCTCCCCTCTACCTTCCCTAAATTTATCTATTGATTTGGGTACGACACCATTGTCAAAAGAGAGGTATAGGAGAACTCTAGACTTCTCCTCAGATACGTCCGAAGAAACACCAGTACAAATGGAGGATCTCTCTCATTTACTCTCCAGATTAAATATCAAATTCCCTACCTTCAAGGGACAAGCCTATGAGGATGCTGATGATCATGTGAGAAGATTCATCTCTTTATGCCGTGGACGAGGTTTGCAAAATAGAGAGGATGCAATGCTGGCACTCTTTCCATCCACATTGGAGGGTCTTGCAGATAAATGGTATAGTCAATATGCAGTCAATATGCAGATGGCCATTTCACTACATGGGAGGCTTTGAAGGCGGCGTTCTCACAGACATTCTGACCAAGTGATTCCTCAGAAAGAGCTCTAGATCAGCTAGAGAATTTGAAGCTAAGATCAGGTGAATCTTTTCATGAACTTCACACTAGAACAAAAGCACTTGTTGCACGTCTGCCACATGCTCCAGGTGACTTTTTGGTTAAAAAGTGGATAGAGAAGGCTCTACCCAGGTCATCTCAGCAGAAGCTTCGTGAGTCTCTTAGATTGGATGCCACCCTCAATGATTTTGTTGCAGCGGCATCACGCATTGAAGAAGCAAGGCAACATTTTGAAGGAAATACACAACAAAAGTATGCTGCAGATCTGGATCCTATTGAGCAACTAAGGACGGAACTGGAAGCATTGAAGATGCAACAAAATCAACAAGAAGAGAAGGTCTTGCCACCACTGCGTCGCACTGATGATGAAGTAGCTCAACTTCACCGAGAGTTAGAAGATTTGAAGACCACTCAGGATATAAGGAGACAAATTTGGTGTACAATCTGTAACAACAATGGACATTCCAATGCTAATTGCCCTATTAAGGTAAGCTGTCAATTTTGTGGAAAAGATGGTCATGAAGCCAGAGATTGCTATTACCTCAAGGGTACACAGCAGAGAGGTAACCATCAAACTTTGGATTCATACTATGCTAGTACTTCAAATACATCTAATAGAGAGGAGAATAGGCCTGCAAAGCCTAGGTATAATAGACCTTTGATGTGCTATCATTGTGGTGAGTACGGCCACATGCAAAATAGGTGTTCCCTCCCAGAAGATGCACCTCCTTGTCAACATTGTCCAGAGGCCAAGGATCATTATACCAAAGATTGCCCAAGAGGTCGTCCTGCTCCAATTCATATGATTGCAGTCTCTCCACATGAAGAAGGAAAAACCACTCAGACTTATGCTGTTTCATCCTCTGCAATGCCCATGATGACTAGAGCTAGGCAAGCAGCTGCAACCCAGAGAGATGAACAACAAGGATTTCAGGATAAAGAGGAAGAAAAGGAGTCTGGATGGAAGGACCAAGCACAAATTGAAGGAGCTTATAATAAGATGACTAATTCTCTAAAGGGCCAACCAACAAGTCTGCAAGAAAACACTCAGGAGGTAAACATTGAACAGATCTTGAAAGGTATTCATCACAAGGTTAGTCTATATGAACTTATAAGGATGGATTCAAAAATAAGAAGTGACTTACTGAAAATTATACACTCTGCTCACTTGGTCCAATCACCTAGTATAGATGGTTTCATGGTTGATTTTCCCCCTGCACCCTTAGCAGACTACCAAAGCTCAAGATTATCTGTTTGTATAAAGGATGAAACTCTCACAGGTGTGATCATAGATGGAGGCTCTGGTATCAATTTAATGCCAGATTTTAGAATGAAAAAGCTGAAATTGAACCCCACCAAGTTGGCACCATTCACGGTTACATTGGCAGATCAACATCGGGTTGCGCCTCTTGGCATCATTGAAAAGCTACGGATGATAGTACAGGGTTGCCACTTTGTGTTGGATTTTGTTGTTATTGCACTTCCACAGGAGACTTCCTATCCTTTGCTCCTGGGGAGACCTTGGCTGAGACAAGCAAAAGCTTTGCAAGATTGGGGGAAAAATAAACTATGGATTTCAACAAGCACCAATAGCCAACTGCAACTACATTTGGAAGTTGGATTTGATTCAGGAAAAACCACTGGATATACTGTGGATACTCAGGTAATGCCCTCTCTACCCCAAGAAGATGATACATTGTTAAAATGGATGATGGGAAGTGCAGAGTGTTGCACAGTGGAGATCAATGAAATTGAGGAAGAAGTTGCAGATAAGGAAATTACAGAAAAGGGCAATGAAGACCACAAGGTGTTGGAGAATGAGCAATTGAAGGAAAATACAAGCTTTGAGGAAACAACCAATATAAAAGTATCAGAGAGGGAAGATTATGCACCTAAGAGCAGAGAAGATTTTCTTTTTGCAGATATACCTCAAGGATGGATGAAAGAACATGTTGCAGAATATAAATTAAAATCCACTCCTGCATATAGTGGAGATGATTTCTCAAACAAGACCAGTCTTGAAGCATTGGTTCAAGAAGTAAATTTAGGGGATGAAGAGAACCCTCAAATGGTCCATTTGGCATCCTGGTTGTGGCATTATCCTCCCTTGCTACAGAAGGTGACTTCTTTGCTTTTTACTTATAAAAGTGTCTTCACATGGTCCTACAAAGATTTAACAGGGATACCAGAAGAGCTTGGGTTACATCGGATACCCTTAGTTAAGGGAGCCGCGCCAGTAAGAAGTAGACCATATCGACTCAATCCGAAATATGCAGAGGCTGTAAAAGCAGAAATTACAAAGCTAGAAGAAGCTGGTATAATTGTTCCAATAGAACATTCCAGGTGGCTTTCCTCCATGGTTATTGTACCCAAGAAGAATAGTGGAAAAATAAGAGTATGTGTTGATTTTCATGCTTTGAATAAAGTGACTGTTCAAGATGGATTTCCTCAGCCCTTCACAGAGCAAGTACTTGAGGAAGTAGCTGGTCACACTTTGTATAGTTTCTTGGATGGTTTTAGTGGCTACAATCAGATAGTGATCCATCCTGATGATAGGGACAAAACCGCCTTTGTCACTCCTTGGGGCACTTATGTCTATACTCGAATGGCTTTTGGTTTGAAGAATGCACCGGCTTCATTTAATAGAACGATGTATCTGATATTGGGCAAATGGTTAACAACCTTTCTACGCATTTTCATGGATGACTTTTCAGTATTTTCAGGTACAGATAGAAGGGCAGCAGTTCAAGATTTCCATGACCATTTGGAAAATCTAAAAGAAATCTTTGAGCAATGTCTCAAAACAGGTTTGAAATTGAATCCTGGTAAATGTCACTTTTTGGTCACTAAGGGCACTCTTCTTGGTCACATAGTATCTGCTGAAGGCATAACTGTTGACCCCGCGAAGGTTACAGCTATTCTTTCCATGCCAATTCCACAAAGCCCAAAGGAAGTGCAAAGTTTCTTGGGCCATGCAGGGTATCACAGAAGATTCATTAGGATGTATTCAGAAATTGCTAAGCCCTTGTCAAGGCTTACCAGTAAAAAGATCCCTTTCTCATGGAGTGCTGAAGCTGACAAAGCATTTTGTGAACTAAAGCTGAGGCTATGTACTGCTCCACTTTTAAGTGTTCCTAATTGGTCATTGGAATTTCATGTGCATACAGATGCTAGTCTTCATGCTGTTGGTGCAGTTCTAGCTCAACCATCATCCACAAAGTGGATAGACCTATCTCCTATGCCAGCAGACTACTCAACCAAGCTGAAAGGAATTACAGTACAACGGAAAGGGAAGGTTTGGCTATCGTATTTGCTCTTCAAAAGTTCCAACATTATCTCCTTGGTGTACATTTCATTGTTATTTCTGATCATCAGCCCTTGAAGTATTTGATAAACAAGCCTAGAGTAGCTGGAAGGATCTGGAGATGGTTACTCCTATTTCAAGAATTTAATTTTGATATTCATATTAAGCCAGGAAAAGAGCACTACATGGCAGATCAAGTGTCCAGGACGGCAATGAGCGAAAAGGCAACAGGTATTAATGATGAACTGGTGGATAGCAATCTTTTTCTAGTAGCAATTCGGACTGGTTGGTATGATGAAATTCTCCATATTCTTACTACTGGAAAGATCCCAGAACATTTGACACCTATAGAAAAAAGAAGATTGCTCCTGAAAACCAAAGCATATTCTCTTATAAATGGAAATTTATATAAATACTGTCAGGATGATATATTGAGAAGGTGTGTCTATCCAGAGGAGGTAAATCTTCTGCTAGAGGCTGCACACAATGAAGGACATCTAAAGGGGGAAGAATTGGCTCATAGAATCATCCACAAAGGTTTATGGTGGCCTCATATTTTCAAGGATGCAATCAAGTTTGCTAAAGAATGCCACATTTGCCAGAGGTGTGCTCCCGCGCCAACCAGATTGAATTTCCAACCATTAGTCATATCTACCGGATGGCTTTCATTTGAACGATGGGGTCTTGATTTCATAGGGCCAATTAACCCTACTGGTCAACCAGGAGATAAAAAGTATATTTTGATGGCCACATGTTATGCCACTAAATGGATAGAGGCTAAAGCTACTGTGGACTGCACGGCTTTAATAGTAGCTAAATTTGTGTATAAACGTATTTTCTCAAGGTTTGGTTGCCCACTGGAAATTACTAGTGATAGGGGCACACATTTTGTAAATCAATTGCTCCAGTTTATATTTGACAGGTACAAAATCTTCCATAAAAAGTCTTGTGCCTATTACCCAAGGGCAAATGGCCAAGCAGAGAGTTCCAATAAGATTTTGATTGGATTGCTTCGCAAATTATCTTTCGATCATCAAAGCTCTTGGCCGATAGCACTGATCGGAGCAATTTGGGCTTACAGAACCACGAAGAGGGGAACCACAGGCGAGACTCCATTTCGCTTAGTTTATGGGAAAGAGGCATTGGCACCATTTGAGTTTATCATCATAAAAGAACTAGGAATCAAAACCATTGGAATTGAACCCCCCATTCAGAGATTGGTGGCATTAGAAGAGTACAGAGAAGGGGCAATGCAGAAACTTCTGGTGACACAAGAAGAGCGCAAGAGGTTGCATGACAGGTATCTGAGATCCAATGAAGTTCAGGAGGGGTCTATGGTTTTAGTGCATCAGGTTCCAACAATTTCAACTAAATTGGCACCCAAATGGATAGGACCTTATAAGATAATCAAGGTATTGCCACATGGCGCTGTGCATTTGGAAGATCTCCAGGGTATAAGGATTCCCCTAGTTAATATTTCCAGGGTGAAGAAGTATCTAAACTGAGTCAACTTGGAAGAAATTCACTCACTGTACATACCATAGTTCTTTTATTTTCTACAGTTCATTTTAAAGGAATAATTAAATAAAGGAATTGTTGCACCAGGACGGTGCAAAATCTTGATGTGGGGGTCTGTAGATCCCCAGGGGCAGACTTGATCAATGAATGTCTTCCATCAAGATAAAAGGACAAATTGAAATCTACAAAGGGCTTTTGTAAGATTAAGAGTGTGCTGCACAAAGAGGTCGTCACCCTTCCTTTTGAATTTTGCATACTCTTTGAGTTGGAGTACAAATGCGATGTCACCAGTGATAGTATCAGGAGCCTTATCAGCCTCTCCAAGAAATAACTATCTTTCCCTCTCTCCCTCCTCCCCCCACCATCCCCCGCTAACCTCCCCTCATCCCCGCCATATCCCCCACCATCCCTCCTCCACTCACCCCGTCATCTCCCCCGCCATCCCCCCTCCACTCGCACCCGCCATCTCCCCCCACCATCCCCTCCCCTTACCTCACCTCACCCCCGCAGCCCAACCCCGCCCTCTCCCCCTCACGTATCCCCTCTCTCTCTCTCTCTCTCTCTCTCTCTCTCTTTTTCTCTCTCTCTCTCTCTCTTCCTTCCCCCCCTCTCTATTCCTCTCCTCCCTCCGCCTTCCCCCACCCCCTCCCGCAATCCCCCTCCTCCACCCTCCCCCTCCACCCTCCGCCTTCCACCACCCCCTCCCGCGATCCCTCTCCTCCACCTCCCCCTCCGCCTTCCCCCACCCCCTCCCGCAATCCCCCTCCTCCACCTTTCCCCTCCGCCGTTCCCCCTCCGCAATCCCCCTCCTCCACCCTCCCCCTCCGCCTTCCACCACCCCCTCCCGCAATCCCCCTGCTCCATCCTCCCCCTCCGCCTTCCCCCACTTCCTCCTCCACTCCCCCTCCTCCACCCACCCCCACCACCCGCCCCCTCGAGCTTCCCCTCTGCCCACCCCCGCTGCCGCCCCCTCGAGCTTCCCCTCTGCCCACCCCCACCACCCGCCCCCTCGAGCTTCCCCTCTGCCCACCCCCGCTGCCGCCCCCTCGAGCGTCCCCTCTGCCCACCCCCTCCACCCGCCCCCTCGAGCTTCCCCTCTGCCCACCCCCGCTGCCGCCCCCTCGAGCTTCCCCTCTACCCACCCCCACCACCCGCCCCCTCGAGCTTCCCCTCTGCCCACCCCCACCACCCGCCCCCTCGAGCTTCCCGTCTGCCCACCCCCGCTGCCGCCCCCTCGAGCTTCCCCTCTGCCCACCCCCGCTGCCGCCCCCTCGAGCTCCCCCTCTGCCCACCCCCACCACCCACCCCCTCGAGCTTCCCCTCTGCCCACCCCCGTTGCCGCAGCCTCGAGCTTCCCCTCTGCCCACCCCCACCACCCGCCCCCTCGAGCTTCCCCTCTGCCCACCCCCGCTGCCGCCCCCTCGAGCTTCCCCTCTGCCCACCCCCGCTGCCGCCCCCTCGAGCTTCCCCTCTGCCCACCCCCGCTGCCGCCCCCTCGAGCTTCCCCTCTGCCCACCCCCGCTGCCGCCCCCTCGAGCTTCCCCTCTGCCCACCCCCGCTGCCGCCCCCTCGAGCTCCCCCTCTGCCCACCCCCACCACCCACCCCCTCGAGCTTCCCCTCTGCCCACCCCCGCTGCCGCCCCCTCGAGCTCCCCCTCTGCCCACCCCCACCACCCACCCCCTCGAGCTTCCCCTCTGCCCACCCCCGCTGCCGCCCCCTCGAGCTTCCCCTCTGCACACCCCACCACCCGCCCCCTCGAGCTTCCCCTCTGCCACCCCCGCACCCGCCCCCTCACCCTCCCCCCTCACACACCTCCGCCCCCTCACCCTCCCACCACATACGTGCACACTCACGCACACACCCCCACATACACACACCTCCGCCTTCCACCACCCCCTCCCGCAATCCCCCTCCTCCACCCTCCCCCTCCGCCTTCCCCCACTTCCTCCTCCACTCCCCCTCCTCCACCCACCCCCACCACCCGCCCCCTCGAGCTTCCCCTCTGCCCACCCCTGCTGCCGCCCCCTCGAGCTTCCCCTCTGCCCACCCCCACCACCCGCCCCCCTCGAGCTTCCCCTCTGCCCACCCCCACCACCCGCCCCCTCGAGCTTCCCCTCTGCCACCCCCTCCCGCAGCCCCCCGCCCAATTCTGCCCCCCTCCCCCGCCTAGTCGCCCCCAACCCCCCCCCCCCCCCCCCCCCCCCCGAGTTCACCTCTCCCTTCCCCACCTAGTCCCCCGCTGCCACCCTCACTCCGGCCTGCCCCACGCACATCCCCACACACACATATGACCTCACACTCACACACACTCACACACACACACACATCCCCACACACACACATATGCCCTCTCACGCACACCCACCCACAAATGCGCACAAGCACACACAATCCCACTCACATACTTACACAACCACACACACACATAACCACACACGCAATGACTGGGTGTTTTCAGCATATCCAAAGCTTCTAAAAGGAAGAATGGTGCCGTGGTCCAAATTTTGAGTTTGGTATGGAGTTCACTCTTGGAGGTGGTCCTTGAACTCGGAAGCATGAATGATCTTCTGGCCGTCACAGTAATGAAGACATGTTGGTGATATAGCAGGAGAAGTTGACTGGAAAGGCCAAGGGCGTGAACTTCCACCATGCTGCAGGAGACTATGGTAAATGAAGAAGTACATGGGCTTACTAGTAGTGATGCTACCCCACCTGTCATCCCAATCTCCCGAACTGCATAATTAAAGGGGCCCAGATGGCAAGTGAAAAGGTAAAAAGGAAACTATTAAAAGTGAAAGTGGATAAACAAATGTTGCCGCCAACCCTTCACGGCCACTACCTATTTTTGAGGATCCAATTCAAATCAAGGGAATAATTGACGTACCCCTTCAATTTTGGGTAATCAAGCGGCGCGTGATCAGTGGACGTGAAGAATCGACAAGGCCCTCTTGGCCTATTGAGGCCTATAAAAACAATGGATTTGTGCTCATTTGGGTACATTTTTGGAGTTACATTGACGCGTGTTTACGTGCAGAAGTTCTCTCTTGCACTTGGTGGTTTCAAGCCTATTGTAGGAGCTACTCTGTAGTGTGGATACAAAGGGTAGGCTTCTCAGTGGAGGGCTATGAGCACTATAGTGTAAGAGAGTAGCTGGGATTTATTTTCTTTTCTATGAGTCAGTGTGTTGATTAATCTCCATTCTCTTGAGAAATTCTACCATTTGTATTGCTCACAGTTAGCCTGCATATCAGCGGTCCCTTATGCTGATCCGTTGTATTGGAGTTAATACTTTTAGAGTGGCTTGTCAGCCCTAAGCTTGCATTTTTGAACATCACTCTGCCCAACCTTGTAATCGTCTGATTCGAATCAAGAAGTGTATGGTCTTCCTTGGTCATTGGTTGTCTATGTTTTCTGAAGTATTACCACTCTGTGCAAACCATGTTATCTACCTGCTCACAGAAGTGTTAAAGGGTATACTTCCCTTAAGAGAACCCCCCTTGAGTAGGTGATGTACTGGACGTGTTTAGTTTTCATTTTCTACTTTTGTTAAAAGCGGATACCCCAGTACCTCCCCTACACTCGCTCTATGTTTATCTAGATCTCTCTCTTTCTTTCATCTCTCTCTCTCTCTATCTTATTCTATATCAATAAAAATCAAAACAATCACTTACCTCTATTTAATTGTTTGGAGTGTTGTCATCAAAGTCCACTTAATGTTGTCCTTCATCGAATTCCAAAGAACTCATGCCAAAAAGCTCCTGCAAAACTAAACAAAACAGAAATTAGAAAAGGGAAAACACAAAGAAAGAGAAAGGGTGCTAGAGTATGTGCGATACTTACCAAAATTTCAGATCTAGAGAAATAGAGATGTGTGTGTAGAGAAAGAGAGAGAGAGAGGGAGAGGGAGAGAGAGAGAGAGAGAAAGAGAGAGATGTGTGTACATAGTATGCTGAGAATGTAGTTCACACACGCAAACTCGACAGAAGCGGACTTTCATTCAAAACACGAGCAAATGTCGAATTTTTGCTCTAGGGTCCGGTTAAATTGTTGCGTCCGTATAAGCATCGGTATAAGCATCGGTATGAGTGTCGGTATAAGCATTGGTATGAGTGTCGGTATAAGCGTCGGTATAAGCCTCGGTAATTTCCAATAAATTATCGATGCCTATACCGAGGCTCATACCATCAGTATTGCATCCGTGGTGTCTCAAGCATTTTGAACGGTCATACCAACGCCGAGGCATGACCATCGGTATGGACAACATTGGTATGTCCTTGATATGTTGTAGTGAATGCATGAGAATAACCCAATTAGACTTTCCATGATCCTCAATGTTTTTGGATAAAAAATCATGAATGGATGATTTGTAATTCGAAACGAAACAACTAATCTTGGGCCTACATAGCCATGTAGTTTGCTCACACCATAATAGATATTCACTCATGGTCCCACAAATGTACATGTAATACGTTGTGGTCGAAAATGCATCTTTGAAAAAGTTGATAAAATATCTTTTTCAGAAAGGGATCATTAATGAAAGTCAATAATAATTCAGATGTGCATTGTCTTTCTCATTATTAAGAGAAGACTACATTTCGTCCCCTTTTAATGTAGATTTTTAATTTTTATGGATCTCAACAATTAATGCTTCTTTATTTCCAAGCATGTTGTTTTTCATTTCTAGCGTTCTTTGATGAAACTTCTAAGAGGTATGAGACTCATGACATTGAAATAAGAAACTACCTAGACGCATTTTCCAACTTGATCTATCACTTGATGCAAAAAAAAAAAAAAAAATTATCTTAATGAATTGAAATAGTTCATATAAGGAAGAACTTAATACTTAAAAAGTAACACGCTTTCAATGGAAATAACTATTGCAATATTGGTAACTAGGCAATGCTTGTTGCAATTCTACATGAAATGAAACATAGGATCAATTCCAATATTGGGAAAGCTAAATTCTAATCCTCATTTTTTCTTGCGTGGTAATTCATTTGAATTTGAAATTTATATCCATTGAGAAGAGCATATTGATGCTAGCAGAGTTAGAAAAAATCACATAGTTGCTTGCCTAAACAATTTTCTCAAGAATATTTTATTGACATTTTCATTTAAGATTCTTGAAATTTCACCTATTCCATTTAGTGCTTTGTCAATTATTGCAAGATGGAGTATACGTTCTCTTGTTGGTCTTGAGACCCATTCATTTCATTCACCAAATTTGATGGGAGCTAAACACATGAATATGATATGAAGCAAGACCAATCTCTATGTATATGTACATGATGGTTGGTTTTTGCTCCTGGTAAATATATAAAAATGATATGAAGCGACACAAGTAATGCAAATGTCATCTTGGAAGTAAACATTAAACATAGTGAAATATTACGAAGAGACCAAAAAAATATTTCTAACTAATTCGTTCATTAATATTTATCTGAGTACATAGAAAAGATACATTTTCCATTTCATAGGAACAGTCAAACATTTAGATCGTATACTTTTGAGGACAAAAATTCGACATTGTTACTTCTAACATTGTCCCTCTTTTTGAAGGATAAGATGATTAGATGTTTTAAATTCACTAGAGATAGAAGTTATAGTAGTTTTGTGTCTATAAGTTATTCTAATCTTTATGAAAAGTGTAATGCAGGTATGAGATGAAAATAAATAAGCTAGTCTGTGAATAAGTTTTTTTAATATAAAGGAAGTTCGGCAATAGCCTACTCTCCCGGACTTGAATTAAATTAAGAAACAAAGGTACAAGAAAAGGGGTCTAGTGCCCACGGGACCCCCCAAATCCCACAAAGCAGGGGAAGCATGGTTGATTCCTAGGTTGCATTACAAAGAAGGTTGATCACCCTCTCGTCGCCCTCATGCGGGACCCACTTGGGTTTGAGCTTGTTGTTGATCAAAATGAGGACTTGATGGTGTCTGAAGGGGGGGGATTTCTTACTGTTGACGATCCTTTTGCCAAGGAGGAATAGAGATTTTTCAATCGACCACTCCCTGGGGGGGTCGCCAAAGTTGAGAGCACACCGCTCTCGCCAAATTTTCCACAGGACTTCCCCTCTGATTGCGTTCCAGAGAGCCGCAGAGCATCCAATCGCTTCTCCCAAGAGGACTTGTTTCCAACTAAGCTGTTTCTGAACTCTGATTTTCAGTCCAACCGTCTGCCAGATTCTGAAGGAGTTGGGGCAAGTAAGGAAGATGTGTGGGACATCTTCGATTGCACGGTGGCAGCGTTTGCACCACGGAGGGATCCCACAAATTTTGCTTGCCTTATGGTTAGTCCAAATTCCGCGATGAAGAATTTGCCATAAGAGGACAGACTTCTTAATCTCTATAAGTGGGTGCCAGATACCCATGAATTTCATGTCCCACCGAAGCCGCGTCCAAGACAGGCACCACTTCTTGTTGAGGCTGATCTGGAGGTCATTTGTTTCTTTGATGTTCGGGATTTTGAGTAGGCTATTTCCATTGTGCCATTTGAGACCACGCGCGTTCGGAGCATCATGTCCCATGAGAAGGCGAGTTTTGTGACGATCCCAAGCGAGGCATCTGCTTTGCAAGGTGTTCCATTCTTCATAGGAGATGTTTAAGCGAGGGTCGATATCCTCGAAGTTGATCCAACTGTTGGTGTCTTGTTTCCAGAGGTGTTTCCATTTTTTGAATCCTTTGTTCCATAACTTCTTGGCATTTTGAATGTTCCCCTCAATCCAAAAGCTGATGCGGATGGCTTTACTGAAGTTAGAAGAAGAAGGAAGAGAAGTCCAAGGGCCAACGGTGAGAGAAACAACCTGCCACTTACCCCCAACAACAATTTGTTACAATCGCTTGATGTGCACCTATGTGTGGTGTCGCTATATTATAATTTTTAGCATGATATGAAGATGACACGAGAATGGTGCTTTGAATGCATGATCAGTACAAAAGAGAGCGCCTTGTCTCTTGGGGCTAACCGTGCGCCTTCTTTCGGGCATCGTAGGATCTCCATGTAGATTTCTGTAGAGTAGGAACGTCCATCTGGGCCCGAAAGATGTCTAGCTTTAATGGTGAGTGAATATAATGGAACCGAAAGATGTCTAGCTTTCATTTTGGTGAGTGATTATAATGGAAACTTTCATTTTGGTGAGTGATTATAATGGAAAGTTAAATTCGGAGTTCTTTGTTTCCTTGAATGCGGATCACTCGAAACAAACAAGGCTTCCTCATCCGTCTTTCTATAACTGTGTCCCTGTTTGTAAAGTAACTCTCCATGTATGAAAATTCTACTTATTTCTTTTGTTCGATTCAATGTTAAAGCTAAAAAAAAAGGGTTGGAAACATCATACTAAGGCCATCCAACGGCTGCTCTCACATTCCTAGAAAACTATTGCAAACGCGGAAAGTCTCTCTCTCTCTCTCTCTCTCTCTCTCTCTCTCTCTCTCTCTCCGTTGTCATCTAGTACCTGATCGTCACTCTTAGAAAGTAAATGTATATGCGCTTCTTTTGAAGTCGAAGTCGGAACGATTCTATGCTCATGGATGATGGAACCAATGTCTTTTCCAAGTCGTGCCCGCTCTCCCACGTTAGGTATAAGAAGGAAACGGCGACACAGTGAAGTGATCGTTCAAAGCGCTCTCTCTCTCTCTCTCTCTCTCTCTCTCTCTTACCTGATCGTCACTGTTAAACAGTAAATGCATATGTGCTTCTTTTGAAGCCGAAGTCGGAACGATTCCATACCACCGACGATGGAGCCAATGTCATATCCAAGCCATGCCCACTCTCCCACGTTAGGTTTGTACGAAACTCAACGATGAGCCAATTTGTTATTCTGCCGTGGTAGAAGAGGGAAGCGGCGACACAATGAAATGATAAGGAAGGGAGTATACAGTGGGACCATTGAGAGCAGGGATATAGAACTCATTTCAGGCTTATATCGCCTCATGCTGAAGTTTCAACCTCCAGTTCATATCAGAGGGCTTCCATATCATGCGGTCATAGGCATTCTAATATGTTTCAGTACCTCACGTGTGCGAGGTTCTACACAGATAAGAGTGTTGAAAAAGGTCGAGGTACAGCTTGAAAGCATTTCGCATTACATGGCAATGCTAACAAAGGCCTGTACTACAGAATGGCATGCTTCATCTGCAATACAGCCATCTCCAAGCAAGTCACAGAATGACCTTGCACATGTACAGCAGGTTGACCCTGCAATGGGAGCGAACTTTAAAAAAAGGCGTTCGCTGTATCTGGACATTGCTCTGTATGCAAGCCATCTAGTAAAGTTTCTATCTTCACTTTCTATCTTCACTCTGTTACATCAGCGTTTCTCGATACCATGTACTATCATATATTTGATTTCGGACGTTTCTTCAGTGCACCCTCATGGAAGCTTCCAATGAGGCATGATCGCGCTATTTTAACAGCGACAATGCTTGCGGCCAAACATCGTACGGTTGAACTCTCTCTCTCTCACACACGCACACACTGTACACACACACACAAAACGCGTAAGTAAGTGGGCGTGAACGTGGGAGAATCAATGTCTTTCGGCACTTTTCCAACTGGGATGACGAACTGACGGCTCATAAGAAGGAGAGTTGCCATTCATCTCCACGTCCACGATCGAAAAGTTCCTCTTGTTACATACGACGTGCAACAATAGCGTACTTTTTTTGAGCTTTACGAGGAATAAAACGATGGTTTTTTCAACGTACTCCACGACAGGGTGTGCGACACTCACATAGAGCATCGCTAAGGCGACGGTTTTAAAAAGTATCGCATAAGCGACGCTTTTGCATTGCATAAGTGACGCTAAAAATGTTGCATAAGTGATGCTAAAAACTGTCGCTTATGTGATGCCAATTCGAGTGGTTTTTACGATGTGTTACCATCGCTTACATGACGGTCTATTGACAAAAAAAATTAAAACGTTGGAGGCTCTTCGATCGGCATTTTCACGCATCTGATCGAAGAGCTCTCCAATGTTCGCAATTGCGCTGTGCTTACGAGCTAAAACAAGTATATGCAGAAGTGTTGTTTTGGCTAAGCTCTCTCTTATTGTCTCTCTCTCTCTCTGCTTCTCTCTTTCTACATTTTTCTCTCTTTGAATTCTCTCTCTCTGTCTTTCTCTTTCTCTCTCCCTCTCTCCCTCTCTCTCCCTCTCTCCCTCTCTCTCTCTCTCTCTTCTTTCTCTCTTTATTGCAAGTTATTCAAGAAGCTTACCAAGCAGAAAGTATGGCTAACTATTGTAAGTACAATTTCTATTCTTTGTATATCATTTGGATTGTGTTATTTTCATTAGATAGCATACTCATACTTATTGATATGCACATATACACTTATACATGATGAAGATGCACGTTCACACATATATACATATACACATGCACATACACACAGATATATTCACACAGATACATGTGCACATACACTTAGACATACACACATACACATGCACATGCACAAACATTTCTTTAACCACATAAAAAGACTTACATGCATGCATTATTACATATATGTATATATACACACATACACATAGTAATATATATGTAATACATGTATATGCACATCCACATGCATGCACATTCACATGCATGCACATGGATTCAAATGGAAATGCATCCATATACACATGCATGTTTCATACATATACACATGCATATACATACATTATACACATATATACACATATATATGCACATACGTACACATACATATACACATGCACACACACATGCACATACATACATATACACATATACATGCACATACACACATATACACATAGAGTTACACATATACATGCACATACATATACACACACATACACATGCACATGCACATACTCATACACACATATACACTTGCACATGCACATGCACATACATATATATACACACACATACACACACATACACATGCACATACATACATATACACACACATACATATACACTTACGTACACACATATGAATGAATTATATAATTAAAGTATTAAAACACATGCTTAATATAAACAATAGTAACAATCAATAGAACAAAACTCTTCATTACTTAATACCATACACACAATTCAAAACATCATTGAAATGAAAAATATATAGATAATATATATATATATATATATATATATATATATCAATGTAAATACATATAATCCAATGTCATAATCAACTAGAATCCTAATCATCATCATCATGATCATCATCATCATCATCAAGAGCATCATGATCATCCTGATCATCCTCATCCTCATCATCATGATCACCCTATGACGATGAAGATCATCCCTCCTGTTTCTGTCTCTCCACCTCATCCAATATATCTGCCTCTCCATAGTACTCCTATATTACATGTAACAAACATAAATAAGTAAAATAATTAAACCATTGATAAAAATAAAATAATTATATAAAATTTAATAATACTCACAAAGGCATCCGGATGATCTCGCATATACTCACTCAAACGCCGATATCCAAATTGTGTAGCATACTCATGTTTCGTAGGATATCGGCCATAATCCTTTCGCTGCATTGAAACAAATAAAAAAGATTAGTTGCTTGCATTTTAACTAAAATAAAAAATATACTCACAATAACACATATACTTACAAATGTAGCTACAAAACCATTATAGCCCATTTGGCCTAGGTGCGATGTGTGGCCCGACTCCACTCTCTTCTTTGCAGGAGCCTGTTTATTTAAGAAAAAAGAAATACATAAATTAAATGTAAAAAATTACTAAAATATATGAAAATTATAAATATACAACTATTAATTTGTGTACCTTCAGCTGAAGAAATGACTCCTGAAGATGTAGCTGTATACGAAAAAACTGCCACGTCTCAGGTGGTATGTTAGTTCCCCTCTTATTGTTTTCCACCATACAATATCTCCTGTTAATTTAATCTCAAACAGAAAAAAAAATCAGAATACATACACATATATATACACACATACACATACACATACCCACATATACATATACATGCAAACATATACACATACATATATGTATACATATACACATATACATACATATAACATAAACACACACATACATATCCACATATATACGTACATACACATGCATGCATATACACTCATTCATACAAAATACATGCATTTATCCCATAATAATGTGTATTTGTGTATATGTGAATATGTGTGTATGTGTAAATGTGTATATGTGAATATGTGTGTATGTGTAAATATGTATATGTGAATTTTTTGTGTATGTAAATAATCAAATTATTAATATCAAATACCATTATTTGTAGATTCTGATCAATCAGATGGAACTCCACCACCGTCTCCTCATCCTGCAATGACTATATATTGTAAGTATATCAAACATTTAATTTTATAAATATATCTGATGGATACATAACTCATATATTTTTTTCTTTCTTATTATAATCAAAATCTGATCAATCAGAGGGTACTCCACCACCTACTACCCATGCAACAACTTCACATGTGTCCTCCGATAGGAATTATGATGAATTTTACTATCAAGAGCATATTATATGTTGGTGTAACTCTTGTTATGGCACGTATCGAAGACCATGATTGGAATGTATTGAACATGGGGCAGAGTATGGTACTTTTGAGCGTGCACCATCACCTGGTCAAGGTGATAATGCGCACCATCACCTGGTCAAGGTGATAATGCTTGGGTATGTATTTTTTATATAAATTAATGTCATTATTTTATTTAAAAACCATATACAAAATCAAATTACTATTGATATACAGGAATACTTGCTCGATGATGATGATGATAATTTTTCTCATAATGTTAATATACCTCGTACACGTCATGGACTTGTTGTTCATCAATTACAAGCAGAGGTTTCTAGAAATCCTCCACCTCTTGGTTTAGAGACTGAAATGGCTGGAGATTATCCATTGCCAGCTCGTGATCATTCTTTAGTACAAACATATGATAGAAGAAGATATGGAGGATGGAGTAGAGGACCACCTCCCTTAGATGGAGAGGTTTTCAACTTTGGGGTAATCGCTATATGATTGCTCCATCCACTATTACTAATGCTGGTCGTGGTCTCTTTATTGTAGAGGATTTGTATGTGCCTTCAAACTATGAAGTCACCCTTATGTCACTTTGTGGTACTATATATGTGTGTGTGTATATATGCATGTGTATATGTATATATGCATGTAAATATGACTATATGAGTCTATGTGTGTGTACATATGATTATGCATGTTTATGTGTATGTGAGTATGTGTATGTGTCTATGTGTATTCATTATATGTGTGTAACTCCATGCATGTGTATGTGTGTGTAAAAATGTGCATGTATGTGTGTGTATGTATAACTGTGCATGTATGTGTATATGTGTGTAAATGTGCATGTATGATGTATATGTGTGTGTATGCGTGTATTTGTACCTCTAGACTCACTCTTTTCTCTCTCTCTCTCGTATACATACATACATACATAAACACACATACTCATATCCACACATATATATACATAAAAGTAGTGCGTACCATGCATTATTGCGACGATGAGCCATAAGTGTCCGCATTTCTTTTAGACACCACTTATGCGACCATCCTGACCCAAAATCTATCTCAAGTGAACTAAGTACGTATTTTTTATCCCTCTTATCATGCTCACTACAAAAATAAAAACAATCATGTAAATAAAACATAAGATATTTATTTCAATTTATATGTAAAATTTATACTTACTTCCATGGTAAGTGGACAAGGCGCAGGTAAGAGTCGCATAATGCCTACATTCTTCTCTTGAAATCCAATCCATTCTCTATGTACACAATGTTCCCCTGTGGCTCTATATCGCATTCTAGTCCTAAGGTGCCTATGCATGTCCTCATAGGCAACTCTACTCTGCTATCATGATCTGGAGGTGGTATAGGTGTCCAGAAAGTAAATAGATGAAACTAAATAAAAATATGTGTTATAATATCATTAAAAAAGTTTATGATAAAAAACATACCTATGAGCAAATAGCTGTCTTCCTGCATGTGGAGCCGCAGAAGAGTCCTCCTCTGATCATTGGGTAAGCATCTGGGTCATATAATCTAGCTCATCATCAGACATCTCCGAGTAATCATGCATGATGGCCCCTAGAGTATCAGATGGAACTCTTGTTCTCATAAGACTTTTTATGAGACTAAGTTTCATCTTTCTCTCTCTACTAGGATCCATAATACCTAACATATAAAACAAAATGGGTTGGAAATAAATATATATACGTGTACATATGTATGTGTGTATGCATTAAGCACGTGTATGCATGCATGTGCATTATGTATGCATATGTGTTTGTATGCATGTAAGTATGTATGTATGCATATGCATATGCATTATGTATGCATATGCATATGCATTATGTATGCATATGCATATGCATTATGTATGCATATGCATTATGTATGCATATGCATTATGTATGCATATGCATATGCATTATGTATGCATATGTTTGCATGTATGTGTATGTGTGTGTAATATGTCTCTCTATGTGTGTGTATGCATATATGTGTGTATGTGTGTGTGTATGTGTGTGCGTGTATGTGTGTGTATGTGTGTATGCTTGTGTATGTGTGTGTATGCATGAGTATGTGTGTATGTGTCTATGTGTGTATGTGTGTGTGTGTATGTGTGTGTGTATGTGTATGTGTGTGTGTCTATGTGTATGTTTGTCCATCTATGAGTGTGTATGTGTTTATGCGTGTGTATGTGTCTATGTGTGTGTATGTCTCTATGTGTGTATGTGTATGCATGTATGTATGCATATGTGTGTGTATGCATTATGTATGCATATATGTGTGTATATGCATTAAGTATGTGTATGTTTGCATGTGCATTATGTATGCATATGTGTGTGTATGCATGTAAGTATGTATGTATGCATGTAAGTATGTATGTATGCATATGTATGCATGTATGTGTGTCTATGTCTCTGTACGTGTGTGTATGCATATATGTGTGTGTATGTGTGTATGTATCTTTGCATGTGTCTGCATTTATGTGTGTGTATGTGTGTATGCATGTGTATGTGTGTGTATGCATCATTATGTGTGTATGTGTCTATGTCTATGTGTGTGTGTGTATATGTGTGTGTATGTGTGTGTGTCTATGTGTTTGTGTGTGCATCTATGAGTGTGTATGTGTTTATGCATGTGTATGTGTCTATGTGTGTGTATGTGTGTGTGTCTATGTGTATGTGTGTGCATCTATGAGTGTGTATGTGTTTATGCATGTGTACGTGTCTATGTGTGTGTATGTATCTATGTGTGTATGTGTATGCATTTATGTATGCATATGCATGTGCATTATGTATGCATATGTGTGTGTATGTGTGTCTATGCATTATGTATGCATATGTGTGTGTATGCATTAAGTACGTGTATGTATGCATGTGCATTATGTATGTATATGTGTGTGTATTGCTGTAAGTATGTATGTATGCATATGCATATGCATTATGTGTCCATATGTATGCATGTATGTGTATGTATGTGTATGTGTCTCTATGTGTGTGTATGTGTATATGTGTGTGTATGTGTGTATGTGTGTGTGTGTATGTATGTGTGTGTATGTGTGTATGTGCGTGTGTTTATGTGTGTGTATGTGTGTATGCATGTGTATGCATCGTTAGGTGTGTATGTGTCTATGTGTGTATGTGTGTGTGTCTATGTGTATGTGTGTGCGTCTATGAGTGTGTATGTGTTTATGCGTGTGTATGTGTGGATGTGTGTGCATTTGTCTATGTGTGTGTGTATGCATGTATGTATGCATATGCATGTGCATTATGTATGCATATGTGTGTGTATGCATTAAGTATGCGTATGTATGCATGTGCATTATGTATGCATATGTGTGTGTATGCATGTAAGTATGTATGTATGCATATGCATATGCATTATGTATGCATATGTATGCATGTATGTGTATGTGTGTGTATTTCTCTCTATGTGTGTGTATGCATATATGTGTGTGTATGTGTGTATGTGTGTATGCGTATGTGTGTGCGTGTATGTGTGTATGCATGTGTATGTGTGTGTATGCATCATTATGTGTGTATGTGTGTGTGTATATGTGTGTGTCTATGTGTGTGTGTATAATGTTGCGATAATCTTTTGCTATCCCTCCTCTTGCTTCGACGCTCACATAGAGATATACGAATTAGTTTACCGCCCAGCTGCCGAGTCACCTCGTTCGTGCGTCTCACACTCTAGACTCCCTATTGAGTTCTCTCTCTTATATTTCTTAAGAGAACTTACTATCTTAGTTCTTCTACCATATGATATTCTAGTCAAAATAGGTGCCATGTGGCATCTTTGCCACCTCACCCTAAGAGGTGTTCTCACATAACCTCTATGATATGACATCCATGTTGGTGCACGGCAATCAACAATTGAAGCTTCGGATGAAGAATTGAAGTCAAGGACTGAAGAAAAGACCAAGTCATGAAGCATGAAGGAAGTGCATATCCAGGAGATAAAGATGTGTATACATATGTACATTATTTTATAGTCAGATCATCACATACTTTTGTATGGTCATGAGCTTGTAAAAATTTGCCTATATATACAAAGAAAATGTTGGGGCAAAGTAGAGAGGTTATGTGAGAACAAGAATATAGAAGAATTAGATGTTATTAGACTTTTAGAAGTGAGTATAATCTCTCTCATTATTCAGATGTAAGAATTTCTCAGAAATGAAAATGTTGTGCCCGATCTTTTTGTGCATTCTCCTTCTGTGCTTAATCATTTCAAGAATCCTTTTGTATATTACTCAATCCATAGTTAATAAGTCTATGGTTAAAGTTTGAGAGCCTAATTGTAAACAGGCTGTGAGAATTATGAGTAGGAACATTCATATGTGAAGAAGTGTTCATTGGTTCCTGAAACAGGAACAAATTTCAATGCTAATGTTTTGGTCAATTCTCCTTTCACAGTGTAAAGTTTTGAGCAAGCAAGCACTCAATATTTAAGTTAGAAGGTAAGCTACCTGTGGTTAAAAGCATTTGCATAAATGGGTTCTAGATTGAGAGAACCAAGTGTTAGAAGTTATAAGTGTCTAAATCGACTTCTCAGAAGAACAAGTTTAGACATAGGTGACTTGTTAAGTTCATTTCTCAAGATTTACTAAATCTTTTGAAGTGATTTAATTTGAAGGAGGTGCACAAGCTGTAGGCGACACCTTGCGCAAAGTTTTATAAAAAACGTTACACATTGGATAAGTCAATAAGAGAGTTATGTGCAGCAGACTTTATGTGTAATCACCATCTTCACAGTTTGATCAAAATTTTGACAATTGATCATTGATCCTTTAAATTGGTGAATGATTTGAGTTAATCTTGATATAGAGGTGCTCTAACTTCAAGACTAGCTTGTTCTTTTGGAGATTAACACTCTTCATCAGTGGTAACAGAGCAGGAAGTATCAGAATTGAAGAAAGGAGGATCCCAACTGCTGCAGACATAAAGAATTCAACAATATTAAAGATTCAGAAGGTGAAAGCTTGAGAGCAAAGCTTGAGAGGAGGCCATATGACATCAAGGAAGACAAAAGGAGTATCATTCAAAGTAAAGGTACATATATTACTCATAAAGTTTGAAGAATTCAATACACAGGTGAAGAAAAGATGGGAGATTCTCTTCAAATAGAGAGATTGGATAGAGAGAACTATCCAGCATGGTCAATGAGGATGGAAGCTAATCTTATGAGCAAAGACTCGATAATTTACATCACACGTGAAGAAGAAAAGCCTTAGTTCAGAGATCCTAGTGTTCCAACTAGGGAGGAATTATCACATTTGAAGAATTGGATGAAGAAAGATGCTCAAGCTAGGAGCATTATCTATATGGTAGTCAATGACTACTTGCTACCTCACAATAGAGGTCTTGAAAGTGCAAGTGATATATGGAATGCTTTCGAGGAGCATTTCCAAAACACCACAAAGTCTAGGAAGGCATCCTTGTGGGCAGAATTTACCACATTCAAGAAGAAGGCCTCTCAATCCATCTCAGATTATGTAACTAGAATGAAGGACATTGCAGATGCATTAGGAGCAGTTGATGAAGACATTGAGGAGGATAAATTGGTAAGGCAAATCCTTAGAGGTTTGAGAGGTGATGACAAATGGAAGCCATTCATTTTTTCTATTGAATTATGACTTGATCATTTTACTCCTGACTTAAATCAGTTGCTAGGACATATGTTAACCTTTGAGCAGGATGTCAAAGGTGAAGGTGACAAGAGTACAGAATGTATTCAAAGGATAAGAAAAAGAATATCAAAGGAAAGCAACAAGAAAATGAGGATGAAGGTACAACTAGTCAAGCTAACTTCCTAAGAGAAAGAGGAGGTGGCAAAGGTAGAGAAAGAGGTAGGAGTAATAAAGATGGAGTCAAGGCTTGCTGGATTTGTGGTAAGACAAATCACTTAGCTAATAATTGTTGGCATACTACTCAGAATAATGGTGGATATAATCAGAATTTTAATTCAAGAGTAAGAGGTGGCAAAAATCAAAGAGGTAATTTCAGAGGTAGAGGTAGTAGGGGTTACTTTGGAAGAAATGTAGGTAGAGGATTCCAAAATCAACAATACAACAATACCTACTACAGTTATGCTTCAGATCCGAAGGAGGATTCAGCATTGATAATGAATGCAACTTGTGAAAGGCAAAGTGAAGACCAAAGAGTCTTCTACATTGACTCAGGGTGTAGTAATCACCTGAGTGGTAACATAGCATTGATGACTGACTTGGAATATAAAGTAACTAATCATGTAGTTCAAACATGTGACAATACAAAGCAAAATGTGAAGTCAATTGGATGAGTGAAGGCCAAGGATGGTAGTACTCTCTTGAGTAAGGTTTTGTATGTCCCTACAATTCCTAAGAATTTGATAAGTGTAGGACAAATTGTTGAAAAAGGTTATGAAGTTAGGTTCACTAATGAAGGAGTGTTTGTGGAAGACCCTAGCAATGGGTATAAACAAATTGTTTCAGGGAAGAAAGAAGGAAGATTGTTCACATTGAAGATCCAAGGTAATGTTGGTCATGCCTTGTTTACTTATGGAGGACATAAGATCTCTGAGTTAGATCTTTGGCACAAGAGGCTTGGACATTTCAATGAAAGAGGTATCAAAGATATGGTTAATAATGGTTCAGTGCTTGGATTGCCTAATGTTGCAGGTCAACATATGACATACAGATATGAGGCATGTCAATTAGGTAAGGCTCATAAGCAATCTTATTCCAAGCATGGTTTTATGTATTCAAAGAAGCTTGAATTGGTACACACAGATGTGTGGGGACCATCAAAGGATTTCAGTATCAATGGCTCAAGGTATTATGTGATTTATGTTGATGATGCTACCAGATGGATCACTATCTATGTGATCAAAGATAAGTCAGAGGTATTCAATACATTCAAACATTATCATGTGTATGCAGAGAGAATTACAGGTCATAAGTTGAAGAGACTAAGGTCAGATGGAGGGGGAGAGTATTTCTCTAATGAGTTCAGTGATTATTTGTGGAATGTAGGTATAAAGAGAGAGGTTACTTGCAGGTACTCTCCTCAACAAAATGGGGTAGCAGAGAGAAGAAATAGAAGTCTTGTTGAGTTTGCAAGTTCAATGATGAACGAGAAAAATTTCCCTAATTATTTGTGGGCTGAGGCTGTAAACATAGCTACTTATTTGGTCAATAGGTTACCATGTAAAGCTTTGCAGGGTATGACACCATATGAGGCATGGTGGGGTAAGAGACCTACTCTAGATCATTGCAAAGTATTTGGATGTTTGGCATATGCATATGTGCCATCTCAATTAAGGCACAAATTGGAACCTAAAGCAGAAAAAAATGTCTTTATTGGATATGATGATAAGCAGATGGGATATAGGTTGTGAAGTCCATACATAAAACAATTCCTTGTATCTAAAGATGTTACATTTGATGAGTAAGGTACTTGGTATGTAGGTACAATCAATATTTATGGAGGTGATGACGAAATTGTGGATCAAAAGAAAGGTAAATCAAAGGTCCAGATATTTGATGAAGAGAAGAAGAATGAAGTACAAGTTGAAGTTGAAGAAGTGCCAAGGTTTGATCCAGAGTGTGATGAACCAGAAACTTCAAGAAGTGGAGAACTTAGAAGGTCAACAAGGCACAAATGGTGACCTAGAAGGTATAGCTATGACACTTCTTTTTTGGCTACCAAAGATTATGCTTATATGGTAAAGGTAGATGAAGACCCTTCTACATATGAAGAGGCAAAAGGTAAGGAAAATTGGGAGAAAGCTATGCAGGAGGAGTATGATGCATTGCTGGAGAATGAGACATGGGAGTTGGTTCCTAAACCAAATAGCCAAAAGATCATTGGATGCAAATGGGTCTACAAGACAAAGAGGTTTGCAGATGGAAGTGTGTCTAGGTATAAAGCTAGACTTGTTGTGAAGTGTTTTGCTCATACATATGGTATAGATTATGATGAGACCTATAGTCCTGTGGCAAAGATGACAACTATCAGGACACTCATAGCTTTTGTTGCATATAAAGGTTGGAAATTATGTCAATTAGATGTGAAGAATACTTTTCTAAATGGTTATATTTCAGATGATGTTTTCATGGAGCAACCACAAGGATTCAGAGATGGAAGGTATCGAGATCATGTATGTAAGCTCAAGAGAGCTTTGTATGGTTTGAAGCAGGCCCCAAGGGCATGATATAATTCTTACAAGTACAAATGAGAAAGGCATTCAAAGCCTAAAGAAGCAAATGGAGAAATAATTCAAGATGAGTGATTTGGGAGACTTGTTATATTTCTTGGGCATGGGGATCTCATACACTCAACATGGAGTGTATGTAACTCAAGAAAGGTATTTGAAGAACTTGTTGATCAAGTTTAAGACGAATGGTTGCAGGGTAGCACCTACTCCAATGGAGGTGAATCACAAATTGAGTAGATATGGAGGAGAAGAGTTCAAGGACATGAAGCTATATCAAAGTTTGGTTGGTAGTCTGATTTATGCTACTTTAACTAGGCCTAACTTGTCATATGCAGTTGGAGTTTTGTCTCAATTCATGCATTGTCCTAGGAAAGAACATTGTATTGCAGGACAAAGAGTGTTGAGGTACATTAAGGGTACACTTAAAGAGGGTTTGTATTATGGTTTTACATCAGATACAAACATCAAGATATATAGTGATGCAGATTGGGCAGGTAATCTTGATGATAGGAGATCAACTTATGGATACTTGTGTTATGTGGGAGATAAGTTAATTTCTCAGTGTTCAAAGAAGCAACACACAGTTGCTTTATCATCCACAGAGCCTGAGTATAAAGGTATGGTGGAAGCTGCAAAGGAAGTGATATGGCTTAAGACTCTGATGAAGAGTTTTTACATCATTCAGAGTATACCCACTATTCATGGAGATAACATGAGTTCTTTGTATTTAGCTGCTAACCCTGTGCTTCATGCCAGGACTAAACACATTTAGATTCAGTATCACTTTCTAAAAGAGAAGGTGATGGATAAAGAGATTGAAGTCATACATACTTCAACAAAAGATCAAATAGCTTATATGCTAACGAAAAGCTTGGATGGACCAAAGCTACAGAGATTCAAAGACATGGCAGGCATAAAGAAGATAGATACAACCTCAATTGATGATTGAGGGGGAGCTGTTGGTGTAGGGCAATCAACAATTGAAGCTTTGGATGAAGAATTGAAGTCAAGGACTAAAGAAAAGAACAAGTCATGAAGCATGAAGGAAGTGCATATCCAGGAGATAAAGATGTGTATACATATGTACATTATTTTAGAGTCAGATCATCACATACTTTTGTATGGTCATGAGCTTGTAAAAATTTGCCTATATATACAAAGAAAATGTCGGGGCAA
Source organism: Ceratopteris richardii (assembly GCA_020310875.1). Taxonomy (NCBI): domain Eukaryota; kingdom Viridiplantae; phylum Streptophyta; class Polypodiopsida; order Polypodiales; family Pteridaceae; genus Ceratopteris; species Ceratopteris richardii. The sequence goes on along the minus strand of CM035436.1, from coordinate 27,323,356 downwards.
AGTAGATAGATTATGTGAGCACAAGAATTGAGAAGAATTAGATGTCATTAGACTTTTAAAAGTGAGTAGAATCTATCTCATTATTCAGATGTTAGAATTCCTCAAAAATGAAAATGTTGCGCCCGATCTTTCTGTGCATTCTCCTTTTGTGCTTAATCATTTAAAGAATCCTTTTGTATATGTCTAAATCCATAGTTAATAATTCTATGGTTAAAGTTTGAGAGCCTAATTGTAAACAGGCTGTGAGAATTATGAGTAGGAACATTCATATGTGAAGAAGTGTTCACTCGTTCCTCAAACAGGCGCAAATTTTGATGTTAATGTTTTGGTCAGTTCTCCTTCCACAGTGTAAAGTTTTGAGCAAACAAGAACTCAATCTTTAAGTTAGAAGGTAAGCTACCTGTGGCTAAAAGAATTTGCATAAACGAGTTCTAGATTGAGAGAACCAAGTGTCAGTAGTTGTAGGTGTCTAAATTGACTTCTGACAAGAACAATTTTAGACATAGGTGACTTGTTAAGTTCATTTATCAAGATATACTAAATCTTTTGAAGTGATTTGACTTGGAGGAGGTGTGCAAACTATAGGCAAAGCATTGTGCAAAGTTTTATCAAAAACTTCGCACATTTGATAAGTCGATGAGAGAGTTATGTGCAGCAGACTTTATGTGTAATTACCTTCTTCATAGTTTGATCAAAATTTGGACAATTGATCATTGATCCTTTAAATTGGTGAATGATTTGAGTTACTCTTGATATAGAGGTGTTCTAACTTCAAGAGTAGCTTGTTCGTTTCGAGATTAACACTCTCCATCAATCCATAATGTGTATGTATGCATGTGCATTATGTATGCATGTGCATTATGTATGCATGTAAGCATGTATGTATGCATATGCATATGCATTATGTATGCATATGTATGCATGTATGTGTATATGTGTGTATGTCTCTCTATATGTTTGTGTATGCATATATGTGCGTATATGTGTGTGTGTATGTGTGTGTATGTGTGTATGCATGTGTATGTGTGTGTATGCATCATTATGTGTGTATGTGTCTATGTGTGTATGTGTCTATGTGTGTGTATATGTGTGTGTGTGTATGTGTGTGTGTATGTGTGTGTGTGTCTATGAGTGTGCATGTGTTTATGTGTGTGTATATGTCTATGTGTGTGTATGTGTCGATTTGTGTGTATGTTTCTATGTATGTGTATGCATGTATGTATGCATATGTGTGTGTATGTGTGTCTATGCATTATGTATGCATTATGTATGCATATGTGTGTGTATGCATTATGTATGTCTATGTGTGCATGTGGATTATGTATGCATATGCATTATGTATGTGTATGTATGCATGTGCATTATGTATGCATATATGTGTGTATGCATGTAAGTATCTATGTATGCATATGCATATGCATTATGTATGCATATGCAGCATTATGTATGCATATGCATATGCATTATGTATGCATATGCATATGCATTATGTATGCATATGCATATGCATTATCTATGCATATGTATGCATGTATGTGTATGTGTGTGCATGTATCTCTATTTGTGTGTATGCATATATGTGTTTGTATGTGTGTATGTGTGTGTGTATATGTGTGTGTGTATGTAAGTGTCTGCATCATTATGTGTGTATGTGTGTATGTGTCTATGTGTGTATGTGAGTGTGTGTATATGTGTGTGTGTGTCTATGAGTTTGTATGTGTTTATGTGTGTGTATGTGTCTGTGTGTGTGTGTATGTTTCAATGTTTGTATGTGTATGCATGTATATATACATATGTGTGTGTATGCATTATGTATGCATATGTGTGTGTATGCATTATGTATCTGTATGTCTGCATGTGCATCATGTATGCATATGTGTGTGTATGCATGTATAGGTCTGTGTATGCAACATTATGTGTGTATGTGTGTATATGTGTGTGTATGTGTGTGTGTGTGTCTATGTGTATGTGTGTGTGTGTGTCTATGTGTGTATATGTGTGTGTATGCATATATATGTGTTTGTAAGTGTGTGCGTGCGTGCATACTTGGCTTCAATGATGATACCTTGCTCTCTCTCGTCTCTCTCTCTCTCTCTCTCTCTCTCTCTCTCTCTCGTTCTCTTGCTCTCTCGCGTCCAAATCCTGGCACAAATGTGCCACGAGAAATCGAATTTTTTTTTAACATTCCAGAGCATCGCTTATGCAACACTCTAGAACACAGGACGTAACTTATGCAACACATAAACATCACAACTAGTTTGCCAACGTCGCAAATAACATCGCTAACTAGTGACACTATTTGCGACGCACACTTTTAGCATCACATAAGCGACGCTACCATCGCTTATGCGATGAAGGCCCATTAAAAAAAATCCAAAACCAAGATCATTGCTTATGTGATGCTAGCATCGCATAAGCGATGATTCTCGTTTTGTTATCAATTTGGGGCATCGCTACGCCCCCTATTTCTTGTAGTGAAAGATAATGAGTAAAAGGATTCAAACTATTTAGAAAATCATTTGAAAGAATATGCATATATATTTCCAAACAACGTACATGGTATTTTTCCATGTAGGGACATTGCACATGCCATCCACTTATATCAAAGACATGAACCATATTCTAGGGTACCTGTAGACCAAGTTTTTCACCTTGGGGAGTATCTACTTTATTTCGAATGAATAAAGACTGCCCTTATAGGTGATATATTATTTGAAGGGGGTGGAATAAAATTATGATTAAAAATAGGAATCCACTCCCTTATATGGATGATTTGTGGAGCCAATTGAGTGGATCAATTGTGTTCACAAATAATGACTTAAGATCTCAATATCACCAATTGATGATCAAACTATGCACATAACCAAAAAAGCATTTAGAACATGTTATGGCCACTATGAGTTTATAGCTCTACCTTTTGGATTAACAGAAACTCTCACCATATTCATGTGCTGAATGAAAAATATTATTCATGATTATTTGGATAAATTCATCTTAATATCTCTTGGTAGTATATTTTTAAACTCTATAGATGATGGTGAGCATGTTCCACATCTTAAGAAAACTTCACAAACAATTAGAGAACATAGCTTTTATATAAAAAAGACCAAGTCTTTCTCTGTCAAGTACAAACTTTTGTATGTTCAAAGACTTATATCTAGAGAAGGAATTCATATAGATGAGGATAAAGTAAAAACAATAGTTGATTGGCTAGTTCCTAAAGCTGTAAGGAATGTTAGAATAGTTGGGATAGGTGCAATATGAGAGAGCACATGATAATGATGTCTCTAAGTTAGCTTATCTGCTCACAAATTTGACTAAAAATAATGCAAGATTTCTATGGTGTGATGGCTACCAAAAATCGTTTGAGTACTCTAAACAAAAAGTCATCTAGAAATATTGTGTTTCGAAAATACTAGAAATGGGAGAAGCTTGTGGTTGCATGTGATGCAAGTCGCTCTCAAATATGATGTATTCTCTCATAGGATGATAGGAGAGTTGCATATGAATCTAGAAAATAATTTATATTGGCCAGATATGACATGACTTTTTTTTTGCGGTTACTTACAAGTCTCTTTAGTTGCACACTTGAAATAAAAGTTGTACTTGGCACATCTTGCTTCCCTTGAATACATTATCAGATGCTAGTCTTCTAGATTCACAAGGTATTAGAAAGATAGATCCGCTTAAGTGATTTTTGTAAGTGGAAAAGCCACTTACTTCTTAATAGCTCATCAGTCCTTTCCATGTTCATTATGTAGAAATCAAGTTTGTTATTATATCCTTAAGATGCGATTTCAATTTCACATATTATTGTCAACAAAATTTACCATATTCACCTTGGATCATGGAAACTATAAATTGATCTCGTGAGTTCTACTAATGCAACCTCAGCTTTTTCACTAGTGGTTAATAAAGAAATTTGTGGATAGCAGCCTCATGTATCATAAATGTAGAATTTTTTTCCTCTACTAAAAGCATGAAGTTTAAATGTCATTTGTTCTAGTTTGATTATCCTCTAGTAAAAGCATCAAGTTTAAATGTCATTTTCATAATATTGATTTTGGATGTTGTCGAGGGGTTCGTGGAAGGGATGGGGAAAAAATAGTCACTTTGACTCGGACATGTTTTGAACGATTCTCGGAGTGAAATATTTCTTCAATTTGAATAGACCCTTTCTTTCTTTTGGCAGGGTACTTGCCCTTCTACTCATGCTACGATTGAATATGCAGTCAAGGAGCTCCAAGTATCTCTTCTGAGAGTTATAGCTATCCAACATCAACTTTTCTAGTCTTAGTTAGGTGTTTTCGATTCAATCATCTGACATGAACAATAAAGATTGATGAGGAGAAGTAACAGAGCAGCACAAAGATATGTACTGATCGTGAGAGCCTTCAATGTAGGTAGAACATATTCTTGTGATTGGTCACACAAAATGTGATGCAACTCAATCTCTAATGAAGGCTCATCATGAAGAAAAGTCACACTTTAGGTCTTTACCCATCCGTACATATCTAATCGTAGAATTGAATTATTTTCTGATGCCAATATCCAGAATCTTGAACTTGGAGTATTGATTGTACTGATTACCATTTCTTGTGCGATAATCCTCTTGATTCAGTGAACACTTTAGTAACTTGCTAAAATTCGGTGAGCACACTTGCAAACAGGTGAAGGAGGTCACTCATCCAAAAGCTTTCAAGAGTAGTGTATAGTTTGTGAAAAGGTAAAGAAGACAAGATCAAAGAAGACATTACGTAATCTGTTTACGATGTTATATCTAAAAACCATTGTGCAAAAAATACGCAGCACTTTATAACGTAATCAGAGTGAATGGATTATCATATAGAATTGCACCCTAACTAAGATTGTCACTTACATACACCTCTTATACTTCTTTATTTATTTGAAATTCATATACCTTGTCTGGCTAAATGTGAGGTGCTTACCGGGGTTTCCACTTTTCAAGAATGTGTCAACCTTTTCATGTGGAATCTTTTGACCTATCCATTTGTGATAGAGGCAATTGCTCCAAAGAAGATATCTATCCATGCTAGCTACTATGACATGCATAGTTGTGCATTCCACCATTGGAGCCTAGATTTCAACTACACTGAAAGAAAGATGTAGCATTAGACTTCATGAATGTCACAGCTCATATCTCCAGCAAATGGTGGCATGTGTGGAGACCATCATGTCCCCAACTCCCCTGGCCTTCATTCTGCACTTGTACATCTTTCTCCTACGCTCTTGGAGTCAGTTCACCTTGTACTGCAAGTTCACAAAAGTGTGCTTGATCATTTGCATCATAAATTGAACCAGGCCTAAGTCCATCTCCAATAGATAGTGTATCATACTTGTTACATATTCTGCAATCTTAGGAAGTGGAATGTGCCCTAGGATTGGGCTTCAATCCTAGATGGTGTGTATACCAAAAAAGCCACTATGGATAATTTTTCCATGCCCAGGTTCCCCGAATTCCTTAGATACGATGCCAAAAAAATTAGCGATTCTATTAAAATTACGAACAAGTTTTAGACGAGTAGTTGAAACACCACCATGATCAGTATCAGAATAAACATTACATTTCTTCAAACCCTTCTTGCTTGAGAATGTAAACAAACCCGATTCGTTGGGAGGTAGTAGATCCTCAAGGTTCCATGCTATAGCTCGACAAGCAGCCTTCCTTGTGGCGCGAACAAGAGAACGAAACATTTGCAAGTTGCACTCGTGTCTTCTCAATCCTGGTGTCGGGGCTTATTGTCGATAGTCTCTCAACTTTTCAAATTGTGTTTGAAACCTGATGCTTGAGAGGCACCCACTTACTATCTTCTGGAGTTCGATGATTCTTTCACAAGGATTTTTGGTTATGACGTTTTGCTATCTGTAGGAAAGATCTTTTCAGACACATGATTTTTAGCTTCTAGATAAGCTACACAAGGCAAGATATGTCGCCCTTTTAGGGAAGCTACTCTCTCGATTCCTCCAACATCAACCTCTCTCCTTTCTATGCGAAGCCCTACTCTGTCCAATGGGAGGTCCTTCTGCCTCTTAATGAGACATCTTCGCCCAAGAGAACGAAAATTCATGCCGGACTACCCCAGATTTAATGAGAGAAAATGCCCATGACAGGAAAATGCCTTGTCATGCACTTAGAAATCCATTGCTCTCTTGCCCTTGACATCTGCTTGCGATGAATCATCATCAGTGCCATCGCTGAAGCCTACAACCTCTTGATTCTTTGCCTTATATGAGGATTTGTACATAATAGTGTAGACACTCTCATAGAGGTAGTATGAACCTCTTTGTGATCAACATCCTCATTCCCTTGACAAGTGAAAGTGCAAAAAAGCTTTAGTTCCCTTCGTTGGACCATTGCTTTGCCATTTTTGCTATTATGTTGCCATTCCTCGACTTCCTCACTCAAGGCCAAAGCTCACCGATCCCCGATGTCTCCCTTCCATATGGCTCTTTCCAAAAAATGTATGGGCATCACGTGACATGCTTTCATGGCAAGCATAAAAGCCATGAGATAAATATAGAATCAAACCTTAGAGAATCTTCGATGATAGAATTAAGTGTACGGACTATAATTTAGATGATGTTCACATAAAACTGATATCATCTTGTTAAAGAAAATAATAATATATCCTCTGTGATGTCACTTCTATTAGTCAGATCTATAAGGAGCGTATGTTGAATGGACTCATTGGTGAATGAAACATGCACTCGTGGAGACACGACCTCAAACTCATTTAAGCTATCTATTGATTTGGATAGAGGGTGGCCATCCTTAGGGCACATCATCCTTATAGTTGCTGATCCATTCTCGCTATTCACATCTATTTGCCTTTAGTGAAGCTTTAAATTGGCATTTCTCTCTTGATTATTAAACTTGGCTTCGAATCATGACCAGATCCACCCCCTCTAAACTTGTGCATCCTCTGAATGCGCCACACGAGTCTTCTTATCTTCAAGAATTTATGTATTCCAGAACACTTCAAGTGCATGGGTTATCAAACACATGTGCCTATGCATGGCCGTGTAGTGGGCCCTATACATGCATACTCTAGGTGCATGAAAAAATGGCATGGTGCAAATAAGAGAGGTATCACACACTCGACCTCGAAGCTTCGTACTCAAATTGAACTCATGAGCTTCAATATATATATATATATATATATATATATATATATATATATATATATATATATATATATATATATATATATATATATATATATATATATATATATATATATATATATATATATATATATATATATATATATATATAACTCATTACAGGTGTGATCAATCATGCAACTACGGGTTTAAATGTACTCCTGCTCTTTACATTTCATTTATGCATGTGTTAGGTGCATGAACGGAAACAAAATGGTGCAAAAAATTGAGGTTTTATGGTATCTAAGCGAAGAAGTTCACATCACTCACAAGTCCACTCTCTTAGAGATGCAATCACTCTTCCTTACTTAGAACTATTCTCTCTTATCACTCAAAACTTGTTTTATTATTTTTTAATGATATTTACGTATCTAATTGTGTAGATGGATGTGCTTTTATGGGATTCAAAAGATGATTTTTCTATACATTTCTAAATACATATTTGGCATGCAATGGATCTCAAAAATGGACGCGAAAAAAGATTTTGGTTAATAGGAGAGCTAAGAAAAAAGACAAGGCTTTATGATCTTCACTTCACTTCCCATTTCCATCACCTTCCTTTGATCTTCTACTACATTCAAACAGTGAACAGGTGATAAGAAATATCGAATCAAAATATTCATATGTACACATGCAATCCACAATAGCACTTCATGAATATCTATTTTTAATCCAGTATGTATAGACGATTCAAAAATCATTGCTCTTCTTAGAACCCATTCAAATTACCGGTTCGCAATTGGCTCCAAATCCTCACCTATACTCTAAACTCAGAAGACACATGAGTAGTATCATATTTAAAAAGATTATTTGAAAGAAATTTATTTTCTTTAAAACTAGATGCATTTTCTTGCTGTATTTATTTGTGCATTTATTTATGTAATTATGTATTTCTTTTAGTTTTTATATATTTATTATTTTCCTATCCATTTATTTGTTTATTTATTTATTTTATTTATATATGTATTTGTTATTTATTTATTTATTTATCTATTTATGTTTTTATTTATTTGTTTATGTATTTACTTATATTTGTTTATTTATATTTTATTTATATTTACTTATCTATTTCACTTATGTATTATTTATTTCTTTACTTATTTATGCATTTATATATATATTTATTGATTTATTTACTTATTTATTTATTTTTATATTTACATTTATCCATCTCAGAAAATCAAAATATAATTATTAAGTAGTTACATATTTATATTTACAAAATCTACTTTTATAGATTCTAGGACTTCCTTCCCAATACATCCTCATGGCTAGGTTTTCTTCGAAAAAACTCTAGTTAAAAAATAGCCATCTTTGAATCGTATCGATCAGAGTCACACTCATAAATATGGTGGCTATATATATAAGCCACCTTTTTGCTTGTCTATCTCTTGGCAACTTGTTTTGTCTTTGTAACTGTCAAAGAATTGGGACATCCATGTTTCAATTATCTAAGGATAGGTATCTTTATTTATAGATCTTTCAAGTTCATCATGTGCAGAGTCAAGAACACATGTATATGAAGTTTGAAATTCACATATGTTTGATTCATAATCAAAATTTTCTTGCAAGCATGTATTTTGTTTTATTTGATGCTTGAGATCATTTATAGGAATTCTATCCCTTTCATTATCTTCTATCATATTTCCATCTTCTTTAAAATGAGGTTTTTGAATAGAATCATTTGCATTGCACTTCAAACGGAAGTGTTCATCATGCTCAAACACCAAAACACAATCATCTTTATCTTCCATGGTGAAATCATTCCTTTTTGACTAAGTTCCAAAAATTATGAAGTCTGCTTCTTTCTCCAACCTTTCCAGGAACTCTCCATCATCATCACTTTCCCAATCCACTCGCTCATCCTCATGGAGTGATTCAATGTCATCAAATTTAAGAAAATCTTGTTCATCTGAATCACTGAACTCCCCCTTTATGTAAGAATCTTTATAGACTTTATATTCATCCTCAAAAAACTTTTTAGGCCTTTGGATGTCATCCGATGTCAATTGAAATTTTTCATTCAAAAGCTCGCTATAGTGTTCTATACCTACTTCAGTTCTCCCTTGCCTATTCTCTTCAAAGGATATGCTTAGACAACATTCTTCATCCATCTCCTCAATCATTGACCCTTGGTCAAGCATCCTCACATACGAATCCTTCTACAGCTACAATTGAATCAACTAAGTCTTCATTTGGTTCATAGTGGCTAAATCTAGCCTCTTCACTAGAGTCATAAAATTCTATCTTTTCATACTCACCCTCCCTCAGTACAGATTCTTCATCAAATTTTTCATGCATTTCTATGAGTGTTTCATTTGACATTTCATGCTGAATCTCATCCTCATAGGAACTCAACTCAACATGATTGTTATTGGCATACATATCCCTCTATGAATGAGCAATCGATGACTTATTTTCATCCTTCTCATGATAGTTCTCATGCCCCTCTTTGTGGAGTGTGGCATTTGTTGGTGCAGGGCAATCAACAATTGATGTTTTGATGAAGAATTGAAGCAAAGGAGTGAAGAAAAGATCAAGTTATGAAGCATGAAGGAAGTGCGTATCCAGAAGATGAAGATGTGTACACATATGTACATTAATTCAGAGATAGTTCACTTATACTTTTGTATAGTCAAGAGCTTGTAAATATTTGCTTATATATACAAGGAAAAATGTCGGGGCAAATGAGTGAGAGAGTGTAGAATACAAGAATTCAGAAGAATTAGAAGTGATTAGACTCTTGAAAAGTGTGAAGATTAGCTCTCTCATCCAGATGTAAAAGTTCTCTATTAATGAAGAAAAATTGTGCCTGATGTTTCTGTGTATTCTCCTTCTGTGCTTGATCATTTCAAGAATCCTTTTGTAGACATCTTATTCCATAGTTGATGATTCTATGGTTAAAGTTTGAGAGCCTAATTGTAAGCAGGCTGTGAGAATTGTGAGTAGGAACATTCATATGTGAAGAAATAAGCTATCCATGGATAAAAGAATTTGCATAAACAGGTTCTAGATTGAGAGAACCAAGTGTTAGAAGTTATAGGTGTCTGAATCGACTTCTGAGAAGAACAGTTTTAGACATAGGTAACTTGTTAAGATCATTTCTCAAGATCTATTGAACCTTTTGAAATGATGTAACTTGGAGAAGGTGTGCAAACTATAGGTGACACCTTGTGCAAAGGTTTATAAAAAACTTTACACATTTGATAAGTCAATGAGAGAGATATGTGCAACAGACTTTCTATAGAATCATTTTCTTCACAGTTAATCCAAAATTTTGATAATTGATCATTGATCCTCCAAATTGGTGAATTTTTTGAGTTACTCTTGATATAGAGGTGCTCTAACTTCAAGAGTAGCTTGTTCTTTTGGAGATTAATCCTCTCCATCAATGGTATCAGAGCAGAAAGCATCAAAACTAAAGAAAGGAAGACCCCAACTGCTGCAGCTGTAAAGAATTCAACACTTGAAGATTCAAAAGGCGAAAGCTTGAGAGAAAAGCTTGAGAAGGAGGCCATACGACATCAAGGAAGAAAAAATGAGTATCATTGAAAGTAAAGGTATATCCATTACTCATAAAGTTGGAAGAATTCAATACACAGGTGAAAAAGATGGGAGATTCTCTTAAGATAGAGAAGTTGGATAGAGAGAACTATCCAGCATGGTCAATGAGGATGGAAGCTCATCTTATGAGAAAAAACTTGATAAGTTATATCACAGGTGAAGAAGAAAAGCCTCAGCTGAGAGATCCTAGTGTTCCAACTAGGGAGGAATTATCAGATTTGAAGACTTGGATGAAGAAAGATGCTCAAGCTAGGAGCATTATCTATATGGCAATTAATGACTACTTTATACCTCACATTAGAGTTCGTGAAAGTGCAAGTGATATATGGAATGCTTTGGAGGAGCATTTCCAAAACACCACAAAATCAAGGAAGGCATTGTTGTGGGCAGAGTTTACCACATTCAAGAAGAAGGGCTCTCAATCCATCTCAGACTATGTAACAAGGATGGAGGACATTGCAGATGCATTAGGAGCAGTGGATGAAGATATTGAGGAGGATAAATTGGTAAGGCAAATCCGCATAGGTTTGAGAGGTGATGAAAAATGGAAGCCATTCATTTTGTCTACTGAATTATCACTTGATCATTTTACTCCTGACTTAAATCAGCTGCTAGGACATATGTTAACCTTTGATCAGGATGTCAAAGATGAAAGTGATAAAAGTACAGGTCATGCAATGTATTCAAAGGATAAGAAGAAGAATATCAAAGGGAAGCAACAAGCAAATGAAGATAAAAGTACAACTAGCCAAGCTAACTTCCTAAGAGGAAGAGGAGGTGGCAAAGGTAGAGGAAGGGGCAGGAGTAATAAAGATGGAGTCAAAGCTTGCTGGATTTGTGGTAAGACAAATCACTTAGCTAATGATTGTTGGCATAATACTCAGAATAATGGTGGATATAATCAAAACTTTAATTCAAGAGGAGGAGGTGGCAAAAATCAAGAGATAATTTTAGAGGTAGAGGTAGTAGAGGTTACTTTGGAAGAAATGTAGGTAGAGGATTCCAAAGTCAACAATACAACAATACCTACTACAATTATGCTTCATATCAGAAGGAGGATTCAACATTGATAATGAATGCAACTTGTGAAAGGCTAAGTGAAGACCAAAGAGTCTTCTACATTGACTGAAGCTGTAGCAATCATCTGAGTGGCAACATAGCATTGATGACTGATTTGGAGAATAAGGTAACTAATCATGTTGTTTAAACAGGTGACAATACAAAGCACAATGTGAAGTCAATTGGATCAGTGAAGGCCAACGATGGAAGTACTCTCTTGAGTAAGGTTTTGTATGTTCCTACAATTCCTAAGAATCTAATAAGTGTAGGACAAATTGTTGAAAAATGTTATGAAGTTAGGTTCACTAATGAAGGAGTGTTTGTGGAAGACCCTAGCAATGGGTATAAACAAATTGTTTCAGGAAAGAAAGAAGGAAGATTGTTCACATTGAAGATTCAAGGTAATGTTGGTCATGCTTTGTTCACTTATGGAGGACATAAGATCTCTGAGTTAGATCTTTCGCACAAAAGGCTTGGACATTTTAATAAAAGAGGTATCAAAGATATGGTTAACAATGGTTCAATGCTTGGATTGCCTAATGTTGCAGGTCAAGATATGACATACAGATGTGAGGCATGTCAATTAGGTAAGGCTCATAAGCAATCTTATTCCAAGCATGGTTTTATGTATTCAGAGAAGCTTGAGTTGGTACACACAGATGTGTAGGGACCATCAAAGGATTTCAGTATCAATGGCTCAAGGTATTATGTGATTTATGTTGATGATGCTACCAGATGGATCACTATCTATGTGATCAAAGATAAGTAAGAGGTATTCAATACATTCAAACATTATCGAGGGTACTTCATCACCTCCTACCCATGCAACGACTTCACATGTGTCCTCTGTTAGGAATTATGATGAATTTTACTATCAAGAGCATATTATATGTTTGTGTAACTCTTGTTATGGCACGTATCGAAGACCATGATTGGAATGTATTGAACATGGGGCAGAGAATGGTACTTTTGAGCGTGCACCATCACCTAGTCAACGTGATAATGCTTGGGTATGTATTTTTTATATAAATTAATCTCCTTATTTTATTTAAAGACTATATACAAAATCAAATTACTATTGATATACAGGAATACTTGCTCGATGATGATGATGATAATTTTTCTCATAATGTTAATATACCTCGTACACGTCATTGACTTTTTGTTCATCAATTACAAGTAGAGGTTTCCAGAAATCCTCCACCTCCTTGTTTAGAGACTGAAATGGCTGGAGATTATCCATTGTCAGCTCGTGATCGTTCTTTAGTACAAACATATGATAGAAGAAGATATGGAGGATGGAATAGAGGACCACTTCCTTTAGATGGAGAGGTTTTCAACTTTTGGGGTAATCACTATATGATTGCTCCATCCACTATTACTAATGCTGGTCGTCGTTTCTTTATTGTAGAGGATTTGTATGTGCCTTCGAACTCCGAAGTCACTCTTATGTCATTTTGTGGTACTATATATGTGTGTGTATATATGCATGTGTATATGTATATATGCATGTAAATATGATTACATGAGTCTATGTGTGTGTACATATGATTATGCATGTGTATGTGTATGTGTCTATGTGTATTCATTATATGTGTGTAATTGCATGCATGTGTATGTGTGTGTAAAAATGTGCATGTATGTGTGTGTATGTATAAATGTGCATGTATGTGTATATGTGTGTAAATGTGCATGTATGATGTATATGTGTGTGTATGCGTGTATTTGTACCTCTAGACTCACACATTTCTCTCTCTCTCATATACATACATACATACATAAACACATACTCATATACACATATATATACATAAAAGTAGTGTGTACCATGCATTATTGCAACGATGAGCCATAAGTGTCTGCATCTCTTTTAGACACCACTTATGCGACCATCCTGACCCAAAATCTATCTCAAGTGAACTAAGTACGTATATTTTATCCCTCTCATCATGCTCACTACAAAAAAAAAATCATGTAAATAAAACATAAGATATTTAGTTCAATTTATATGTAAAATTTATACTTATTTCCATGGTAAGTGGACAAGGCGCAGGTAAGAGTCGCATAATGCCCGCATTCTTCTCTTGAACTCCAATCCATTCCCTATGTACACAATGTTCCCCTGTGGCTCTATATCGCACTCTAGTCTTAAGGGGCCTATGCATGTCCTCATAGGCAACTCTACTCTGCTATAATGATCTTGAGGTGGTATAGGTGTCCAAAAAATAGATAGATGAAAATAAATAAAAATATGTGTTATAATATCATTAAAAAAGTTCATGATAAAAAAGATACCTATGAGCAGATAGCTGTCTTCCTGCATGTGGAGCCGCAGAAGAGACCTCCTCTAATCGCTGGGTAAGCACTTGGATCATATAATCTAGCTCATCATCAAACATCTCTAAGTAATCATGCATGATGCCCCTAGAGTATCAGATGGAACTCTTGTTCTCATAAGACTTTTTATGAGACCGAGTTTCATCTTTCTCTCTCTACTATGATCCATAATACCTAACATATAAAACAAAATGGGTTGGAAATACATTTATATACGTGTACATATGTATGTGTGTATGCATTAAGTATGTGTATGCATGCATGTGCATTATGTATGCATATGTGTTTGTATGCATGTTAGTATGTATGTATGCATATGCATATGCATTATGTATGCATATTTATATGCATTATGTATGCATATGCATATGCATTATGTATGCATATGCATATGCATTATGTATGCATATGTATGCATGTATGTGTATGTGTGTGTATGTCTCTCTATGTGTGTGTATGCATATATGTGTGTATGTGTGTATGCGTGTGTATGTGTGTGCGTGTATGTGTGTGTGTATGTGTGTGTTGTTGTGTATGTGTGTGTATGCATTAGTATGTGTGTATGTGTCTATGTGTGTATGTGTGTGTGTGTGTATGTGTATGTGTCTATGTGTATGTTTGTCCGTCTATGAGTGTGTATGTGTCGATGCATGTGTATGTGTCTATGTGTGTGTATGTGTCTATGTGTGTATGCGTATGCATGTATGTATGTATATGCATGTGCATTATGCATGCATATGTGTGTGTATGCATTATGTATGCATATATGTGTGTGTATGCATTAAGTATGTGTATGTTTGCATGTGCATTATATATGCATATGTGTGTGTATGCATGTAAGTATGTATGTATGCATATGCATATGCATTATGTATGCATATGTATGCATGTATGTGTGTCTATGTCTCTGTATGTGTGTCTATGCATATATGTGTGTGTATGTGTGTATGTATGTGTGTATGTATGGGTGTATGTGTCTGCATGTATGTGTGTGTATGTGTGTATGCATGTGTATGTGTGTGTATGCATCATTATGTGTGTATGTGTCTATGTTTGTGTGTGTGGTAGTATACATGTGTGTATGTGTGTGTGTCTATGTGTATGTGTGTGCATCTATGAGTGTGTATGTGTTTATGCACGTGTATGTGTCTATGTGTGTGTATGTGTCTACGTGTGTATGCGTATGCATGTATGTATGCATATGCATGTGCATTATGTATGCATATGTGTGTATTGTATGCATTATGTATGCATTATGTATGCATATGTGTGTCTATGCATTAAGTATGTGTATGTATGCATGTGCATTATGTATGTATATGTGTGTGTATGCATGTAAGTATGTATGTATGCATATGCATATACATTATGTATGCATATGTATGCATGTATGTGTATGTGTGTGTATGTGTGTATATGTGTGCGTTTATGTGTGTGTATGTGTGTATGCATGTGTATCTGTGTATGCATCGTTATGTGTGTATGTGTCTATGTGTGTATGTGTGTGTGTATATGTGTGTGTGTATATGTGTGTGTATGTGTGTGTGTCTATGTGTATGTGTGTGCGTCTATGAGTGTGTATGTGTTTATGCGTGTGTATGTGTGGATGTGTGTGCATGTGTTTATGCCTGTATGTGTATGCATGTATGTATGCATATGCATGTGCATTATGTATGCATATGTATGTGTATGTGTGTGTATGCATATGTGTGTGTATGCATTAAGTATGCATATGTATGCATATGTGTGTGTATGCATGTAAGTATGTATGTATGCATATGCATATGCATTATGTATGCATATGTATGCATGTATGTGTATGTGTGTGTATTTCTCTCTATATGTGTGTATGCATATATGTGTGTGTATGTGTGTATGTGTGTATGTTTGTGTGTATGTGTGTGCGTGTATGTGTGTATGCATGTGTATGTGTGTGTATGCATCATTATGTGTGTATGTGTCTATGTGTGTATGTGTGTGTGTATATGTGTGTGTGTATGTGTGTGTATAATGTTGCGATAATCTTTTGTTGTCCCTACTCTTCCTTCGATGCTCACACAGAGATATACGAATTAGTTTACCGCCCAGCTGCCGAGTCACCTCATTTGTGAGTCTCACACTCTAGACTCCCTCTTGAGTTCTCTCTCTTATATTTCTTAAGAGAACTTACTTTCTTAGTTCTTCTACCATATGATATTCTAGTCAAAATAGGTGTCATGTGGCATCTCTGCCACCCCATCCTAAGAGGTGTTCTCACATAACCTTTATGATATGACATCCATGTTGGTGCAAAATAATCAACAATTGAAACTTTGGATGAAGAATTGAAGTCAAGGTCTGAAGAAAAGACCAAGTCATAAAGCATGAAGGAAGTGCATATCCAGGAGATAAAGATGTGTATACATATGTACATTATTTTAGAGTCAGATCATCACATACTTTTGTATGGTCATGAGATTGTAAAAGTTTTCCTATATATACAAAGAGAATTTCGGGGCAAAGTAGAGAGATTATGTGATCACAAAAATTGAGAAGAATTAGATGTCATTAGACTTTTAGAAGTGAGTAGAATCTCTCTCATTATTCAGATGTAAGAATTTCTCAGAAATGAAAATGTTGTGCCCGATCTTTCTATGCATTCGCCTTTTGTGCTTAATCATTTCAAGAATCCTTTTGTATATGTCTAAATCCATAGTTAAAAAGTCTATGGTTAAAGTTTTAGAGCCTAATTGTAAACAGGTTGTGAGAATTATGAGTAGGAACATTCATATGTGAAGAAGTGTTCACTGGTTCCTGAAACAGGCGCAAATTTTGATGCTAATGCTTTGGCCAGTTCTCCTTCCATAGTGTAAAGTTTTGAGCAAGCACTCAATATTTAAGTTAGAAGGTAAGCTACTTGTGGCTAAAAGCATTTGCATAAACGGGTTCGAGATTGAGACAACCAAGTGTTAGAAGCTATAGGTGTCTAAATCGACTTCTCAGAAGAACAATTTTAGACATAGGTGACTTGTTAAGTTCATTTCTCAAGATCTATTGGATCTTTTGAAGTGATTTAACTTGGAGGAGATGCGCCGACTATAGCTGACATCGTATGCAAAGTTTTATTGAAAGCTTTACACATTTGATAAGTTAATGAGAGAGTTATGTTCAGGAGACTTTATGTGTAATCACCTTCTTCACAGTTTGATCAAAATTGTGACAATTGATCATTGATCCTTTAAATTGGTTAATGATTTGAGTTACTCTTGATATAGAGGTGCTCTAACTTCAAGATTAGCTTGTTCTTTTGGAGATTAACACTCTCCATCAGTGGTATCAGAGCAGGAAGTATCAGAATTGAAGAAAGGAGTATCCCGATTGCTGCAGACATAAAGAATTCAACAATTAAAGATTCACAAGGTGAAAGCTTGAGAGCAAAGCTTGAGGAGGAGGCCATACAACATCAAGGAAGACAAAAGGAGTATCATTCAAAGTAAAGGTACATATATTACTCATAAAGTTTGAAGAATTCAATACACAGGTGAAGAAAAGATGGGAGATTCTCTTCAAATAAAGAAGTTGCATAGAGAGAACTATCTAGCATGGTCAATGAGGATGGAAGCTCATCTTATGAGCAAAGACTTGATAAGTTACATCACACGTTAAGAAGAAAAGCCTCAGTTCAGAGATCCTCGTGTACTTACTAGGGAGGAATTATCAGATTTGAAGAATTGGCTGAAGAAAGATGCTCAAGCTAGGAGCATTATCTATATGGCAGTCAATGACTACTTGCTACCTCACATTAGAGGTCTTGAGAGTGCAAGTGATATATGGAGTGCTTTGGAGGAGAATTTCCAAAACACCACAAAGTCTAGGAAGGCATCCTTGTGGGCATAATTTACCACATTGGAGAAGAAAGTTGCCCAATCCATCTCAGATTATGTAACGAGAATGAAGGAAATTGCAGGGGCATTAGGAGCAGTTGATGAAGACATTGAGGAGGATAAATTGGTAAGGCAAATCCTCACAGGTTTGAGAGGTGATGACAAATGGAAGCCATTCATTTTGTCTACTGAATTATCAATTGATCATTTTACTCCAGACTTAAATTACTTTCTAGGACATATGTTAACCTTTGAGCAAGATGTGAAAGGTGAAGGTGACAAGAGTACAGGTCATGCAATGTATTCAAAGGATAAGGAAAAGAATATCAAAGGAAATCAACAAGCAAATGACGACGAAGGTATAACTAGTCAAGCTAACTTCCTAAGAGGAGGAGGAGGTGGCAAAGGTAGCGCAAGAGGCAGGAGTAATAAAGATGGAGTCAAGGCTTGCTGGATTTGTGGTAAGATAAATCACTTAGCTAATGATTGTTGGCATACTACTCAGAATAATGGTGGATATAATCAGAATTTTAATTCAAGGGGAAGAGGTGGCAGAAATCATAGAGGTAATTTCAGAGGTAGAGGTAGTAGGGGTTACTTTGGAAGAAATGTAGGTAAAGGATTCCAAAGTCAACAATACAACAATACCAGAGGCAATCACCTGAGTGGTAACATAGCATTGATGACTGACTTGGAAAATAAGGTAACTAATCATGTAGTTCAAAGAGGTGACAATACAAAGCAAAATGTGAAGTTACTTGGATCCGTGAAGGCCAAGGATGGTAGTACTCTCTTGAGTAAGGTTTTGTATGTTCCTACAATTCCTGAGAATTTGATAAGTGTAGGACAAATTGTTGAAAAAGGTTATGAAGTTAGGTTCACTAATGAAGGAGTGTTTCTGGAAGACCCTAGCAATGGGTATAAACAAATTGTTTCAGGGAAGAAAGAAGGAAGATTGTTCACATTGAAGATCCAAGGTAATGTTGGTCAAGCCTGTTGGGAAAGATGGATGGATGCTCCAAGGGACTGAGTAGATACTGCTAAACCTGCTTTGTACCAGCCCTCTTTTGCTTCAGAGTTGATAACTAGACCTCCTTAGCTTTCCAGTGACATCATAAAATGTCCTATGTACTTTGGAAATGATGTGTGTAATGATTGAATCAAAACAGATAACTTTGGAAGTCACAAACTCAAGAAAACCTTCTATTTATGTCTTGACATCTGCTAGGTATTTTGCTCAGTATGACCAGCACACTAGGAATTGGAAAAAATCCTTTTAGGGGTATCTAGTTAGCTTATTAAGATACCTATTCCAAGTGGAATGATGTAAAATAATAAACTATGCTACGAGAAAACAATTTAGCAAGTTAAGCTATACCCCCGACTTTTTAGGACTGTAGCAAAAAATGACCAGAGATCACCTCGACGCAGATTTCTCCAAAATGGCTGAATAGAATGTCTTCAAAATTTTTTTGGTGTAAATCACAAGCCTACACATTTGGCTTGGAAGATATCATGAAGACTCTACATGCATAAGGAACCATAGGAACATATGCTAGTGATTACTTACCACTTTACCTCATTGTAAAAGTCAATTTGACTTAGAATCTTTTGTAATCACCTACCCGAATGATTCATGGAAAAGTTAGTTCACTTGATTGAGAGAATATCTCCAAGTTCTTAGAAAGCTTGATTGAAAGGAGCCAAGAATTCGAATTTGAATTCAAATTCTTACACATCCCATATAAAAGATGAACTTGAGAAGTCGCGGATAGAGACATCACTCCCGAGCTTCATTCTACTGTCATTGAGTGTGTGTGTGTGAGTACTACATCATAGTCTACACCTCTCTACACCATCAGGCAATGCTTCTCATGCCAATGGGATTGTACACAAGTGTTAATTTATAGATACATTTACATCAATCATCTCTGTGCTCACTGATTGTCTACTCCAAAGTCTGTCAACTTGTCAAGGGCATATCTCAGCAAATACTCCACCCAATTCAGTGATTCAAAGCTTGTTGGATTCCGCTCAAAGTCATCTACATGCTGACAAAAGTTTGAAGTGATTTCATTCAGCCAATTCATAGAAATCATCGTCGAGGTGCTCACTGGTCTATCTCTGCTACAGTCCTAAAAAGTCGAGGGTATACCAAATCTTGCTAAATTAATTTCTCTTAGCATAGTTCATTATTTTACATCATTCCACTTGCAAATGTTAGCTTACTAAGCTAATAGAATACCCCTAGAAGGAATTTTATCAATTGCTATTGTGCTAGTCACACTGAGCAAAACATTGAGCAGGTGTCAAGACCAAAACAGAAGGTTTTCTTGACTTGGTGACTTCCAAAGTTATCTGTTTTGATTCAATCATTACACACTTCATTTCCAAAGGGCATAGGGCATTTCTTGGTGTCATTGGAAAGCTAAGGGAGTCTACTAAGCAAATCTAAAGCTAAAGAGGGCTGGTACAAAGCAGGTTTTAGCAGTACCTACTCAATCTCTTAGATCATCCATCCATCTTTCCCAACAGTGGTATCAGAGCAAATAAGGTAAAATGGGAGATGGTTTTCCTTCATTTATTGACAAAATGGACAGGAACAATTATCAAGCTTGGTCTCTAAGGATGAAGACCTACTTACAAGGAAGGAGTCTCTATGGATACATCTCAAGAGATGAGGAATTGCCCTCATTCAAAGCAAGAGGTTTGCCAACCAAGGAGGAGCAAGAAAAACTCAACACATGGTGTGCAAGGGATGCATTGGCAAGGTCTTATCTACTCAACTCTATATCTGACTTTCTTTTACCTCATATCAGAAATTGTAAGACTTCCCAAGAGACCTGGGAAACCTTGTCATCATATTTTTCTTCCAATACAAGGGCTAGGAAAAATCAGTTGTGGATTGAATTCACAACACTAAGGAAGCAACCTAAGCAAGTTGTTTCAGAATTTGTGACCAAGATCAAAGATGTTGCAGATCAGTTAGCAAGCATAGGAGAAGAGATTGAAGAGGAACAAATTGTAAGGCAGGTAATCAATGGGATCAAGCCTGATGACAAGTGGGAAAGCTTCACCACTGCAATGGACCTCTACATGGAAATGCACACTCCAGATCTTATAACTATCATGGGTCAACTATTCACACATGAAGCAAAGCTTACCAAGAGTGGAGATACTACCAAAGGTAACAACTCTTCTGCCCTATACACTGATAAGAAATCTAAGGATAAAGGCAAGAGTAAGAAGGTGGAAGATGAATGCTCTACCTCCCAAGCCAACTATGCAGGGAGAGGTAGATCTTCAAAAGGTAGGGGCAGAGGAGGTAAGCAAGGTAGGGGGAGACCCTATAACACATCACCATGTAACATTTGTGGTTTGTCAAATCACACCACAGATAAGTGTTACAGGAATTACAAAAATCAGAGAGGAAGAGGCTACCAAAGAGGTGGATACTCTCAGTCTAGAGGAAGGTTCAACCATCACCAAGGCCACAACAGCAATTATAACAACAACTACAACAACAAATACAATGGCAACTACCAAGGAGGATTCAGAAACAGAAAGGACTACAACAACTACACAGAGGAGCAGGATGACTCCCTCTTGATCATGAACATGACTTCAAAGTCAAGTACAAATGATGATCACTTATTTTATATTGATTCAGGGTGTTCAAATCATGTGGTTGGTAATGTGGCACTACTCTCTGATCTTGAGGAACCAAAAGGTAAACACCAAGTCCAAATAGGTGATGATACAAAGCATTCTGTAGTTAAAGTTGGAAATGTGAAAACTTATGATGGTAATCAGAATTTGTTGAGTAGAGTACTTTATGTACCTACAATTACAAAGAACTTAATGAGTGTTGGTCAGATTGTAGAGAAAGGGTTGCAGGTCAGACTCAATCAGTATGGAGCATTTGTGGAGGACCCAAGACATGGATTCAAAAGGATAGCTAAAGGAGAAAAATCAGGTAGACTTTTCACTTTTGAGTTGGAAGATACAAAGAACATTGCATTATACAGTTATAAAGATCAAACACTTTTAGAGCTTGAGATTTGGCACAAGAGATTAGGGCACATAGGAGAAAGGACCTTGAAGCAAATGTGCAGGGACCAATGTGTGCTTAGGATATCTAATGTATCCAAACAACATATGATTTACAAATGTGGTGCTTGTCAATTTGGTAAGTCTCACACGTTACCCTTCTCCAAGAAAGGATATATGCATGAAGACTATCTAAAGCTTGTACACACAGATGTATGGGGACCTAGCAAAGACCCCTTAGTCTCAGGTTCAAGGTACTATGTGTCTTTTATTGATGACTATAGCAGATGGACTGTATTATACTTTATGAAGCACAAGGATGAGGTATTTAATTGTTTTAAGAAATATCTTGCATTAGTTGAAAATCAGACAGGAAGGAATTTGAAGAGGCTAAGTCAGATGGAGGAGGTGAGTACTTCTCCAATGAATTTGAGGACTTCTTGCAGGATAGAGGCATCAAAAGGGAAATAACCACAAGGTATTCTCCTGAACAGAATGGGGTAGATGAAAGAAGAAATAAGTTAATTGTTGAGACAGCTAGATCTATGCTTAATGAGAAGAAATTACCTAACTATCTATGGGCAGAGAGTGTTTCTATTGGCACCTATCTCATAAACAGGTTACCATCAAAGTCACTTGATGGTATGACACCATATGAAGCATGGCATGGTAAGAGACCATCATTGGATCACTGCAAAATTTTTGGATGTGTAGCATATGTACACATTCCTTCACAGGTAAGAGGAAAGCTAGATCCAAAGGCTGAAAAATGTATTTTCATTGGATATGATTTAAATCAAAAAGGTTACAGGTTTTATAACCCTACCAATAAGGGATTTATGGTAAGCAGAGATGTGATCTTTGATGAGAATGATTCTTGGTATGAGAATGAATGCAAGAAGGTCAAACCACCCTATGATTTGGAAGAAGAATTTCCAAAACTTAGAAAGGAGGAACCTACTCAGGATGGAGAGTCAAGTTTAGATGATGAAGATACAATTAACCTTGAAGAATTCAAGGCATGGAAGTCCAAAGGCAAAATGAATATGAAGAAGCTTGAGGACATATTAGAATCTTTAACTCAATCAATCAGAAGGTCTCAAAGAGAAAGCAGAAAACCTATCAGATATGGGTATGATACATCTCTTGTTACTAAACATTCAATTTATCTTGCAAAGGATTTGTCAAATGAAGAATCAGGTTCATATGAAGAAGCAATCACCAAGTCAGAATGGAAAGAAGCTATGGATGAGGAGATTGAAGCACTCAAGGAGAGTGATACATGGGAATTAGTACCCAAGAAGGACTCCATGAAGGTAATAGGATCCAGATGGATCTATAAATTGAAAAGAAATTCTGATGGCACAATTAACAGGTACAAGGCCAGATTGGTAGCCAAGGGTTTTGCACAAACCTAAGGCATTGACTATGAAGAGACATTTTCTCCTGTGGCCAAGATGCCAACAATCAGAGTGTTGGTGAATGTGGCTGCATCAAAGAATTGGAACATGTACCAATTGGATGTCAAGAATGCTTTCTTGAATGGATGGATCTCAGAAGAGGTTTATATGTCACAACCTCCTGGCTATGAAGACCCTAAGAAGGTAACTTATGTTTGCAAATTAAAGAAGGCTTTATATGGATTGAAGCACGCGCCTAGGGCATGGAATTACAGGCTAACTACATACCTCCAAGACCAAGGTTTTGTCATGAGTAAGGCTGACACTTCTCTGTTCATTAAGAGAAGTAATTCGGACGTAATCTATCTTTGTGTTTATGTTGATGACATCATCATTACAGGCAATGATGTCAATGGAATCAGAAGCATCAAAAGCCAGATGATGAAGGAATTCAAGATCAATGATCTTGGATTATTGAAGTATTTTTTGGGACTTGAATTAGTCTACACTAATTCAAGGATATACATTACTCAGAAGAAGTATGTGCAAGACATGTTGAAGAAATTTCACTTGCAAGATGCTAAAGCAGCTAGCACTCCAATGGAGGTGAACCTAAAGCTAAATGCTCATGAAGGTGATGAAGTCCAAGACATTACAAGTTATCAAAGTATGGTGGGTAGCTTGAACTATGCTACCTTAACTAGAATTGATATTGCATATGGAGTTAGTGTGCTAAGTCAATTCATGCACAAACCAAGGATACCTCACTTAGAGGCTGCAAAAAGGATCTTGAAGTATCTCAAGGGTACACAGAACCATGGTTTATACTTTCCTTACACTTCAGATATTGATATAAAAGTCTATTCAGATGCAGATTGGGCAGGATGCAAGGATGATAGAAGAAGCACTTCTGAATACATTTCTTTTGCAGGTGACAAACCAATTTCATGGTCTGCAAAGAAGCAACCAACTGTTGCATTGTCTTCTATAGAAGCAGAGTATAGAGGGCTAGCTAATGCCACTCAAGAAGCAATTTGGATTAAGCTTTTGTACACAGAATTGGGCTTATATTCTAGGCCTCCAATTATCTTTGGAGATAATACAAGTTCTCTTCACCTCGTGCTCACTGATTGTCTACTCCAAAGTCTGTCAACTTGTCAAGGGCATATCTCAGCCAATACTCCACCAAATTCAGTGATTCAAAGGTTGTTGGATTCATCTCAAAGTCATCTACATGCGGACAAATTTTGAAGTGATTTAATTCAGCCAATTCAGAGAAATCGTCGTCGAGGTGCTCACTGGTCTATCTCTACTACAGTCCTAAAAAGTCGGGGGTATACCAAATCTTGCTAAATTAATTTCTCTTAGCATAGTTCATTATTTTACATCATTCCACTTGCAAATGTTAGATTACTAAGCTAATTGAATACCCCTAGAAGGAATTTTATCAATTGCTACTGTGCAGGTCACACTGAGCAAAACATTGAGCAGGTGTCAAGACCAAAATAGAAGGTTTTCTTGACTTGGTGACTTCCAAAGTTATCTGTTTTGATTCAATCATTACACACTTCATTTCCAAAGGACATAGGGCATTTCTTGGTGTCATTGGAAAGCTAAGGGAGTCTACTAATCAAGTCTGAAGCTAAAGAGGGCTGGTACAAAGCAGGTTTTAGCAGTACCTACTCAATCTCTTGGATCATCCATCCATCTTTCCCAACAACTTTGACAGCATGTAGCTTACTTCAAGCTGAATCTAACAAGCTTTGAATCACTGAATTTGGTGAAGAATGACCGAGATATGCCCTTGACAAGTTGACAGACTTTTGAGTAGACTAACAGAGAACTCAAAGATGGATAATGTGAATGTATGTATTAATGAACATTTGTATACAACTCCCTTGGCATGAATATCATTGCCAAAATGGTGTAGAGAGGTGTGGGCTAGACTGTAGACCTCACACACACTCAAAAATTAGTAATGCTAGGCTCGGGAGTGCTCTCTCTTACCCGCGACTTTTCATGTCCATTTTTATAAGGAATGAGTAAAAATTTGAATTCAAATTCAAACTTTTGGCTCCCTATGATCAAGCTCCTAAATGCTTGGAGATATTTTTTCAATCAAACAACTAATTTTTCCATGAATCCTTTTCGTGGGTGATTACAAGAGATTCCAAGTCAATTTGACTTTTACAATGAGGTGAAGTGGTAATTAACCACTAGCAATGATTCCTATGCTTCTTCACATATGTAAGATCTTCAAGATATCTTTCAAGCCAAATGTGTAGGCTTGTGATTTACACCAACAACTCCCCCTCAAGCCAAACATTTTGGCTTAAGTCTTCATCTTCGACCTTCAAGTATATCCTTCAATCCAATCATGGATTTGAATGTGCAAAGTTTGGTTCCATCCAAAGCTTTAGTCAACAAGTCTGCACATTGCATGTTGGTTGAAACATAGGTTAGTTGAATGTCCTTGCTTATCAATTTCTCTCTCACATAATGGTAATGGACCTATATGTGTTTGGTCCTAGCATGATAAATAGGATTAGCTGCAAGGTGAAGAGAACTTGTATTATCTCTTAAGATAATTGGTGACCTAGTGTATAATCCCAATTCTGTACACAAAAGCTTAATCCATATTGCTTCTTGTGTGGCATTAGCCAGCCCTCTATACTCTGCCTCTGTGGAAGACAAATCAATAGTAGGTTGCTTCTTTGAAGACCATGAAATTGGTTTGTCACCTACAAAAGAAATATATGGAGAAGTGCTCCTTCTATCATCCTTGCATCCTGCCCAATCTGCATCTGAATAAATTTTGATATCAATATCTGAAGTGTAGGGGAAATACAAACCATGGTTCTGTGTACCCTTGAGATACTTCAAGATTCTCTTGGTAGCCTCTAAGTGAGGTATCCTTGGCTTGTGCATAAAATGACTTAGCATACTAACTCCATATGCAATATCTATCCTTGTTAAGGTAGCATAGTTCAAACTACCCACCATACTTTGATAACCTGTAATGTCTTTGACTTCATCACCTTCATGGGCACTTAGTTTGAGGTTTACCTCCATTGGTGTGCTTGCTACTTTGGCATCCTGCAAGTGAAACTTCTTCAATATGTCCTGTATATACTTTTTCTGAGTAATATATATCCCTGAATTAGTGTAGACTAATTCAAGTCCCAAAAAATATTTCAATAGACCAAGATCATTGATCTTGAACTGCTTCATTTGACTTTTGATATATCTGATTCCATTGACATCATTACCTGTAATGATGATGTCATCAACATAAACACAAAGTTATATTACCTCTGAATTACTTCTCTTAATGAACAGAGAAGTATCTGCCTTACTCATGACAAATCCTTGGTCTTGGAGGTATGTAGTTAACTGTAATTCCATGCCCTAGGTGCCTACTTCAATCCATACAAAGACTTTTTTAATTTGCAAACATATGTTACCTTCTTAGGGTCCTCATAGCAAGGAGGTTGTGACATATATACCTCCTCTGAAATCCATCCATTCAAGAAAGCATTCTTGACATCCAATTGGTACATATTCCAATTTTTTGATGCAGCCACACTTACCAACACTCTAATGGTTGGCATCTTGGCCACAGGTGAGAATGTCTCCTCATAGTCAATGCCTTGGGTTTGTGCAAAACCCTTGGCTACCAATCTGGCTTTGTACCTATTAATTGTGCCATCAGAATTTTTCTTTTAAGTTTGTAGATCCATCTGGATCCTATTACCATGTGTCACACTCTCTTTGAGTGCTTCAATCTCCTCATCCATAGCTTCTTTCCATTCTGATTTGGTTATTGCTTCTTCATATGATCCTGGTTCTTCATTTGACAAATCTTTGGCAAGATAAACAGAATGTTTAGTAACAAGAGATGTATCATACCCATATCTGATAGGTTTTTTGCTTTCTCTTTGTGATCTTCTAAATGGTTGAGTTGAAGATTCAGGTATGTCTTCAAGCTTCTTCATCTTCATTTTGCCTTTGGACTTCCATGCTTTGAATTCTTCAAGGTTGATAGTATCTTCATCAACTGAACTTGAGGCTTCATTCTGAGTAGGTTCCTCCTTTGAAAGACTTGGAAATTCCTCTTCCAAATCATAGGGTAACTTAACCTTCCTGCATTCATTCTCATACCAAGAATCATTTTCATCAAAGACAACATCTCTCCTTACCATGAATCCCTTATTGATAGGATTATAAAACCTGTAACCTTTCTGATTTAGATCATACCCAATAAGGATGCATTTTTCAGCCTTTGGGTCTAGCTTAC
>CM035436.1:27285601-27290601 GCA_020310875.1 Ceratopteris richardii | reverse complement strand
ACCGCTTGTATTGATCTGTGTTTTTTTTGCATAGAGTGCCATGAAGCTCTAAGCATGAGTTTTTGAGCATTTCTTTGACCAATCTTGTAATCATCTTATTTGAATCAAGAAGTGGATGGTCTTCTTTAGTCATTTGTTGTTGATGTTTTCTAGAGTATGTACGACTCTGTGCAATTATTTACCTCTGCGTGCTCAGAAATGTTAAAGGGTATACTTCCCTAAAGAGAACCCCCCTTGAGTAGGCGACGTACTGGATGTATTTATCCTCTACTCTTGATAAAAGTGAACACCCCACTACCTCCTCTAGAGTTTGGCACGCACGGTGGGACCTTTGCATTTCTGTGAGAGGTATTTTTTCCCTATTACATTGCAAGTAGGTACATGACCCATACATGAGCAGATAAGGAGTCTCTTTGTGTTCGGAGGAGCCTTAACAAGTTAGCCATAACCACGACTAGTGAGTCTATCTCCCCTCTGCCCTCCCTAAATTTATCTATTGATTTGGGTGCGACACCATTGTCAAAAGAGTGGTATAGGAGAACCTTAGACTTCTCCTCAGATACGTCCGAAGAAACACCAGTACAAATGGAGGATCTCTCTCATTTGCTCTCTAGATTAAACATCAAATTCCCTACCTTCAAGGGACAAGCTTATGAGGATGCTGATGATCATGTGAGGAGATTCATCTCTTTATGCCGTGGATGAGGTCTGCAGAATAGACAGGACGCAATGCTGGCACTCTTTCCATCCACATTGGAGGGTCTTGCAGATAAATGGTATAGTCAATATGCAGATGGCCATTTCACTACATGGGAGGCTCTGAAGGCGGCATTCTCATAGACATTCCGACCAAGTGATTCCTCAGAAAGAGCTCTAGATCAGCTAGAGAACTTGAAGCTGAGATCAGGTGAATCTTTTCATGAACTTCACACTAGAACAAAAGCACTTGTTGCACGTCTGCCACATGCTCCAGGTGACTTCTTAGTTGAAAAGTGGATAGAAAAAGCTCTGCCCAGGTCATCTTAGCAGAAGCTTCGTGAGTCTCTTAGATTGGATGCAACCCTCAATGATTTTGTTGCAGCGGCATCACGCATAGAAGAAGCAAGGCAACATTTTGAAGAGGATACACAAAGAAATTATGCTGCAGACCTGGATCCTATTGTGCAACTGAGGAAGGAACTGGAGGCATTGAAAATGCAACAAAATCAACAAGAAGAGAAGGTCTTGCCACCACTGCGTTGCACTGATGATGAAGTAGCCCAACTTCGCCGTGAGTTAGAAGATTTGAAGACCACTCAAGATATAAGGAGACAAATTTGGTGTACAATCTGTAACAACAATGGACACTCCAATGCTAATTGCCCTATTAAGGTAAGCTGTCAATTTTGTGGAAAGGATGGTCATGAAGCCAGAGATTGCTACTACCTCAAGGGTACACAACATAGAGGTAACCCTCAAAATTTGGATTCATATTATGCTAGTACTTGAAATACATCAAATAGAGAGGAGAATCGGCCTCCAAAACCTAGATATGATAGACCTCTGATGTGCTATCGTTGTGGTGAGTACGGCCACATGCAAAATAGGTGTTCCCTCCCAGAAGATGCACCTCCTTGGCAACATTGTCCAGAGGCCAAGGATCATTATACCAAAGATTGCCCAAGAGGTCTTCCTGCTCCAATCCACATGATTGCAGTCTCTCCACAAGAAGAAGGTATGACCACCCAGTCTTATGCCGTTTCATCCTCTGCAATGCCCATGATGACTAGAGCTAGGCAAGCAGCAGCAATCCTTAGCGAGGAACAACAAGGATTTCATAGGGAGGAACAACAAGGATTTCATGATAAAGAGGAAGAAAAGAAGTCTGGATGGAAGGACCAAGCAGAAATTGAAGGAGCTTATGAAAAGATGGCTACTTCTCTAAGGAGCCAACCAACAAATTTTCAAGAAGACACTCATAAGGTAGACATTGAGCAGATCTTGAAAGGTATTCATCACAAGGTTAGTTTGTATGAACTTATCAAAATGGATTCAAAAAAAAGAAGTGACTTACTAAAGATTATACACTCTGCTCACTTGGTCCAATCACCTAGTATAGATGGTTTCATGGTTGATTTTCCCCCTGCACCCTTAGCAGACTACCAAAGCTCGAGATTGTCTGTTTGTATAAAGGATGAAACTCTCACAGGTGTGATCATAGATGGAGACTCTGGTATCAATTTAATGCCAGATTTTACAATGAAGAAACTGAAATTGAACCCCACCAAGTTGGAACCATTCACGGTTACATTAGCAGATCAACATCGGGTTGCACCACTTGGCATTATTGAAAAGGTACTGATGGTAGTACAGGGTTGCAACTTTGTTCTAGATTTTTTTGTTATTGCACTTCCACAGGAGACTTCTTACCCTTTACTCCTGGGGAGACCTTGGCTGAGATAAGCAAAAGCTTTGCAAGATTGGGGGAAAAACAAATTATGGATTTCAACAAGCACCAATAGCCAACTGCAACTACATTTGGAAGAAGGATTCGACTCAGGAAAAACCACTGGATATACTATGGACACTCAGGTAATGCCCTCTCTACCCCAAGAGGATGATACATTGTTAAATTGGATGATGGGAAGTGCAGAGTGTTGCATAGTGGAGATCAATGAAATTGAGGAAGAAGTTGCAGATAAGGTAATTACAGGAAAGGGCAATGAAGACCACAAGGTGTTGGAGAATGAGCAATTGCAGGAAAATACAAGCTTTGAAGAGGCAACCAATATAAAAGTATCGGAGGTGGAAGGTTATGAACCTAAGAGCAGAGAAGATCTTCCTTTTGCAGATATACCTCAAGGATGGATAGAAGAACATGTTGCAGAATATAAATTAAAATTCACTCCTGCATATAGTGGAGATGATTTCTCAAACAAGACCAGTCCTGAAACATTGGTTCAAGAAGTAAATTTAGGGGATGAAGGGAACCCTCAAGTAGTCCACTTAGCATCCTGGTTGTGGCATTATCCTCCTTTACTACAGAAGGTAACTTCTTTGCTTTTTGCCTATAAAAGTGTCTTTGCATGGTCCTACAAAGATCTAATAGGGATACCAGAGGAGCTTGGATTACATCGGATACCCTTAGTTGAGGGAGCCGCACTTGCAAGAAGTAGACCATATCGACTCAATCCGAAGTATGCAGAGGCAGTAAAAGCAGAAACTATAAAACTGGAAGAAGCAGGTATAATTTTTCCAGTAGAACATTCCAGGTGGCTTTCTTCTATGGTTATTGTGCCCAAGAAAAATAGTGGAAAAATAAGAGTCTGTGTGATTTTCGTGTTTTGAATAAAGTGACTATTCAAGATGGATTTCCTCAGCCCTTCACAGAGCAAGTACTTGAGGAAGTAGCTGGTCACACTTTGTGTAGTTTCTTGGATGGGTTTAGTGGCTACAATCAGATAGTGATCCATCCTGATGATAGGGACAAAACAGCCTTTGTTACTCCCTGGGGCATTTATGTCTATACTCGCATGGCTTTTGGTTTGAAGAATGCACCAGCTTCATTTAATAGAACGATGTATCTGATATTGGGCAAATGGTTAACAACATTTCTACGCATTTTCATGGATGACTTTTCAGTATTTTCAGGTACAGATAAAAGAGCAGCAGTTCAAGATTTCCATGACCATTTGGAAAATCTAAAAGAAATTTTTCAGCAATGTCTCAAAACAGGTTTGAAATTGAATCCTGATAAATGTCACTTTTTGGTCACCAAGGGTACTCTTCTTGTTCACATAGTATCTGATGAAGGTATAACTGTTGACCTTGCAAAGGTTACGACTATTCCTTCCATGCCAATTCCACAAAGGCCAAATGAAGTGCAAAGTTTCTTGGGCCATGCAAGATATCACAGAAGATTCATTCGGATGTATTCGGAAATTGCTAAGCCCTTGTCAAGACTTACCAGTAAAAAGGTCCCTTTTTCATGGAGTGTTGAAGCTGACAAAGCATTTTGTGAACTAAAGTTGAGGCTATGTACTGCTCCACTTTTAAGTGTTCCTAATTGGTCATTGGAATTTCATGTGCATACAGATGCTAGTCTTCATGCTGTTGGTGCAGTTCTAGCTCAACCATCATCACATAAGGTTGATAGACCTATCTCTTATGCCAGCAGACTACTCAACCAAGCTGAAAGGAATTACAGTACGACGGAAAGAGAAGGTTTGGCTATCGTATTTGCTCTTCAAAAGTTCTGACATTATCTCCTTGGTGTACATTTTATAGTTATATCTGATCATCAGCCCTTGAAGTATTTGATAAACAAACCTTGAGTAGCTAGAAGGATTTGGAGATGGTTACTCCTATTTCAAGAATTTAATTTTGATATTCATATTAAGCCAGGAAAAGAGCATTACATGGCAAATCAAGTGTCCAGGACTGCAATGAGCGAAAAGGCAACAGGTATTAATGATGAACTGGTGGATAGCAATCTTTTTCTAGTAGCAATTCAGACAGGTTGGTATGACAAAATTCTCCATGTTCTTACTACTGGAAAGATCCCAGAACATTGACACCTGTAGAAAAGAGAAGATTGCTCCTGAAAACCAAAGCATCTTCTCTTATAAATGGAAATTTATATAAATACTGTCAGGATGATATCTTGAGAAGGTGTGTCTATCCAGAGGAGGTAAATCTTTTGCTAGAGGCTGCACACAGTGAAGGACATCTAAAGGGGGAAGAATTGGCTCATAAAATCATCCACAAAGGTCTATGGTGGCCTCATATTCACAAGGATGCAATCAAGTTTGCTAAGGAATGCCACATCTGCCAGAGGTGTGCCCCCGCGCCAACCAGGATGAACTTCCAACCATTAGTCAAATCTATAGGATGGCTCCCATTTGAACGATGGGGTCCTTATTTCATAGGACCAATTAGTCCAACTGGTCAACCAGGGGGTAAAAGGTATATTTTGATGGCCACATGTTATGCCACTAAGTGGATAGAAGCTAAAGCTACTG
>CM035436.1:27255601-27280601 GCA_020310875.1 Ceratopteris richardii | reverse complement strand
AAGAAATCTTTGTAGGTAGAAATGGTGCTTTGTATGCCTCTATGACCCATGTAAGATGGTTCATGCACTTCTTTGATGAAAAATCTTTAAAAGCTTGAGTTATGCATAATCTATGTTGAAAATAAAGAAAACCATTATGAAATGTATAATGTTCAGCAGATAAAGATGCACCATTGTTGAAGTCATGCCATGCACATGAAAAATACAAATCAGATGCATAAGTGGAAACTATTTCTTGTAAAGAATGTATTTGGATGGCAGAAATATTATGCATAACAACATAATGTGAAGCAAATCAGCTAAGAGAATCAACTACAACATTAGCTTTACCAGGCTAATACTGGATCAGGGGTTGAAAAAATTGAATGAATGATGCCCATTTAAGATGGCGATTAGAGATTAAGGGCTGATTTAATAAATGCTTAATAGCCTGTTGATCAGTTTTGATTAAGACCTCAAAGCCCATAAGATAGTGTTTCCAAATTTGCAAAGCATGCACAACTGCTAACAATTCCTTATCATATGTACTATAATTCTTTTCTGAGGGCTTAAGCTTCCTACTCTCAAATGCAATAGGATGATCATTTTGCATCAAAACTACACTTGTCCCTGAACCACTAGCATTAGTAACAACATGAAAGGGTTGTGAAAAATTAGGTAATTGTAAAACAGGTGCATGTGAAAGCGCATGTTTGAGTTTTTCAAAGGATTGTTGTTGGGTAAGTCCCGATGCAAATTTTATTTTCTTTTTCAATAACAAGGTAAGGGGAAATGCTAAATAAGAAAAAATTTGAACAAATTTCCTCTAGAAACTAGCAAATCCAAGAAAAGAATGAACATCGTTGACTAATTGTGGTATACACTACAACATATCCAGGGTATACCGAGGCATTTATCGAGGAAAATAAACGGGCATAATTTTTCCGCAACGTCGGTATCACAGTCGGTATGCACATCGAAAACATAACGCCGGTATAGGCATCGGTATAGTCACTGGTATAGGCATCGGTATGGGCGTCGGTATATGCATCGGTAATATCGACACTTATATCGATGCCCATACCGATGACTGTGCTAGTTGTACCGACACCCATACCAACGACTCTACTGCGTGTACCGATGCTTATACCGACGACTATATCTACACAAATATTTTTGGGCACAATGTGTTGTCTTTTGCTACAACATGATGTTGTTTAGCAAAAGACAATACACTCTACCCAACTCTAAACCGAGTACATGTGATATGTACTCTAATCGCAACCAAAATATGATTTTATATGAGCAAAAATGAACCATGAATCATGTATAAAAATTTTTATATTCCATAAATGAAGGATGTACAAGAGTGTGGCAAAGCACTTCCATATAGGAACCGAATACAAAATGTGACAAAGAACTTCCATATAGGAATCGAATACAAAATTATGGTACATCATTGCTACATAGGAGTGTAATAAAAAATTGTGGCAATGTGACAAAGCACTTCCATATAGGAATCAAATACAAAATTATGGTACGTCATTGCCACATAGGAGTGTAATACAAAATTGTGGCAAAGCAATACCATACATATATGCAAGGGGATCAAAACATTTACACCAATCCTGCAACAAAGCATATGTGTAAAATGAGACAAATTGACATGACACTTATAAACAACAACTAAAAATATGAAACCAAGCTATAAGTTTACCTAATCATAGATTCTCCCACGAAATGATTGCACTGCGTCCCTCTAAGTCCTGCAACAGTGCAGCCAATCCATGACGATATCCTTTCCGTTCGCGTCAGAGGACGACCCACTCCCAACTCCTATAATAAATATGCAAAATGTTAGATGAACATACATGATGTGCTTAACACAAACAAATTTAATAATTAAAATGATACTTACAAATTGGTAGCACATACTGACGTATCCACCGCTACCTAAATGCGACGTTCCAATTGTATCTAAACATGTGGCTGCCACATCTCAATGTTGACGATATTCATCAAAAGTATGTTGCTACTAATCTTGAATCGATTCCCACTCAACATCTAACCATACAGGCTTCGATAAGCCTGCTCTAAAAGCATCCCCAACTTCGGACCGCCGATGAGACATCACCTCGTGTGCCATATGTTGAATCCATTCCGAACTCACAATAGGATGCCTAGGTGTGGCCGTTACTCTTCATATATCGATTGTGTGATATAATTTTTGGAATCCTAATCCTATTCACTCCATTTTAACATTACAGAATGTCCAAACTCTATGGAGCAAAGCTGTCGAATGCACTGACGCATGGACTTTTGTTGAAACAAACCAATCACAAATTGGTGAGTACAAAGAGCTTGAAGCAAGCTTATGATCAGATTGAAGTGGAAGAATACACTTGAGAAAGTGAAGAGATCTCAGAAGTGAAGTTTGTATACATATGTACATTACACGTGGAAATTCTTATAATCTGAGTATAGATATTCCTTAGGATGATAAGGAGTAATGTAATAGACGTGGGATAAGTATAAAACCATATTTATATAAGTCAATGATGTAAAGAAATAAGTGTGAGAGTCATTAGAAGACAAGTGTCATAGAGATAGATGTGAGGAGAGTCATATTCAAGAAATAGCGATGAGTATTTCGTAGATTTCTCTCATCCTGATCGTGTGGATCAAAAATCCTTTTGTACACATCTAATTTAGAAGCTACTGAAGCTATGTTCAAAGTTTCATGGTCAAATTCCTCTCATGCTATGAGTATGATCAATAGGAACATGTGTATGTAAAGTTTGTAGAAAAACTTCTTAGAGTAGTGCACTTTTTTGTGTCAATGATTTGCTTAGATCTCAATGCACAGTGTAAAGTTTTGGATGAGTGAGCACTTAAAATCTAAGTTAGAAGGTAAGGAAGCTATGGCTAAAAGCATTTAGCAAGAGGGGATCTGTGTTGTGAGAAATCAACTTAAGAATTTGACCATGTCAAAGTCATCATTTCTGGAAGACAGTTTTTGACATACCTTTGATCTTAAGGATCAAATTAAAGTTTTAAGGATTCTTTTGAAGAACTAATGGTTGATATGATTGCGCAAACATAGTGCGGAGATTTGTGCATCATTGGTTTGAAGAAATCTAAAGATATGTGTAGGTATTGAAGTCAGTTTCTGAAGCAGACTTTCTGAAGAAGGAATTTCTTCATTCAGAGAAGTGCTAGTGAAAGTTTTGATAAATGAAGACATTATTTATGTAAAGTTTGATCCATAACTGATATAGAAGTGTTCTTAGATCAGTATAGATCAAACCTTTGGAGATTAAGAAGTCTCCAACAGTGGTATCAGAGCATAAGGTGCAATACAAGTGAAGTAAAGAGTATTGGAAGTTTCGATTGTTGCAGATATTGAAGTTTTTTCAAATTAAAGGAGCATAGGACCAAAGTTTGAAAGAAAACCTAAAGGGGAATCAAGTACGAGTTCAAAGGATCAAGAAGGATTAAAGCCTCATATCCAAGGTACATTCTATTATCATAAATGATAGTAATCGCAGACACATAAGATCAAAGATGGAAGAAAGGTAGATTGATAAGCTAGATAGGGAGAACCATCCAGCTTGGTCTATGAGGATGGAGGCACACCTCAAGAGCAA
The DNA here is from genome assembly GCA_020310875.1 of Ceratopteris richardii. Classification (NCBI taxonomy): domain Eukaryota; kingdom Viridiplantae; phylum Streptophyta; class Polypodiopsida; order Polypodiales; family Pteridaceae; genus Ceratopteris; species Ceratopteris richardii. The sequence goes on along the minus strand of CM035436.1, from coordinate 27,276,975 downwards.
AGATTTAATGGCATTCATTACAGGAGAAGAAGAAAAGCCTGAGTCTGCAGATCCTAGTATTCCAACTAGAGAAGAGCTTGCAGATTTGAAGATCTGGATGAGAAAGCATGGTCAAGCTAGGAGTATCATTTACATGGTTGTAAATGATTATCTTCTACCTCACATCAGAGGTTTAGAAAGTGCAACAGATGTGTGGAATGCCTTAGAAGAGCATTTCCAAAACACAACCAAGTCAAGGAAGTCCTCATTATGGGCAGATTTCACAACTTTCAAGAAGAAGAGTTCACAATCAATTTCTGATTATGTGGCAAGGATGAAGGATATTGCAGATAGCTTGGGAGCTGTAGATGAAGACATTGAAGAGGATAAGTTGGTAAGGCAAATACTTACAGGTCTGCGAGGAGATGAGAAGTGGAAGCCTTTCATATTGTCCATAGAATTGTCACTTGATCACTTTACTCCTGATCTTAATCAATTGATAGGACACATGCTAACTTTTGAGCAGGACATTAAGGGAGACAATGATAGGAGTGCAAGCCAAGCTATGTACTCCATGGACAAGAAAAAGAATGGCAAAGGGAAGCAGTCAACTGATGATGAAGGGACTTCAAGTCAAGCTAACTTTACAAAAGGAAAGATGAATTTCATAGGTAAAGGAAGAGGAGGTAAGAACAAAGATAATACTAAAGCTTGTTGGATTTGTGGAAGAACCAATCATTTGGCAAATGATTGTTGGTATAACAATCAAAATGGAGGAGATAATAATCAGAGTTTTAATCGAAGAGGTAGAGGAGGTAGAAACCAAAGAGGCAACTTCAGAGGAAGAGGTGGTAGGACATCATATGCTAGAGGAGGTGGAAGAAGTTTTCAATCTGAGTCCTACAACAACAATTATTATAATTATGCATCAGATCAAAAGGATGACATGACTCTCATTTGACATGCTTTATTTACTTATGGAAGTCAAAAGATGTGAGTTAGACCTATGGCATAAAAGGCTAGGTCATTTCAATGAGAGAGCCATAAAGGAAATGTCCAGGAATGATGTAGTGCTTTGTTTGCCAAGTGTTGAAGGGCAACACATGGTGTACAAGTGTGAAGCTTGTCAATTAGGTAAAGCACAAAAAAGTTCTTACAACAAATCAGGATACAAGTATTCAAACATGCTTGAGTTAGTTCATACAGATGTGTGGGGTCCTTCAAGGGACTATAGCATAAATGGATCCAGATATTATGTGTTGTTTGTTGATGATGCAACCAGATGGATTACTTTATATGTAATCAAGGACAAATCAGAAGTGTTCAAGACATTCAAGCATTATCATGCTTATGCAGAAAGAATTACAGAACAAAAGCTCAAGAGGTTGAGATCAGATGGAGGGGAGAGTATTTTTCTAAAGAGTTTGATGATTATTTGTGGAATGCAGGTATAAAAAGAGAAGTAACTTGCAGGTACTCCCCTCAACAAAATGGAGTTGCAGAAAGAAGAAATAGAACTCTTGTAGAGTTTGCAAGAGCAATGATGAAGGAAAAGAATTATCCAAATTACTTATGGGCAGAAGCTATCAACACTGCAACATATCTTGTGAATAGATTACCTTGTAAAACTTTGGATGGAAGAACTCCTTAAGAAGCATGGTGGGGTAAGAAACCTACTCTTGATCATTGTAAGGTATTTGGATGTTTAGCATATGCTTATGTTCCTTCACAATTGAGACATAAGCTAGAACCCAAAGTAGAGAAGTATGTGTTTATTGGGTATGATGATAGACAGATGGGTTACAGATTATGGAGTCCATCCACAAAGCAATTTCTTGTTACCAAAGATGTTACATTTGATGAGGAATGTACATGGTATACAGGGTCAACAAATGAGTATGCAGATGTTGAAGAAATACAAAGGAAAGGGAAGGCAAAAGTAAATATGTATGAGCAAGATATTGATGATGTTGACTATAAAAGTAAATTGCAGGATAATGTTGAAGATGGGCCAAGATTTGATCCAGAATCAAATGTGGCTGAGACTTCAAGAAGTGCAGAGGTCAGAAGATCCTCAAGGGAAAGAAAAGAGCCTATCAGGTATAGCTATGATACACCTTTTCTAACAACAAAAGATTATGCTTACATTGTGAAGACAGAAGAGGATCTAATCACATATGAAGAAGCTAAAGGAAAACAGAATTGGGAGAAGGCAATGCAAGAAGAGTATGATGCTCTACTTGAAAATGAAACATGGGAATTGGTGCCAAGACCAAAGAATCAGAAAGTCATTGGATGTAAGTGGGTGTATAAAACAAAAAGATTTGTAGATGGTAATGTGTCTAGATACAAGGCTAGACTTGTGGTCAAAGGTTATGCCCAAACTTATGGGGTAGATTATGATGAAACCTTTAGTCTTGTTGCTAAGATGTCTATAATTAGATCATTGATTGCTATTGCTACTTGTAAAGGATGGAAGCTATCACAATTAGATGTGAAGAATGCATTTCTGAATGGATATATTGCATATGAAGTGTACATGGAGCAACCAGAAGGTTTCATGGATTCAATTGGATCAGATTATGTGTGTAAGCTCAAGAGAGCTTTGTATGGGTTGAAGCAGGCCCCAAGAGCATGGAATTACAGGCTTGTTAAGTTCTTGAATGAATGTGGATTGCAGGCATCAAAGGCAGATAGTAGCTTTCTAGTGAAGGCAAGTGAAAATGGATACATATACATGTGTATGTATGTTGATGATATTATTGTCACAGGTACAGATGCTCAAGGAATCAATGAGCTTAAGAAACAAATAGAGGAGTTTAAGATAAGTGATTTGGGAAACTTATCTTATTTCTTAGGAATGCAGATTGTATATACTCAACATGGAGTATATGTTACACAAGAGAGGTACTTGAGAAATATTCTGGTCAAATTCAACATGGAGGATTGCAAGCCTTCAAGTACACCATTGGAGGTGAATCATAAATTGAGCAGGTATGGAGGTGAAGAGTTTAATGATATGAAGAAATATCAGAGTTTGGTAGGTAGTTTAATCTATGCTACTTTGACAAGTCCAGATCTATCATATGCACTAGGTGTGTTATCACAATTTATGCATTGTCCAAAGAAGACTCATTGGATTGCAGCTCAAAGGGTACTCAGATATATCAAAGGGACCTTAAGTGAAGGTTTGTATTATGGATTTACTTCTGATACAAGAATCAAAGTGTTTAGTGATGCAGATTGGGCAGGTGATTCAGATGATAGAAGGTCTACTCATGGGTATCTCTGTTATATTGGAGATAAACTAGTTTCTTGGTGCTCAAAGAAGTAACATATAGTTGCTTTGTCATCTACAAAAGCTGAATATAAAGGAATAGTAGAGGCTACAAAAGAAGTGATTTGGTTAAAGACCTTGTTCAAGAGTTTTGGAAGTGATCAGAGTACTCCAATTATTTTTGGAGACAATATGAGTTCATTGTATTTGGCAACTAACCCTGTTTTTGATGCCAGGACTAAGCATATAGAGATTCAGTATCATTTCTTGAGAGAAAAGGTACTTGATAAAGAGATTGAAGTGATGTATACTCCAACAAAAGAGCAAGTTGCAGATATGATGACAAAAAACTTGGATGGAACTAAGCTACAAAGATTCAAGGAGATGGCAGGAGTGAAGAAGAATGGAATAATCACAATTAGTGATTGCGGGGGAGCTGTTGGAACAAACCAATCACCAATTGGTGATTACAAAGAGCTTGAAGCAAGCTTATGATCAGATTGAAGTGGAAGAATACACTTGAGAAAGTGAAGAGATCTCAAAAGTGAAGTTTGTATACATATGTACATTACAGGTGGAAATTCTTATAATCTGAGTATAGATATTCCTTAGGATGACAAGGAGTAATGTAATAGACATGGGATAACTCTAAAACCATATGTATATAAGTCAATGATGTAAAGAAATAAGTGTGAGAGTCATTAGAAGACAAGTGTCATAGAGATAGATGTGAGGAGAGTCATCTTCAGGAAATAGCGATGAGTATTTCGTAGATTTCTCTCAGCCTGATCATGTGGATCAGAAATCCTTTTGTACACATCTGATCTAGAAGCTACTGAAGCTATGTTAAAAGTTTCATGGTCTAATTCCTCTCCTACTGTGAGTATGATCAATAGGAACATGTGTATGTAAAGTCTATAGAAAAACTTCTCAGAGTAGCGCACTTTTTCATGTCAATGATTTGCTTAGATCTCAATGCACAGTGTAAAGTTTTGGATGAGTCAGCACTTAAAATCTAAGCTAGAAGGTAAGGAAGCTATGGCTAAAAGCATTTAGCAAAACGGGATCTGTGCTATGAGAAATCAACTTAAGAAGTTGACCATGTCAAAGTCGTCATTTCTGGAAGACAGTTTTGGACATACCTTTGATCTTAAGGATCAAATTAAAGTTTTAAGGATTCTTTTGAAGATCTAATGGTCGATATGATTGCGCAAAGGTAGTGTGGAGATTTGTGCATCATTGGTATGAAGAATTCTAAAGATATGTGTAGGTATTGAAGTCAGTCTCTAAAGGAGACTTTCTGAAGAAGGAATTTCTTCATTCAGAGAAGTGCTAGTGAAAGTTTTGATAAATGAAGACAATATTTATGTAAAGCTTGATCCATAACTGATATAGAAATGTTCTTAGATCAGTATAGATCAAACCTTTGGAGATTAAGAAGTCCCCAACAACTTTCCTACTGCATCCATGACTTGAGCTCCATTACATATGTGATATATGTTGGAGTCATCATGGTCATGCGCTCCCCAAGGTGTACGTGGAGATCCCATCTGATCGAATGTGGAGATGTTAAAATGCATGTGTATATGCATATGCATGTGTGTATGCATACGCATGTTTGTATGCATATGCAGGTGTGTATGCATATGCATGTGAGAATGCATATGCATGTGAGAATGCATATGCATGTGCGTATGTATATGCATGTGTATGCATATGCAAGTGTGTATGCATATGCATGTGTGTATACATATGCATGTGTGTATGCATATGCATGTGTGTATGCAGGTGCATGTGCGTATGCATATGCATGTGTGTATGCATATGCATGTGTGTATGCATATGCATTTGTATGCATATGCATTTATGTATGTATATGGATTTGTGTATGCATATGCATTGTGTATGTGTGTATGCATATCCATGTGTATGTATATGCATATGCATTTATGTATGTATATGGATTTGTGTATGCATATGCATTGTGTATGTGTGTATGCATATCCATGTGTATGTATATGCATATGCATGTGTGTGTATGCATATGCATGTGTGTATGCATATGCATATGCATGTGTATGCATATGCATGTGTATGCATATGCATGCCTGTGTGTATGCATATGCATGTGTGTATGCATATGCATGTGTGTATGTATATGCATGTGTGTATGCATATGCATGTGTGGGTGCATATGCATGTGTGCATACATATGCATGTGTATGCATATGCATGCGTGTATGCATATGCATGTGTATCCATATGCATGTGTGTATGCATGTGTGTGTATGCATATGCATGTGTGTATGCATATGCATGTGTGTGTATGCATATGTATGTGTGTATGCATATGCATGTGTGTGTATGCATATGCATATGCATGTGTGTATGCATATGCATGTGTGTATACATATGCATTTATGTATGTATATGCATTTGCATGTGTATGTATATGCATTTGCATGTGTATGCATATGCATGTGTGTATGCATATGCATGTGTGTATGTATATCCATGTGTGTATGCATCTGCATGTGTGTATGCATATGTATGTGTGTATGCATATGCATGTGTATGCATATGCATGTGTATGCATATGCATGTGTATGCATATGCATGTGTGTATGCATATGCATGTGTGTATGCATGTGTGTATGCATATGCATGTGTGTGTATGCATATGCATGTGTCTATGCATGTGTGTATGCATATGCATGTGTGTATGTGTGTATCCATATACATTTGTATGCATATGCATTTATGTATGTATATGCATTTGCATGTGTAGGCATATGCATGTGGGTATGCATATGCATGTGTGTGTATATGCATGTCTTTATGCATATGCATGTGTGTATGCAGATGCATGTGTGTATGCAGATGCATGTGTATGCATATGCATGTGTATGCATATGCATGTGTGTATGCATATGCATGTGTGTATGCATATGCATGTGTGTATGCATATGCATGTGTGTATGCATATGCATGTGTGTATGCATATGCATGTGTATGCATATGCATGTGTGTATGCATATGCATGTGTGTATGCATATGCATGTGTGTATGCATATGCATGTGTGTATGCATATGCATGTGTATGCATATGCATGTGTGTGCATATGCATGTGTGTATGCATATGCATGTGTGTATGCATATGCATGTGTGTATGCATATGCATGTAAGTATGCATATGCATGTGTATGCATATCAATGTGTCTATGCATATGCACTTGTATGAATATGCATTTATGTATGTATATGCATTTGTGTATGCATATGCATTGTGTATGTGTGTATGTATATGCATGTGTATGTATATGCATATGCATGCGTGTGTATGCATATGTGTGTGTGTATGTATATGTGTATGTGTATGCATATTTTTGTGTATGCATATGTATGTGTATGCATGTGTATGTGTGTATGCATATGCATGTGTGTATGCATATGCATGTGTGTATGCATGTCTGTATGTTTGTGTGTATGCATATGTGTGTATATGTATATTCATGTGTATGCATATGGATGTGTGTGTATGCATCTGCATGTGTGTATGCATTTGCATGTGTGTATGCATATGCATGTGTGTGTATGCATATGTATGTGTATGCATATGCATGTGTGTCTATGCATATGCATGTGTGTGTATGCATATGTGTATGCATGTGTGTATGTGTGTATTCATATGCATTTGTATGCATATGCATTTATGTATGTATATGCATTTGCATGTGTATGCATATGCATGTGTGTATGCATATGCATGGGTGTATGCATATGGATGTTTGTATGCATATGCATGTGTGTATGCATATGCATGTGTGTATGCGTATGCATGTGTGTATGCATATGCATGTGTATGCATATGCATGTGTATGCATATGCATGTGTATGCATATGCATGTGTATGCATATGCATGTGTATGGATATGCATTTGTGTATGCATATGTATGTGTGTATGCATATGCATGTGTGTATGCATATGCATGTGTGTATGCATATGCATGTGTGTGTATGCATATGTATGTGTGTATGCATATGCATGTGTGTGTATGCATTTGCATGTGTGTGTATGCATATGCATGTGTGTGTATGCATATGCATGTGTGTATGCATATGCATGTGTGTATGCATATGCATGTGTGTATGCATATGCATGTTTGTATGCATATGCATGTGTGTATGCATATGCATGTGATATGCATGTGTGTATGCATATGCATTTGGATGCATATGCATTTGGATGCATATGCATTTGGATGCATATGCATTTATGTATGTATATGCATTTGTGTATGCATATGCATTGTATATTTGTGTATGCAGATGCATGTGTATGTATATGCATATCGATGTGTGTATGTGTATACATTTGTGTATGTGTATGTGTGTATTTGTGTATGCATATGCATGTGTGTATGCATATGCATTTGTGTATGCATGTGTGTATTTGTGTATGCATATGCATGTGTGTATGCATATGCATTTGTGTATGCATGTATTTGTTTATGCATATGTATGTTTGTGTTTATACCTATGTGAGTGTGTATGTATATGTATATGTCTCTCTCTCTCTATGCCAATCAAAAACAAAACAATCACTTACATCGATGTAATTGTTTGAGTCGTTGAAGTGAAAATCCACTTAAAGTTGTCCTTCGTCCAAATTCCAAAGACTTGATCCCAAAATCTCTTGCAAAACTAAAGAGAGAAGATATTAGAAAAGGAAAAACATAAAGAAAGAAAAGAGAGTGTTATAGTATGTGTGATATACTTACCAAAAGTTCAGATCTAGAAAAATAGACGTGTGCTTAGAGAGAGAGAAAGGGAGGGGGAGAGAGAGAGATAGAGAGACAGGGAGAGAGAGAGAGTGACAAATAGAGATATGTTGTTCGCGTGAGCAAACTCAACAGTAGCAGATCTAGTTTCAAAACGCTTGGAATGTTGAATTTTTCTTTCGGGCCCGGTTAAAATAGGGCGTCGGTATGAGTGTCGGTAGTTTCCAGTAATTTACCCATGCTCATATCGATGCTTATACCGACACTCATACCGATGTAGTGTACCGACGCGTACTTTGCCTAGTCGATTTTCCAAAATTTTTCGACGGTCATACCGATGCCGACCTGTGACCATCGGTATGCCGAACGTGAGTATGCCCTTGATATATTGTAGTGGTTGGCCATTCTACTATAACTTTAATCTTTTTTGGATCTACATGCACACCTTCACTTGAAATAACATGTCCTAGATATTCTGGCTTACGTTGCAAGAAGTAACTCTTTTCTAGATTAGCGTAAAGTGTATTCTCTCGTAATAAATGAAAAACTGTTTTAAGATGCTTCTCAAGCTCACTATCATTTTTACTATAAACAAGTATATCGTCAAAAAATACAAGAACAAAAGCTTGGAAATAAAAAAAAATGTTATTCATTATTCTTGTAAATGTAGCAGGTGCATTAGTAAGTCCAAAGGGCATTACCATAAATTCATAATGGCCTGTTTGAGTTCTAAATGTGGTCTTAAAAATATCACTTTGCGTCATGCGAATCTGATGGTATCCTAATTTTAGATCAATTTTACTAAAGACACGAGCTCTTTGTAATTTATATAAAAGATCATCTATTCGAGAAACAAGGTATCCATTCTTTATTGTGATCTTATTAAGGGATCTATAATCATTGCACATTCGATAAGTTTTATTCTTCTTCTCCACTAAGAGAATTGGTGCTCCAAATGGGGAAGAACTAGGCCTTATAAGTCCTTTCTGTAGTAGGTCTTTTACTTGGTTTTCTATTTGCTTTTGGTGTAGTGGGCCATGTCTATAAGGTGCTTTATGAGGAGGAGAACTACGAGGGACTAAATCAATGCTATGGTCAAAGGATCCTCGAGAGGGTGGTAGTTCAGAGCGATACTTAAACATAAAACAATCCTTATAAGTAGTCATAAAAGGTTTATGTGTATCAAGAAGTGTTTGAGTATAATCATTGATGATATTGACAAATACAATGCATGAATTGAATCCCTTCCTAAATGCACGTTTTATTTGGGTATGACTAATCAATGGAAATGGTTGAAAATCATTCCGTGTAGACAAAGTAATGATTTGACCTTTAAATTCAAAACCAAAGGTATGTGTATGGTAGTCAATGTGTGGTTTATAATGATGATAAAAAGGCATACCTAGTATAACATCGTAAGATATCAAAGGTGCAATTAAAAATGTTCATGAATCAATATATGGGCCTATGCTAATCATAACATCTTGCACTTCACATGTAAAATTATAATGATTACCTTGAAATGCATCTTTTACTTTATACAAAGAAGGAAATGTTTTTAATTTATGTTTTTGTACTAACAAATGTGAAATGAAGTCATGTGAACCACCATCGTCATGTAAAATTTTAATGAGTTTGCTGTTTATAGTACGCTACATTGAAAGTAGAGAATGAAGAGAGATACCATTACCCAAGGTACTTAAGTGCTTTTCCAATGATTCCTCTTTCCAAAGAGGAGGAATTTCTTCATTATGGGCCTCCATGTTATGTAATTAAGTTGCAGGGGGTTTCATGTTAAGAGGTCGCAATCGGCACTTCGTTTTTGTATGTCCAGGTTTACCACAATTCTGGCACTTGATTCAGGGTTGCTTTTGTTGGGCATCCATCGCTAAAGTTTGTAGGCTAGGTGGTTTGGTACGTTGGAGAGATGAAGCAACATGTGCAGTTAAGTAATTGGATTGCAGTGGATGAGGAAAACTAGGGTAAGATGGGGCATTAAAAGTATGTTTCATGGGAAGATTTGGTTTGACAAAAAGTGGCCGTTGACATGGTTGTTGTAGAGGAAGTGACTTTGTTATGGACTGGAATTCTTTCTCTGCATCATAGCTGAAAGATATAGCCTCCTTGAGGGTTGTAGGTCATAAGGTGTGAAGCTTAGCTTCGATTCCCACCTCCAAACCATCTTCATATTTCCGCTACAAGCTATCCTTCGGTACATGTTCAAGCATTCGAACCGATAGTCAATTTTTCCAGAACCGCTCCATGTAGGTAGTAACTGTATCTCCCTCCTTCCATGTAAGGGTCATCCATGCACGTCGAACATGTAAATGGTATTGAGGAGGAAGAAAAGAATCCTGCACTTTATCTTGAAAAGCCTTCGACGTTGTTGGACGCTCTATACTATGTGGTAGGACATTCCACCAGAGTTGAGCTTTTCCTACTAAACAGTTAGTGGCAAATTTGACTTTTTCATTTTTAGCATATGTTTCATCAGTATAAAAATCATCAAACTGTGAAAGCCATGAAGGGATAAAAGGGTCGTCCTTCCGGCCATCAAACCGTAAAAACTGGTAATTCTTAACGGCAATCTTGGAATGCGTGCCATCCGACTGGGCACAGACAATAGCTTTGACCATCCTCGTAAGGTTGTCTTCATGAGTTTGCATCTTGTCGAATATCTCATCGCAATGTCGGATCTGATTTTGAGCACCTTGTAATTTGTGTCGCAGGAGCTCCTATTGTTGCTCGAGTGTGACCTCGGGTAGAGGTGATTTGCCGAAATCCTCCATGTTGTTCATAGGGCCAATGACGATGTTGTTCCAAACCCTCCCACCTTGGTGAATCCAATAGTCTTTAATGCCAGTCATACATTAAAATTGGTTCGCGCGTAGCCAACAACTGCCATCGGTCACCAAGGGAGCCTTGGGTGCCAAAGATGCCAAAGTAATGCCTTAGTTATGCCTAAGTTCTATGCCTTAGTGGATGCCTTAGTCCATGCCTTGGAGTAAGCTGAAGGAGTAAACAAAAAATAGAAATGGAAATGGGAAGTCGGAGCCGGAAGCCGGAAGCCAGAATCGAATCAAAATCTGATCGAGAACAGAGAACAGTAAACAAGAAACAGCAAAACACAGATCGATTCGCCAAAACGAACAGAAACAGATCTCGTCGTAGTGACGCAAACCTCGCCATGATACCACTATTATCAGAATCTTGCTCACATGCGCATAGAGGTTGCAAATGTAGAAAACACAAAAAAATAGAGATGCCAAGAGACGAGATTGAATGCACTATTGGGTGCAACCTCCCCCCATGCACTCCGTTTTGATAGTCCACAGAGTGCATGTATTTATAGGAATTTTTTGATTATGTCGAAAAGAGTGGTTACATGAGAGTGGCTTCGAAAAGCATGCGTGAAACTAAATGTTCCTGACTACAGCAGCGTAGCCACAGGATATGCTCATGAATGAATGACTCTCCTCCCAACCATATGCCCCTATATATAGCTCTCTCGAAGGGACTTCCTGCATGGGCAGGTGGATACTAACCATCCAAGTGTTAGCCATGTAACTACATGTGCGCCAAGTGTCCTAGTTAGTGAGAGTTAACTCAAGTGGATGCTTCTAGAAGGTTCTAGAGCTCTTTGGGCAAAACACTCTCCCCATGTACCCCATGGGGGTTGAACCCAAGACCTCCTCCTTCACACCTTTGAGTCTTAACCACTAGGCTAAGTGGATTACTTGGTTACAAGAGTAAATGACCTACCAATAAGTCTAGACTCGAAATCTTTGGCCACACATACGGATGACCAAACGGTGTCCGATTTCAAATCCGTCTGAACTAGTTAGACCCTTAGATCATAGACTTACTTTATTACATTCTTCTCCCCTTGGAAAGTATTTTCATCCTCGAAAATTAAGCTATATATATACTCTAGGAAAACCCTGAGCGTAATGTTCTAAAACTTGAAGAACATGCATCCATTCAATCAGGTTATTTACTTAGAACTTGAAAGTGAAAAACCTTATCATGTTCTAGATCTTGAAGGACATGATCGGTTTATCCACTTAAAACTTGAAAGTAGAAAACATTCTTTATTTGGGACCAACTTAAAACTGGAAAGTTAGAAAATGGCATTGGATTGTGGAGACTTTCTCCCATGTTGAAGTTTCTTCAGTTCCATCCTTCCATTTCACTAAGCACTCTTCATCCAAGTGAGTTCTTGTACGTTTATCTCGGGTGCGAAGTATCCTTTCAGGTTCATGAAGAACTGCTTCACTTACTAGAATAGGAAGTATAACCTGTTGTCCAACTAGATTATCTGAATCTGTCACACTGTTCGTAATTCGACTAACATGGAACACTTAATGAATCCAACTATCATCTATAAGTTGTAATTCATAAGCCCACAAGCCAACTTTCTTGGTGATTGGAAAAGGACTACAATATCTAGGTGACAACTTCACGCATTGTCTAGTCTTGGACTTTTCTGATCTTTCAGGAATACGAAGATAAACTTGATCGCCAACTTGAAAAGTAACATCTCTTCATTTTGGATTGACATAAGCCTTTGCACAATCTTGAGCTTTCTTTAAGTTTTCCTTAGCTAACTTAAGTTTAAAGTTCATGTCCTGAAGGAATTGTTGAGTTGCTTGAACTCGTTCATTTTGAAGTCCCACTGCATATATATGGAGACCTAGGCTGGAACCCATACATCAGCATGAATGGACTAAATTCAGTTGATTAATTCTTGGCACTGTTATAGGCAAACTCAGCTAAAGGAAGATAGTCTTCCCAATTAGTCTGTTTGGAAGTAACATAAGCTATGAGTATGTCTTCCAAAATCTGATTGACTTTCTCTGTGTGTCCATCTGTCTGGGGATGTTCAATTGTACTTAAAATTAGTTTAGTTTCAAGTCTACTAAAGACTGCTCACCAAAAATGACTTGTAGATCGAGCATCTCTATTAGAAATTATGTCTACTGGAAGACCATAGAGTCTATATAGTTGATTTTATGAATATTTTTGCAAGTTTTGGAGTCTTATAAGTAGTCTTGATAGGAATAAACTGAGCAGGTTTAGTCAATTGATCAACTACAACCCAAACTGAATCAAAGCCTTTGTGAGTGCGGGGTAATCCAGAAATGAAATTCATGGAAACACTTTCCCACTTTCCTTCGGAAATTTCCAAAGGATGCAGCAATCCTCCAACTTTAAGTCATTCAAAATTATTGACTTGACATTTATGGAACTTGGATACATAGTTTTGCACATCTCGATGTAAAGTAGGCCAATAAAAATATCATTTAACTAACTAATAAGTTCCATTAATACCAGGATGTCTTGCACTTAGAGAATCATGGCATTCGAAAAGTACTTGATTTTGTATGTCCATCATACTAGGGACACAAACCTTACCTTTATAAAGCAAATATTCATCTTGGAGAAAATAGTGTTTAAACTTTCTCTCAGAAGTACTTGCTTCATTTTTTTCAACTTGTTTAGCTGCTTTCCATGCTCGACTTTAGCTTGGATCTTCTTTGGAGCTTCCTTTCAAAGTTGAAATAAATTCACTTTTGAATTTGTACAAAACTTAGGTTGTTCAACATAAGAATCCGACTTAAGGCATCTGCCATTGCATTGAACTTTCCTTTTCTGTACCTTAGTTCATATCAAAGTCTTGTAACTCTTCTACCCATCTTGCTTTTTTACCTCAGGTCTGGTTTGTTTGCAAACCACTTGATGCTCTCTTGATCAAAGACTATGGTTAACTTTGATCCATACAGGTAATGGCACCATTTCTTCAGAGCATTTATAATAGCAAACATCTCTCGCTCATAGGTAGAGTTGTTTTGTTGAGCAGGACTTAGCTTTCTACTTTCAAAAGCTATTGGTGGACCATCTTTGCTTAGTACTGCTCCTATCGCAAATGAAATTGCATTTGTTTCTAATTGGAAAGGCTTGTTTGGATCTACGATTTGTAGAACCGAGGCGGAAGCTAAAGAAAGTTTAAGTTCTTGAAAACTCTTTGCTTGTTTCTCTTTCCAATTTATCTTCTGATGCTTCCCTTTGAGTTGATCCCTCAAAGGTACTACAATCTTGGCATATCCAGCCACAAACTTTTAATAATATCCTGCCAATTTGAGAAAACTTTATAGTTCTCAAATCGTCTTGGACTCAGGCCATGGAATCGCTTGGACCTTTTCAGGGTCAACTTTGTTTCCTTCCGCAGAAATAATATGGCCTAAATACCTTACTTTTGGGGTAAAGAATTCACATTTTGACTCTTTACCATAAAGTTTATTATCGCGAAAAAGTTGAAAAGCTTTTTCCAAGTGCTCTAAGTGAGTTTCATGATCTTTATTGTAGATCAAAATATCGTCGAGAGAATCTACAACAAATTTTCCCAACTATGGCTTAAGCACTTGATTAATTAAATTAATTAATGTTGCGGGTGCATTTTTCAACCCGAACGGCATCACCAAAAACTCGTAGTGACCATACTTTGTTCGAAAGGCTGTCTTGGGAATATCATCATCTTTGATTCTAACCTAATGATAACCTTGGCATAAATCAATCTTAGAAAAGACTTTAGCCCCCTTTAAACTATTGAAAATATCTTTGATTAGTGGCATGGGATAGTTGTTCTTTACTGTAAGATTATTTAACGTCCTCTAATCTACGCACAACCTCATACTTCCATCTTTCTTTTTTACTAGAAGGATGGGTCGTGCCCAAGGAGACTAGCTTGGGCAGATAAATCCTTTATCCAAATAGTCTTGAATCTGATTCTCAACTTCATGATTCTAGACATAGGGGAGGTAGTATGGGTTTTGAGATTTTGGCTTGGTTCCCAAAAACAAATCTATACTGTGATTGATGTTTCCATGAGAGGATGGCAAGCTGTGGGGTAGTTCCTTAGGGAACACATTTTTAAACTCCTTCATTAAATTGTTAAATTTAGTATGAACTTCACGAGGAATAAAAGACGGGACATAAGAAACTTGCTTTGTATTATGTATATTCATTACATCCGTGCCAAGGACAAGAAAAGCTTGAGTCTTGGCTTCCATATTTACAAGTTTCTTAAGTTCAGTATATGAAATCAAAGGGATACTTGGAACATCATGCTCGCCCTTGATTTTATACACTACACCATCACGCTGGAATTCCAAAGTGTTAGTAAAATAACATCTGGTCAATGAAGCTCCTAGACTCCATAGCCACTCTCTCCCTAATACCAGATCTACCATGTCCATGTTCATTATTTGGAAGTCCAAAGTGTCTTTAAATCCTTCGAGTTCTAGTTCCAGATTAGATATCTTTGTGTCCCAAACATGGGTGTCTTGACCGTGCATCATGGAAACAATGTATTTATGAGGAGATGGTTTCTAAGGAAGAGCTAGTTTTTTCACTAACGCATAATTACTAAAATTATGCGTAGCAGAGTCACCCACCATTATCTGGATGGTGTGCCCTTTGACACCAAATCATGTGGACCAAACTCTTGAGGTTGCCACATATTTTTGGAGATCTGGCATTTATGGGTACTATCGCAGTGCATTATCTAAACCTTCTTTGCACTTGAATTTGTATCCAAGTCCAAAGTTTGAATCAGATGTATTTGTTGCTTACCCTTTCCCTTACTTTCTCTTCCAACTGGATAGGCACGACTACGATGTCCTAGCTTGAGACACTTAAAGCACAAATTTTCCTTTTGCGCTTTAACATGATCTTTTGGAGAAAGTACGTGTCTAAAAATACGAGGTTTTTTAGACACCCTTTGATTCGATCTTGCCCCTTTGCCCTTGCGCTTAATGTTATTCTTTTGGGAATAACTATTTTCTTTCGGTACATCCAGACGTGAGTTATCCTCATAAATCTGGGAAACCTTAATCGCCTCTTCTAGGGATTTAGGTGCATGTCTTTTGACTTCATTTCGAATTCGTTGATTAAGTCCTCTAACAAAACCATGAAGAGGATGAAAGTCATCTACGATTTTTAATTTCAAAATAACATCTCGGTATTCTAAATTATAGACTGATAACGGTCTACCTTTCTGTTGAATTTTATCCCACACCTCCCAGTTGTGTTCCTCCTCATTTTCAGGGAGAAACTCCTTGAAGAGACGAGAAAATTCAACCCAAGTAGTAGGTTTCTTGTGAGTCTCAGAGAGACTTATCCACCAAGTATAAGCCTTGGGTCCTAGTTGATAAGCTTGCTTCTACTACTCTCACATTATCGGGGATATGTTTGAGTTCCTGGACATCATTCCACTTCTCCAAGACGGTAAAAACCGCATCTTTTTTCCTATCCTTATCCTCTCCAGAGAAGTAAGGAGGACGGATCTCCTTTCTTAAGGAAAGATCCACTAGGCGGTCAGACATCCCTATCGAATCAGCAAACAAGGGAGTAGAAGATACCAAACTAAGACGGATTATACTTCCCGTTAGGGGAAACGTGTCTGTATGGGGAGAGGATAATCCCTTATCCTTTTCCATCCTAATAGACATTGGTGAAGTTGCAAACGTATCTATGTGACTACCCAAAGTAGCCTTACTGATATCCCTAAGCGTCTGAAGTAAGTTGAGAATAGCCTTAAGGTGATCTTGGATTCAATCCAAAGATTGACGGAGTTCCGCAATCTCATCCAAAAAAATGGACAACTGTCCAAGTCTTTGCTCAACTAGCAACATCCTACCTTCCATATCTTTCCTCTTGTTTAAGGTAGTGATTGTTTCCCCTTTCCTCGCAGAATCCTCAATGTCTAATGCTACAATCGTCGATTATATTTTTGATGCATCAAACGCATGACTAGTATTTGAAACCATAGGTGCAGATGAATGCAATGCACGTGAAACTACTGGTGGTCTAGTCATGAATGAGGATGTTACTAACATAGGAATGGAAACATACATTGACGCACTAGAAGTACTCGTAAGCGAGATGTGGCTAGAAGTCCCCTCCATCGCACACAGAGCGTTATTAAACTTACTAACTTAGTATTCCTAACGCAAGTGGTGCGTGCAACCAAATCAAAAGAGCTATGCAAGAATATCACAAGAAATCATCCCTGATGATTTGGTCCATCGAGGTCGACTTTATTCTAGCTAAGAGTGCTAGAACAATGACAAAGTCAGGCCTCCCGATCTTCACTCCTTTTAAACATTGGCCAAAACTTTAGCTTTCTTCTGCTTTGCTCACCAAATATATGCAATTGGTTTTGTTTGGGAAAATTAGCAAGCTCAAAAAGAAGCAAGAATCCAAGTAAAGTTGGTTCGGGATTAGCAAAGCAGAGATAGAAACCGAACAAAAGAAACTATGCAGAGACCTCAGTATCATTGAACACCTTTACTATAATGGTTAAGACGATGTATGCTTCATCTGGTGAAGGGTTCGAAACTGGACTGCCGCCTTTACTTGACCTTTTGATAGGGGCTTCTCTTGGAGAATTGATATTGTTTTCTTTGTGTCGTAGCAGCGTCAGATGGCAGAGCACAAACGAAGCTTGGACTTATGGCTGAAGGATTGTAGTCGGTCGCTTCAGGTCACGGGTTCGATTCCACCAAGCTATCACCTTATATCTCTGTTATTTTTGCGTTCTGCAACCCAGAATCAAGATCAAAACAAACTCGTGCAATTCAAAAATCACACAAGCAGTGTGATATCTAAGATAGCTAGAATATCTTCAGCATGGATGTCACGAGTTCGAGTCACCGGAGAAGAAGAACTCTTCTTTTGCTCCCTTGTAATGGACTTTTAACATGTTGAATCAGGATCAGTATATGCTCCTGTTGAGATGAAGATACATAAGCTGGTTCGTTCCTTCGATATAACAGTGACTTCCTACGAGCAGGTGATGGGTTCGATTCCTGTGCACGACACAACAGGAGTGCTCAACTTTTTTTTAATCTCCTCCTTAAGCTACACCTACCAAGACTAATTCGAGATGGTGCTTCGAGATAGCCACAAGCATAATTTCAACGTCTTTTGGAGAGCTATGCATGCAAAAAACTCATGAGCAAGAAGATCTATGAGAGCTATGGAGAGTGCTATGATACCAATGCAATAGCGTAGCCACAGGATATGCTCATGAATGAATGACTCTCCGCCCAACCATATGCCTATATATATAGCTCTCTCCAAGGGACTTCCTGCATGGGCATGTGGATACTAACCATCCAAGTGTCAGCCATGTAACTACATGTGTGCCAAGTGTCCGAGTTAGCCAGAGTTAACTCAAGTGGATGCTTCTAGAAGGTTGTAGAGCTCTTTGGGCAAAACACTCTCCTTATGTATCCCATGGGGGTCGAGCCCAAGACCTCCTCCTTCACACCCTTGAGTCTTAACCACTAGGCTAAGTGGATTACTTGGTTACAAGAGTAAATGACCTACTAGTAAGTCTAGACTCGAGAGCTTTGACCACACATACAGATGACCAAACAGTGTCCGATTTTAGATCCATCTAAGACAGTCGGACCCTTAGATCATGAACTTAATTTATTACAGTGAGTTTTGTAGAAAGCCTTTCTTTTAATATCAAAAACTACGATCTACAATGAAATTTATTCTAACCACTATTTTTCTAACTATTTCTAACAATAGAACCTTCTATGCAGATTTATTTACAAACTAAATTATAAATTGGATTTATTGATGTCTGCCCTAAAGTCAGATTCTTGATGTCTGTCCTTCATGCTTTCACGCCCTCACGAACCTTAAGCTGCTATATCAAAAACACCAACACATTAATACATTAATAAATTAACACTCCAACAATGCATTGTTTAACATATTCCATAATGTATAACATCACAAATGTCACAGCTCATAGCTCTAGCAAATGGTGACATGCCCTACATGGTGGCATGTGTGGAGACCATCACGTCCCCAATTCCACTAGCCTTCATTACATACTTGTACATCTTTCTCCCAGGCTCTTCAAGTGAGTTCACCCTGTACGGCAAGTTCATAGAACTGTGCTTGATCATTTGCATCATAAATTGAACCTGGCCTGAGCCCATCTCCAATAGATAATGTATTATATTTGTTACATATTTTGGAATCTTATGAAGTGGAATATGCCCTAGGATCAGGCTTCACTCATGGATGGTGTGCATACGAGAAAAGCCACTACAAACAATTTTTTTTTCATGCCTAGGTTCCCCGAGTTCCATAGATAAGATGCCAAAAAAAATAGCAGTTCTATTAAAATCACCAACAAGTTTCAGACTAGCAGTCAAAAGACCACCATGATCAGCATGAGAATAAACATTCCATTTCTTCAAGCCCTCCTTGCTTCAGAATGTAAACAAACCTAATTCATTGGGAGGTAGTAGATCCTCGAGGTTCCATGCCACAGCTCAACAAGCAGTCTCCCTTGTGGCGCAAACAATAGAACGAAACGTTTGCAAATTGCACTCTTGTCTTCTGAATCCTGGTGTGGGGGCCTATCATCGATAGTCTCTCAACTTTGTGAATTGTGTTTGAAAACACATGCTTCAGAGGCACCCACTTGTTGTCTTCTAGAGTTTTATGATTCTTTCCCAAGGATTTTTGGTTGTGATAGTTTGGTGTCTGTAGAAAACATATTTTGAGACACACCATTTTCTCCTTTCAGATAAGCTACAGAAGGTAAGATATGTCACTTTTTTAGGGAAGATACTTTCTCGATTCCTTCAGCATCAGCCTCTATTCTTTCTGTGCGGAGCGCTACTATATCCAATGGGAGGTCCTTTGGCCTCTCAATGAGATGTCTTCGCCTAGGAGAACTAAAATTCATGTATCACTACTACGAGATTTACATGCTTTCTATGACTCTAACTGGATTGGTTGCTATAACAATCATGTGTCTACCAGTGGCTTTTGCTTCATGCTTGGTAGGTCATGTATATCTTGGTTGAGCAAGAAGCAACCTAACATGGCCACTTCTAGTTGTGAGGATGAGCATAGGGCAACTTTCACAACGACTCTTGAGTGTGTGTAGCTTAGAAGCCTTATGGTTGCTTTGTGTATTGGTAAGTCTTTTGCCACCACCATCTTTACTGACAGTCAAAGCACATTAGCAGTTGCAAGGAACCCTGTGTTCCATGCTCGCAGTAAGCACATTGAGGTGCATTATCATTATGTTCACGAGAGGTTCTCTCTTGGAGAGATCATCTTGGCATATGTGCCCACACAAGAGAACATTGTAGACCTTTACAGGAAGGCTCTTCGTAGGGAGAAATTTGAAGCTTTCCACAAAGCTTTGGGCTTACTTCCTTTTGTCGAGCGATTCCACATAGCTTGGCCTTTTTCAACTATTTGGCCTACACTAATTATGTTTTTAGTGATAGTTGGTTTGTAGAGAACCTTACCTAGAATGTTTGTCCTACCATTGGAAACTTTGAAACAATCTTCTCGACATTGTGCTTTCTATCATCCCTTGTTTGAACTTCATGTCTATGCTTTGGACTTTCCAAATGTTACTTTGTCATGAAGATTTTATCTTCACAATTAGCATCCAAAAGTGACAAAATGCCCTGATGTTGTCTCTATCCTTCCAAGTAGTACTTGGTTGAGAAGAATGAGGGGCTTGTCGAAGTAAATTATGATGCTTTACATAATAATGAATTTCAATGGAATGATATTGACATGGATCCGTGAGATAGTTCAGAAATCATGTATTTGGATTATGTTTTCTTTCTTTCTTTCTAAAGAAGTCTTACAAAATGTATGATAAGGACAACTAAATCAAGGAGTTTTTTGCATTCAACACTTGAAGAGGAGAGCATAATAGAGAGGTTTAATGAAGATCCTAAAGTTCAGACTCTCCTAGCCTCTATTAAAACTTATCGGGAAGTTGTCTCTCTAATTGGCACTTCTAGAGTTGTGATTCTTGATGTACAATGGCATCCACTAGTATCAAGACAAGTTGTAGGCTATGTCTTCCATTAGATCAAAAGGATGAAGGAACAATAATAAGCGAGTTCATAGATAATTCTTTTTCCTCGTTCACATTTGTGGCATTAATCCAAGCAATTTTTAACATTAGAGACCAACATTGGATCAAGCATGCACGTTGCTATTAACTTTAGGTATGTACATAACTAATGGGGTAGTAGCAATTTTGCATGGAATAAATGGCATTAATCGATCTGATTGTGGAAAAATGGGTGCAACTGAAGAAGGAGGAGGTGAATACATGCAGAACTACTAGCAAGTAATTTGGGGACAATTGGAGAAGGTAGAAGCATGCATTCAATTTAGGCATAGAGAGAGATAGAGAGAGTTTAGGATGTGCATTCAAGGAAGGTTGGGCAACTATAGTTTTCATCGAAGTATGCTTCTTGGGATGCA
>CM035436.1:27228101-27250601 GCA_020310875.1 Ceratopteris richardii | reverse complement strand
TGTCTTTGTTGACATCACATATTGCTATTGGTTCTATCTTAATGCAGAAGGCAATTCATTCATGGTTTATACGTATTTATTATGCTAGCAGATGTCTTGTTGCTACCAAACCCATTTACTTAGTTACGAAGTGAGAATGTTTAAGGCTTATTTTTTCCATTAAGAACTTTTGACATTATTTTTTGGGAAGGTCTTTCACTTTTCCTGTGGATCATTCCACTCTACTCTATTTGCTAAAGTGGTAGAATCTACTAGGAGAATTGGCTGGATGGGTTTTGATATTGGAAGAATATGTCTATGATGTTGTGCATCAATTGAGATCTTCTCATGTTATCACTGATTTCTTACCTTGCCGAGGTAATGAAGAACCTCTACATGGATTGGATGATTCTTTTCCTGATGAAAACCTATTTCATGTACAAGATTGTACTAAACAAGAGTTGGGGACCCCCACTTAGTATGATAAAATGATACCTTTTCTTCCGACTAGTGTTCCTCCTTCACATTTACCGTCTATAGTCTAGAAAAAGTTAGCTTTATAGAGTCAACATTTTTACATCATTTTGGATCCAATTTATTTCAAGGATATTATCGGAGTTTGGCTTTTATGTATACCACCTCATGAAGTAACAAGGGTATTTACAAATGCTTATTCTCGAATGGTGGTATGGACTTAATAGAAGGGTAAAAAATAAGACCACCCCCTCTCTCAAAAGTATATAAATGTTGGCAAAATTCTCTAGGTATCTCATAGTATAAGTATAAATATGTTGGAAAATTTTGATAATAATTTCCATTAGAAAAATAAAAATGTTGGCGAGTTTTAACGATAACTTATATTTGAAATATAAAATTTTAAGATATGTTTGAGTATTTGATACCGTTCGCTATGTCAAATCACATCTTTTGCTATCTTTTCTTAGTTCATGAAGAGCCTCAATCCAGAAACCAATTTTGCAAGGGAACTTTTGTCCATGCATAATAGGTAGCTAACCTATGATCACCATACCTTAAAAAGAATTTGTGTCTCCGAAAACAGAGGGTACACATTCATAGGTTTCAATGTCACCTGCATGAAAGATGATAGCAATTGATTATTGCAAATGTAGGTAGAGAAATGTTATGGATATTTCTTGTTATATCTTGGTAAAATAAAACAAACCTTCCACAACTGATCGCCATAGCTCTACTTGCTACATCTTTGATAGATTCATATGTAGATCAAGCTTAACTTCTTCATCAAAGAAGAATAGTACAGTGTACTCAAGTTCTAAACCCTTGTTCACAATGTGGTCTGAAGTTATGTACTCTTTTGGAATTTGCAATATTTAAATCCTGATATTGAATATAGCTCAATAGACAGAAACATCATTGGAACAAGGTGATTGTTTACTAGTTTAGTCTCAATCAACAATGATATTCTTGATTCCATCTAAAAAGGCTGGAATGAATCATGTACAATATCTTTTCCATTGTCTAAACATGAACTTGTATTGATGCAAAAACCATTAGGTTTTTTCTAGTTGTAGTGAGTGATAAAATCTCTAGATCAAGCTTTAATTCTTCATCAAAAAAGAACAGTAGAGTGTACTCAAGTTCTAAACCCTTTTCAATAATGTCGTCCTAAAGTTATGTACTATTTTGGAACTTGCACTACATCAAGATCCTTGTACTAAAAATAGCTTATCTGACTCAATTCGTTCATGCCATCTTCTCAATATGAACACAACACCTATGTGGTTGGCAATAGAAAATCAAGGTGCCTGTTACAATTTCATAAGTTACAAAAGTATCTCCTTAGAAATAGTTGCATGATGTCTCTTTTGAGGCCCACAAAATGAGTTTTCTAATTTCAAAGGGTACTCACTACACTCTTTCAAGGAATCAACACCTTTGCCAAGCAGTAACATATTAAAATTTTAGTTCATTGAAAAGAGTTGACTGTAGAGTTAGACAAAACCTTTCCCAGCAATGTTGCCTCCATGTTATAATGTTAGTATATTGCACTATATATATATATATATATATATATATATATATATATATATATATATATATATATATATATATATATATATATATATATATATATATATATATATGTATATATATATGTGTGTGTGTGTGTGTGTATATATATATATATATATATATGTGTGTGTGTGTGTGTGTCTCTGTGTATATACATACACAGACACACACACACACACACACACACACATATATATATATATATATATATATATATATATATATATATATATATATATATATATATATATATATATATATATATATATATATATATATATATATTGTTTATACTGTATAAACTTTATAGAGTCATACATACATAAATACATACATACGTACATACATACATACATACATACATACATACATACACACACACATACATACATACATACATACATACATACAGTACATGCATTCGACATATATATACATACAAAGTACTAGCTTTCAATTATTAAATTGTGTCTACGTTAGGTTTTCCACTTCCATGTACAAGGAAGAGCTGAGATGAGCATGCAATGTTCGGGCCAAAATATTTTGTTTGAACAAATCCTATTTCCAAAAGAATGTTCTAGGATGTACTTAAAATGTATGGATTGGCATATGTTATAGAAGCAATCAATCATGCTATAGAAGCAGAGCTGTTAAGATCAAAGTTCATGCACTCTTTAATTTACAATGATATGCATGCTATATGATAAAATTGTCTCTAACAACATCTTCTACATGACAAGGTAACGATTCACAACGCCTAAAATACATACATACATACATACATACATTACATACATACATTACATACATACATTACATACATACGTCACATGCATTACATACAAACATACGTACATACATACATCTCTCTAAATATAATATATATATATATATATATATATATATATATATATATATATATATATATATATATATATTGTACTTTTTATATACTTATATATATATATATATATATATATATATATATATATATATATATATATATATATATATATATATAAAGTACAGACATATGTACATACATATTCTATATATACTATATACATATAGTACATACATATTTTGAATATATTGTATATATATAATCTATATATATTGCACTACATATATATACTATACTTTATATATATTTATTGTTTATATTGTATATACTCTATACAATGATGGATACATACATCCAGACAGTACATGCATACAACATATACACACATACATACGTATGTACATATAGTACATACATACATGCATACATACATACATATATATATATATATATATATATATATATATATATATATATATATATATATATATATATATATATATATATATATATATATACAGAGAGAGAGAGATAGATAGATACATAGATAGACACACTTGCACAATATACATACATGCATACATTCAAAATGTCATGCTGTAGAATGCTATATACATTCAGTCCGTGCATTAGTGATACATACATACATGAGTTCCTATATATACTGTATACATATAGTACATACATATTGTATATATATATATATATATATATATATATATATATATATATATATATATATATATATATATATATATATATATATATATATATATATGTGTGTGTGTGTGTGTGTGTGTATGGTATATGTATATATTGCACTGCACACATACACACACACACACACACACACACACACACACACACACATATATATATATATATATATATATATATATATATATATATATATATATATATATATATATATATATATAGAGTAGTTTATATTTTTTTTGTTTATATTGTATAAACTATATAAAGTCATTATACATAAATACATACATACATACATACATACATACATACATACATACATACATACATACATACATACATACATACATACATTACATGCATACAACATATATATACATACAAAACACTAACTTCTAATTATTAGATTATGTCTACACCAGGACTTCCACTTCCATGTACAAGGAAGAGCTCAAATGATCATGCAATGTTATTGCCAAAATTGTTTTTTTGAACTAGTCCTATTTCCAAAAAACATTTATAGGATGTACTTAAAATGTATGGATTGGCCTATGTTATAAAAGGAATCAATCATTTTATAGAAGGAGAGTTGTTAAGATCAAAATTCATGGACTCTTTAATTTAGAATGATATAGATCTACTTAGATATTTGAGTTAAAAACCAACAAAGAAAAGAAACAATTTATGACTAGAAATTCATCTGAAACTTGATGGATGTGTATATACAAACATACATGATCTAAAGTAGGACTCTTTACAAGTTCAAAAGATTGAAGTATCTCCTATTACATTCATATGGAAACGGTCACTACTATGTGAAAAACTAAGAATAACATAGATAGGATGGCCATTGTCATCAAGCCAATCTTAAATTCACGTGACATGATTGTAAGTTACGAGTACAGTCAATATTTTACTATTCAAATATATACATAAATTATAAAAACCTTCAAAATTAATACAAGCATAAAAAATATGTACAATGTATACAACAATTAGCACAATAATCTCTAGAAAAAACAAAGCACCTGTCTTGCTTTAGTGTGATCTTTTGCTTCATGCTCATCAGCCAACCAACATGATCACTCATCAACATGACCCGCACTAGGAATCAAGTACATGTATATATAGCCATTAATGAGAGTACACATACACAAATTGCATTTAGAGGAGTGTGCATTTTCATGAGCTATGAGACTTTCCATCCTTGGCATTTTCAAGATTGCACTAACTCAGAATAGATATCGTGTTTGACATTCTTATGCATAATGGAGTATAGAGTACATACCAAATAGAGCACCATAGAACATCCCTCTGTCTCAACTCTAGAAATGCATCTTGGGTATTTTTTCAAAGATATGGACTCTCTCTCTCTCTCATACTTGTATGCCGTGCAGTGTGATTCTTCCTCAGCACTTTTGCCCTATCTCCCTCGACCTCCACCTCAGGCTCTACCCCATCAACGTCCAATGAGCCACGGGTGAATTGAAGATCCTGAAGACGACATCGAATATAGGTTCTTTGGCAAAACTTAAGACACGGAGGAGCTCGCGCGTATAGGGAATGAGGTGAAAGTTCTATAAGTTAGAAGTAGGGCTTGTTAAAATCAAGGCTATGTTTAAATGTTTCCAATTCACTAAATATAGCAAAAACATAGGGATTTCTTTAAATATTTTCCTTTGGGCTAATATTAACACCTATTTTTTTCACTACTTAATAGTGAGGAAACTCCATCAAAGTGGGTTATGGTAGCCAAGAATCCACAAGGATGTTTGCGATCATGTATAGCTCTGTGATCCTTGCCAACAGATTGGTGAACCCCAAGATATTCATAATTTTCCATTACAACCCATTCCACCTTTGGAGCCATTTCAATAATGGGGTTTGGAATTTATTGGCCCTATTCACCCCTATCAATTTCACGTAATATTTTCATTCTTAGTAGCATAAATTATTACACTAGATGGGTTGAGGCTTGGAGTTTGCATCATGCTACGACAGGAAGTGTGGCTACAACTTTAATTATCAAGTTATTTCCACGCTTTTGACTTCCATTGGAACTAGTTTCAGATCAAGAAACTCATTTTTTGAATTAGCTAATCAAGTGAACTATCAATTACTTGTTTATTGAACATAAGTTTAGTTCTATATATTATCCTCAAGCCAATGGATTGCTAGAAAGTACGAGCAAAGTTTTACTTAGAATGCTCCAAAAACTTCTTCTTGAGTACCCTAGCAAATGGGAACAATACCTATCTTCAGTGTTAAGGGCTTACCATACCTCTTATAAAGTTTCAAATAACTTTACACCCTTCACGTTAGTCCACCTAATGGAAGCTATTGTGCCTATGGAGCTTTTAGTACCTAGTTTACGAATCACTGTTCATATTTGATTGTTATCAGAAGGATCAATGATATTTCAAATTTATCAATTGCGCCAAGTGGAGAAATGTAGATATCATAGTCTTCTTCTCATGCAAGTGGTATAGTAGATAAAGTGGTGCAAGAATCATTATCATTTTTTTTGGGATTGGTGATTTAGTCTTATTCTTCAATATTAAACTGAAAAGGAAAGCTGGTGAATTTAAGCACCAATGGATAGGTCCATTTGGGATTCATGCAAAAATAGGCCCTGCTACCTTTTAATTAGTGATAGTGGGTGGATGAGTTTTTTGGACTAGACTAAATGTCTCCAAACTTTGAACTTACCACATGTAGATCAATGGGACTCATTATATTAGACTCTACATAGTTTCATTTTATTCTTTATTTTCAATAAGCAGTGCACTCATGCAATTTGATAAAGATTGGCTCACATTTGCATGATTAACTAAGATATGACTTATGGCACCTCAAAATACATTCAGTAGATTTGTGTCCATTTCCACAATTTATCGATGCTCAAGGACATGTACTCTATTGAATGACAAGTAGATTTTAATGACAGTAGATAACACATTTACTCAAAGCACCATTACTTTCTCAAACCTCTTCTATCTCCTGTGTGCAAAGATTCTTACACAACTTGTAGAATGACCAGTACTGTGTTTCCAAATATATTCAAATTGATCAACATGATTCCTCTTTAGATTCCAACAAAAGTGTGGTCTCATGGGTTATGCACAAATCGATTGGCCTAGGTTGCCTAACCACCCAACGACATATGCACTTATCGAAAAATGCAAGGAGCACCTTGAAAACAATGATGAGCACTATGCAGTATTGGAGCTTCATGTGGGCTCACAAGCCCAATTTATTGTTGATTGTACATATATTGATGCACAATTGAAGATAAACAAAGAGGGTATTACAAAACCAATGGCCCTTGTCTTAACCAAAGAGATGGAGAAGATGTTTTGCAAACCTTTCTTGGTGAATACAAGTATGCATGTTTACCTCATACAAATTCATGGAAGTCTAGTTTGCATTTACTGATGTTATCCATTAATGTATTGAGAAAACATTACAATTTTTCTCAAGCAATGTATTCCTTGATGGTGGATGCTTCCATAGCAAAAGGGCAGCTGAATTGGACGAGGATCATTTTTCATCGAATAAAGAAGGATATTCGTCACCTATGTCACAAAACATTGAGTCACAACAAAGGAGAACAAAGACGTGTTCTCTATTCCTTTTTACCTAAAGACCATGATATCAAGCAATAAAGTGGTCATTTCACAATATCTAGAAAGAATCACTTGTTCTGTCTTGTAAGTATTGAGTAGAAGCTTGATCCTATAACCCAAGTAGTCAAGATAGATATGTTAAAATGCTTGGTGCCATGAAAACTAGCTGTTCAACATGATCAAGAATCCCACATCATGATCTTTGACATAAGAGATTAAAGTTAAAGGTACAAGTAAGAATTGGCGAAACTCCTTCATTACATCTAGAACCTCAATAAGCATAGATTATAGGTGATTAAAGGCTACTCGAAAATCGTAGTACATGTGTTGTAAAAGTCGGACAACATTTTAACAAGGCAATTAAGATGATCCCTTTGTATAGTTAAGATCCTCATTGAATGTTGGGCCATATTCATAGCATATCAAATGAATATCACAAAAGCATTCCCAAGAGAAGATTATAATCAACAAAATTATATTAAGAAACATTCACACATTCATCAGAGAAATGCTCAAGATAAGTATAGCTTTGCACAAAATGGAAGCAGAACTTGGCCTTAAATTTCTATTAAAATGATGTTTACACTTCATGTATGTTTTACAAGAATAATAAGACTCTATAATAGAAGCTGATCATAGGTTTCCTCAGGCTCATGCATAATGGGATCCTCTGGAACCCTAGAACACATCTCCTGCCTCTGTTGCTCCAAGATTGGCTCTTCAAGGTCAGCCATGTCCCTCGGTTCATCTGCAACTGGGGGAACATGCTCCCTTGAAGCTGGTTGGAATCTCTTTGTGTCTTCAATGTGCTTCCTTCCAACCGCTTGGTCTTCATCTGGGCATTCGTTCAACCCATTGATTCTCATTCTAATGAAGCTCACTTGAGCATCATCCTTCTCCAGAGCTATGCAGTGCCTAAACATCTTTAAGGAGTAAGCAAGAGTCATTCCTAAAATAGAAGAAAACAACGTAGAGGCCAATCAACATCAAAGCTAATGAGAAATTTTACAATTGAAATTATCTGTGCCCAAAAAAAGGTCTAGGACCGAGTCATCATCATTAAAGAATAGTTGAATCAATCTCATTATTAGCTTTTGTGGCTTCTCATAGGGGTTAACCAATGTCTTGTCCCTAGCTACATGACAAAGTTTCTTGGTCACGGCTGGGAACATGAGCACATTGGAGATCCCATTCTCATTGCAATGCTCCCTAACTCTCCTTTTGCTTACTTCATCATAATAGCCAACTCTAATGCATTCAATGGAGCTCACAAACCTATGCAAAGGAGTATGATTCATGTTTGTCTTCACCCTACCAACGAGAATTATAAGTGAGAGAGAGCATCATTATAGCCACGCAGATGGAAAGAAGATCACTTACCATGTGAGGCACTCCATAGCATGACATCTTGACTTCAGAGTTGCTGAAAGAGAGAAAAACTAGTCTCTTCTATTGAAAACTACTATCCTCCAAAGAGGAGACATAGTCAACTCTGCAAAATCAGTGACCATCTTCCGAATCTGAGGGTGCTTGAAAGGCTAGTTGTCATTCACTGATCCCAACATTCTAAATCCATAGGGTATGTCTGCTATAAGAAGGGAGAAATGCTTTCTAGGAATAATAGTACAAATATTATTTACATCACTACAGAATACATTGTAATATACAGGCCTAAGTGGGTCTAGGGAATTGGAGAAACATTTCAGATCAGGTTCATCATCAAAATCTATCTCCTTGACTTTCAGTCTGGATGTCTCATGCCTTGCTCTTTGAATGTGAGCCAAGAATGCAGGGAGCAATCATCTAATACCTCTGTAGACTTACTTTTCCTTGGTTTCTTTAGAAACAAGTGGAAAGACAATTAAATGAGCTCTTTGATAAACAAGTGGAAACATGAGGAATCGATGCTTGGCATCGATTTTTTGTCTAGGTTGATGGACTACAGTCACAAAAATGAAAGGGAGACTAGGTTAGACTAGAAACATGGGAGGAGGGAAAACGAATCTAAGAATAACATACATACTTATTTAGCTCAGTCACCATCTTCTCCAAGCTTAACTCCTTGGAGATTACCCTTGACAAAGTTGATATAATCAATGTATCATCTTTGATTCCTTGAAGGGCTCTCCATGCTGTCAGCTTCATGTCTCAGGAGCCTCTTCAATAGAAAGGTCAAATTTCCTTCCCTTTCCCTTCAAATCCACCTGAGGGTCTGGCCTCGTCTTCCGTTGCTTCTGGCCCTTGACCTCCTTGTTCTCCCACATTGTGAAAATCTTATCTTGCCAATCCTAGATCTCACCTAGTTTGAATGCAAGATGAAACCATGGATCATATTTTCTCAAAGCATCAGAGTTTCTATTTTCATCCAATGCAATGCCAACCTCAATAAGGCATTGATTTCATAGATTGGGATGTATTCTGCCAACCTCCTTCAGGAGACAATCTTCGTATTCATGGTGGAAGAACCAAGTTCTCTCTATGGAGGACATCTTTTGTCTGTAGTCATTATCATTGTTGTAATCCCAAGCAAGAAGCTTGGCTTCCTTAGTTGTAGGACCAAAATAGATTTTGCACTCTGCATACCTAAAGAAGAATGTGGTGGGGTGCTCCTTCACTAGCTATCTGCGGGCCTCAGTAGAGTGTGAACCACGAATCGCATAATATGTATAATCTTCAAACAGACCCTCATTGAAATCCTCCATAGAGCTGCAATCATTCGGATCCAGCATGACAAGGAATGGCACAACAGTAGAGTGAGGATTTATCTTCATTTTCTTCTTAAGGTTCTGACATGCAAATTATGTGGCTCCCTTATCTCAGGGGGCCTCCTGATATTGATTGGTAGGTGGAACAACTGCCCTTTCTTCACAAGTTTTCTTCGAGCTATGTCCTCCCTCATCTTGTTCTGCTCAATACCAAGAATACCCGAAGCAAGCTCCCCACCAGGTGCAACAATAATATCCTCAGATCTAGAGCTTGACTCAGAAGACTCCTCATCAGCCATTCTCTTCTTTTTCTTCAATAGCTTCTTCTGCCCGCACTGCTTACCCTTTGCCTTTAGAGGGGTTTTCATCTTCTGTTGTGTTGGCATAATGTTGCCCTGGATCCATGGCATCAAGTCTCTAATTAGATTCATTGAGTCCTTGCATATCTCTGCAAGCCTCTCTAGCACACAGCACTCACGGCACAAGAAATCCAACTTGCATATTACATTTCTTAACCCCTTTGATGTCTCTACTAAGAAAAGGAGGTTGTTAGAATCCTCATCTTCATAGTCTAGTTTGAACACAAGGCCATATTGAAAAGCCTGTGTTGTCATGATCTTGCCTCTCCCGTACACCCCTGCAAACACAAGAAGGACTGCATTCTTTTCTTCAACATATTGAAGGCACCACTCCAGGTTTGTCATGTCTCGGAGTGGACGATCTTTCCTTAAGACCTCTATGTCCTTCGACCTCTCCTTCCTACTTGCATCATCCTCAGCTATTTTGATGCTACTCTATCCACTAGATGCCATGCCAACTAGATTGCTGGCCTTCTCAGAGGATAAGGATGCAATGTTTTTCTTGGATTTTGTTTGGTGACTAGTGCCTCTGTCACGATGCTGCTCCACAGAGCTCAATGTCACTTGGAGCTTCTTGACAGACCTCTCACCTTTTAACTTAGCATCCCTGAAATGTCCTCAGACGCATTAGCTCTTACATTAATGTGTTTTTCAATCTGAAGTGTCGATGCCATGCATCGAGTGTAGGGTGCAATATCGATGCTAGGCATTGAATTGCACCCTACAGTCGATGCCAGACATCGATTTGAGGGTGCAAGTTGATGCCAGGCATCCACTTTGTGTGCAAGTCGATGCCACCCATCGAATTGCACACAAAGTCGATGCCTAGCATCGACTTGCAGGCTTAAGTCAATGTCTGGCATCGACTTACACCCTCAAGTCAATGTCGGGCATCAACTTACACCCTCAAGTCGATGCCTGGCATTGACTTACACCCTCAAGTCAATGCCTGGCATCAACTTGCACTTAAAAGTCGATGCCTGGCATCGACTTGCACCCTCAAGTTGATGCGTGGCATCGAATTCGAGGCCACATTCAATGTCAGGCATCGGCCTTCTAGGTCGATTCCTGGCATTGACTTTGGGGTTAAAGTCGATGCTAGGCATCGACTAGAGGGTGCAAGTCGATGCCAGGCATCGACTTTTAGGTGCAGGTCGATGCCATGCATCAACTTGAGGGTGTAAGTCGATGCTAGGCATCGACTTTAGGGCGTAAGTCGATGCCAGGCATCGACTTGAGGGTGCAAGTCAATGGTAGGCATCGACTTGGCACCCTAAAGTCGATGCTTGGCATCGAGTTGCACCTAAAAGTCGATGCCTCGCATCGACTTACACCCTCAAGTGGATGCCTGGCATCGACTTGCACCCTCATTGGATCCAGACTTCATGAGCTTAGAAAAATAAAATCACTAGAAGACATACTATTTTGTAAAACAGAAAAAGGAGTCTTTTAGGAATGTTTTTTTGGTGGTGTGATTTTTTCTACTCTAGGTAGTCTTTCCAACAGTCTTCTTCTCCATCGGAGTTGCCTTGCTAGTTTGTTGAGCTCTGTGTTCCTTTGTTGTCTGTGCTCTATTGCTCTCTCTTGCTCGCAGATTTGGAAATGAGAATGATCTCCTCTTTTGCTATTTATAAACACTTGGGTTACTTGAACCAGAGACTAACTCGATCTAACTGTATGAGTCTAGTTTCTAATTAGATCAGTCAACTGATCTAACCAAGATCCATAACTTCATCATTTTAATGCGTTTTTCAAGATCTGGTATATCAACTCTCATTTCCCAACCCATGAAATGAGATCCATGTGGTAAGTTCCCATTTACTTCTAGGATAGTTGCATTTCTCCATTATTCTTGTATCAAAAAGATGAGAGAAAAGCATAATTGCCACCAAAAACATAATAATTGCATGACTTCTTTTGCTGTAATGTTAATAAACCCTCCAAATTATCATAGCTCATACATATTCATATGAAATGTTGACTTATCTTCCATGTTCACATATTCATTTGAAACGTTCACATATGAAATGTTCACATACGCCATCTGATGAATTCCCATCCTATTCACAAATCTAAAGATACCTACATACAGCCCAGTGAAATCGTTAAATTTTTTTACTTTTCTTTGTTTTGGTTGTTGTTCACTGATGTTTTACCAGATGCCCTTTACTGTATTGTGGAAAGGACATCTACACATTGGCTAAAGCATACATAAACATGTCCTTTGATGACAATTTGATCAGTTCTGGACATTGATATATGAACTCCTTGGATGACATCTACATATTGATATATAAAATTCTAAATATCATCCGCTCATCAAATTTTGAGATTTGTATGCTTGAAAAAGTCAAAATGCAATCAATTTGAAGTTTAGAGTAATTCAGATAATCGAATATACCCTTTTTTCCTTGAAGCAAACCACATAGAGGTCATTGTTTTGTCAAAAGCTTTGTGTGCTCTTTCGTGCCAATCTTATGAGCATCAACAAACACATTACTTGATGTGGACGTGTGTATCTGATCTTTCAAAAGTGAATCAAATCAACTGTGTATCTCATCTTTCAAAATTGAATCAAATCTTTGGTTGCCTTATTAGTTTGAAAACATCAATTGTGTATATTTGAGTAATTAAGTACTTTAATGTTAGGCTTTAAGTACTTTAATGTAATTTGATGTTTAATGCACTTTAATGTACGTTAATGAACTTTTGATTTCATATCTACTTGATGTGACATTTGATGTGACATTTTCACTTGATCGCAGACTTCTACTCACTTAAAAAGGTAATCCATCTTCAATCTTCTTTGAAGTGAGTGAAGATGAGCTCAATCTTTTCAATGGATGCTTGGGCATCACCTTCCTCTGCTCATATTGATACAGTTTAGAATTCATTGTTCTCAGTTGACCATTTCCTCATAAGTGATGATCTCCATGGTTTAGAATGTGGTGATGATTCTATGTTTTCTGTTGAGTCATTTAAGTTATCCAATTCACAGTGCAATGCTGCTCAACCAAATGCACATCTTGATCTCCCATCTGATCCAGCCATTGATCTCCCTTCTGACTCAAGTGCATGTGGCGCAAAGGAAATCCAAAGCACGCTCAATCTACGTTTTAAAAGAAGGCCTCGTGAAGTAAGTCAAAAAAGATTTAAATTTCTTACTTCAAATAGACAGATTGCATTGGATATTGTGAAGCATTTTTGTGGTTTAAAATGTTTGTACAATTAAGGAATGAAGAAACTAAAGCACCTAAGAGAGAAATTCCTCCATTTAGATAGTGAAAGGTAGGATATATACCTTGTTTCTCACATGCAAATAATTGAGTATAACATGTCAGTTACACATGTTGCTTTTGAATATTTCTTTACTCAAGGGATGCGATGTTGTAGGGCTACATTTAAAATTGGAATGGGTGTGGGAAATTTTACAATACATAGGGTTCAACAGGCGCTTATGAATGGGGATCTCATTTTGGATACGTTCCATGTTGGGACCAAAGGATCTGTTGGACGTCATGCAATGAACTGGATGATGAACTATTTTAGCTTGCATTGTGAGGTTATGCCTACAACTGGAAGGTTGCACTTGTCACATAACTTTACTCGTCGAAAGGTATTTCAAATATATAAAGAAGACATGGAAAATAGAAATGAGAAGTATATGTCGTATCGTTACTTTATTGGATTATGGAAGCAAGAGTTTAACAATGTGTCTATTCCTCGTAAAGTTAGAATGGGTGAATGTTTAGTTTGCGCCACTTTGAAAAACATGGCAAAGGGGGCTACAACACCACAAGAAAAAGATAATTCTAAAAACCTTTTAAACAACCATCGTGAGAGTCAAGCTTTAGAGAGAAAGAAAGCAATTCATCATCGAAGTAAAGCACTCAGAAATCCGGAGCGTTGTATGTGTTTGTTGATCGATGGTATGGATAAAAAAAAAACTTGTTTGCCACATTTTTATCGCATCCCTAAGGACTTTGGAGATGAAGTCCTTGTGCAAATGCATTTGGTTGGTGCTTTGGTATACAATGGAAGTGTAATGTCCAAGGTTTTCTTCACATATTCAAATGTGCATAATGATCCAAACCTTACAGTTACTGTCATTCATTGGGTTTTGCAATCATGGAAGGGTCTTTTGCCACCAGCTCTATATTTGTAACTTGATAATACTTCAAGAGAGAATAAAAATTCTACAGTCTTTTGATATTTATGCATGCTTGTTGATAAACAGGTATTTCAGAACGTTAAGGTAAATTTCCTTCTAGTTCGGCACACTTATGATCACATTAATCAAATGTTCAGTACGCTCTCTAAGAAGTTGGCACGTAACAATGCTTTTACTCTTCCGATTTTATCTGAGCTGATTTCAAAAGCATATACTCCAAAACCAGAAGTTCAACACCTCACACAGATTTATAACTTTAAGCACTTTTGCTCAATGGGCCTTGATAACAGTGCTAAGGTTTTGGCTCCATTGCACAATATTAGTTTCAACCATGTATTCCTGATGAGGAGGGTTGATGAAATAACCCTTTTATTTGCAAAGCAGTATTCATCTTCTCCTGGGTGGGAGCCTAAAAAGGGATGTAGATTCTTATTGCAGGTGCCAAATTTGTCTATGTATGGTGTAGAACAATCACCATATGAAGATGAAAACAATACAGAAAGATGTGGAAATGTGGTTGATCAAAATAAAAGCAAGTTGCATGCATTCACTGAAAAAAAGAGACATATTGAGCGTGCAAAAAAATATGTTGGAGATCAAGATGTATCTTGGTGGGATGACTTTTTCAATCATCAAGAAGAGATTATACAATATATGATTACAGGTCATTGGCCAGTTGATGTTCCATTCACATAGGATTTTTGTACACAAAGATCAGTGAATGTGGCCCAAGCATGTAAGTTCAAAGTTTTATACATCCACCAGATAGAAATATTTATGTAGGCCCAAGGATGGAAAAACAGGCAGAAGCAAGATGGCAAGGAAATTTAATAGAGATAAATGTTGGAACATTTATTGGAGTACTTGCTGATGGTTATGAGGCTACCTGACCATTTTGGATTGCAAAGGTTTTATAGATCACTAAAGATATTGATCAGAGAAGAATAGAGGCTTTGATGGTGCATTGGTATTACACTAAAAGTAGTAATGCATTCACAGGTAAATATAACTTAGAAATGGTGTGTGATACTAAACGAACAAGATCAAAAAAGAAAAAGAATATTCGAATCACATCCACACTTAAAATGGATGATGTAGATATTCTTGTTTATGATTTTTCCTTGACAAAAACAGGTCACTTGAGGAAAGCAACCATCATTATGATAAAGCAAAAGCTTTCGGATGTATGTGGTACAGAAAATCATAGGCAAACAAGAAGATTTGTGCATGATCATGCAAAATTTGGTATGTACGTGGATGAAGATAGAGCTCTTGTGGATATAGAAGAAGAAGAAGAGAGCTCTCAACAGTATGAGACTGAATCAAGTGCATCAGATGATGAGGGTGTAGACATAGATCAACATAGTTGTGAGTTGCATTGAAACTCTGTAGCATTTTTAGTGCTTATGTAAATGCCTCGAACTAGTTTCCTTAGTGAAACCATGTTTCATAGCAATCTTGAATAACAATTGGATACCCACCCATTGAAAATATGTCTTAAATGTTATTTTTGTATAAGAATTATTCAATTTTACATTCTCTATATAGATTTTAGACATGTCAATGTCTTATCATATAGATTTTGGACATGTCAATGTCTTATCATATAGATTTTGGACATGTCAATGTCTTATCTAGTGAAATTTTGACTACATTTTGAGCTCTTTTTTTATGAAAAATGACAAAAAATGTCAAAAAATCACATGTTCTCACTTCATTTTTGAAATATATGTATACTGGTATAAAGGAGTCTCAGACATAATTTGCAATTTGCTTGATTTTTTGAAGAGGGTGTTCTGCTTTTATGACATAGTTATCGTTTGTTACGACTCGCTGTTACAAAGAAAAGAAAGTTAAGGATCTTGACAACGAAATCGGTACTCTCTTTTCCTTTTTTATTTGTGCATAAACTCTTCGTGAGCCTAAATGTTTTGAAGTGATGGAGGAATTTGTATTCCTTAAAGAGCTTAAGATTGAGAATAAGAGAGTTCCTATAGAGGACACAAACCTTTATCATGTGCAAAAATGCATCAAAATCATTCTTCTTTAGGAAGCTCCTCATCAAGCGAAAGAAGAGAAAACTAATAATGTGCATAATCCAACATTTTGAGAAGAAGCACAGAGGTGACAACAAGAGGAATTAGTTGCAGTAGAGGAAGCTAAAAGATGAAGGAGGGCTACTCTAGAGTAAGCGAAAAGAAGAAGAATTACTGTGGAATAGGAAGTGTACAATAATACAGAGTAGTAAAACTAAGAGAGACCTTCCACTTTGCAAGAGAGGAAGCTAGTGGAGGAACAACTTTTTATGCCACAAAGGATTGTTCAAAATCAATTTTAATAGAGTGGAAACGCTTGGATGGGTTTGATTAGTAGAGCCAATAGTTTTGAAAAACAGATGTAGAGGATGTAGAATAGGATTGATGATTTAGAAGCACATATTAAAGAAATCAATGAAGATGAGTAGGAAACAATTCAACGCATTCAAGGTATTCAAACAAAATTACAAAATTTTCATGTGGATAAGGAAGAATTTCAGAATTGAGCTGCCACACTAATGATCAAAAAAGATTCTTTATCTTCTCAAGTTGTATCGTTGATGGATAATTTGCAAACAACTCTAGCCAAAACCTTCAATTTCTGAGTAGCCCAAATTGAACCATCTTTTGGAAAGGAGGAATGCTGCATTTTGCCCAAAATACAACCTTCACAAACATGTTTTCCAAGTGCCTCAAGTTTGGGAAAAGAGGACACCATTTCAAATTTCTACAGGCAAAGAAAACTAGCAAAATTCAGATGACCAAAGCATGCATGCCAAAGCTTTGAATCTTACATAGCCTGAGAATCATGGCGTACACATGCCAAATCATTTACAGATCTTTCATAGTCTATGAGCTTATACAAATCAAGACATAAAATGCCAGAAGCAATAATCACATCGCCATTTGATAGATCATGAATTGTACATGTCATCAACAAATTTCACAACCAAGCCAATCTTGGCTAATGTAGAAACTGATAACAGATTTTTCTTGATCCCTTGCACAAACAAAGCATCTAACAAAGTGAAAGAACTACCATCAGCAGTAGTCAAAATTATCTTAACAACTCCCATAACAGGATAAGAGGAGTTGTTGGTGCATGTAATAGTATTCCCTGTAGGGGCAGGCTCGAGTGAAGAGAAGAAACTGCGCTAGGAGGTAATATGTTTGAATTGTACATGTCATCAACAAATTTCACAACCAAGCTAATCTTGGCTAATGTAGAAACTGATAACAGATTTTTCTTGATCCCTTGCACAAACAAAGCATCTAACAAAGTGAAAGAACTACCATCAGCAGTAGTCAAAATTATCTTAACAACTCCCATAACAGGATAAGAGGAGTTGTTGGCGCATGTAATAGTATTCCCTGTAGGGGCAGGCTCGAGTGAAGAGAAGAAACTGCGCTAGGAGAAGAAACTGCGCTAAGAGGAGTTGTTGGCGCATGTAATAGTATTCCCTGTAGGGGCAGGCTCGAGTGAAGAGAAGAAACTGCGCTAGGAGGTAATATGTTTCGTCGCCCCACTCTCAAAGTACCAAACATGTGAGTCTACTGTAAACATGCACTACTCATGAGAAGATGTGTCAAAATTGCAAACAGTAGTAAACGCCCATTCTTCTTCCTGCACAAGATTAGCAGACTCTGTTTTTGGTGTAGAGGCCTCTCCAAGAACCATTCTAGTCTCTTTCTTCTTTGCCTCTTTGGTAGCCATGTCTTCCGTCTTTGATTGTGCAAAATTAGCAAATTTCTGCTTACTAATTGAAGAGCTCCATTTTCCTTTGCCCTTCTGACTAGTCAGGAAAGCTTGATCTGCAACACACATAATGGACGTGTTCTGCCTAGATTGATCCTCCTACAACAAAACAGAGACTAAATCCTCAAAAGACAAGACATTTGGATTGCCTTTCATCATCAATCGAAGAGTAGAAGCAAAACTAGGATATGAGTTAGGAAGACCATTCAGAACGGTCCGCACAAGTGAGCTATCTGGTATAATCTCATCAGTAGAAATCAACTATTTCTTCAAGTCTTTGATCTTTCTTAGAAAATTGTCCATAGAATCACCTTCATTCATGTGATAACTCTCCAATTTTTTTTCGGAGGTAAGCAACACGAGCCTCATTCCTCGCTTGGTACAATGTGGTAAGTGTATCCCAAGCATCCTTAGCTGTTCTACAAGAGCAAATGTGAGCAATAATGGCACATTTGATAGACAAAGCTATCAATGCATGTGCTTGGGCATCTCTGCCATCCCAACGAATCTGCTCTGCAGTAGGTGCAGCATAAATCACAATAGGAACAGGAATATGCAGAATATCATTATCTTCGACACCTTTTACATCAGCTTCAGTACCTGCAATTGTAACAGTTGCAGGTGTGATAGGACGTTTTTCAACAACCTGCACTATGTTCCATAGTCCTTTTGCAACCAATACAGGTCACATCATAAAAGCCCATAACGCGTAGTTGGTTCCAACCAACTTATCCTCAACAGCCAACATACGGAATACATCACTCCTTTCAGCCATGGCCGATGTCTAAAATACCTTGATGCAGAAAATTGACTGTATCTCAAAAAGTTGAGCAGAACTGCCCAGATAAATTTTGCTAGACCTGTAGCAGACTTCGAGATGCTTATACTGGCAAACCCAAACTGGTATATACCTTTGGCACAAAAAGACGAAATAGCTTGCATAAGCACTACGATAGTGCATTCAGAGGTGGAAACGAGCGGAGATCCCGATTTTGGCACCACAAAGCGAAGCAGCTTTGATCTCAAAAACACATTGAGTATGCTCACCGAAATTCATGCGATTCTGAGACTGCAATAGGAGGAGTGTCGATGATGCCCTAGATGAAGCGATGACCTGCTCTGATACCAATTATTGGAGTTAGACGTCTGCGGAAGCACGCGAATAGCACAACGAAGAAGAAGAATCTTGAAGCTCAACACACAATACTAAATGTGTTACTAGAGAATGTACAAAGATGAGTAGCCCATTAGGGCAATAGGCGTATATACAAGCCGGGGGACAAAAACCTCATAAAGAGGGAAAAAAGTGCCCTGGCAGTCCTAAAGTGTTCACACACATCACTACCTAAATATATCAACACCACTATCCCATTGACTATATCAATTAGGGAATAGAAACACACTAAATTTATTTCAGT
Source organism: Ceratopteris richardii (assembly GCA_020310875.1). Taxonomy (NCBI): domain Eukaryota; kingdom Viridiplantae; phylum Streptophyta; class Polypodiopsida; order Polypodiales; family Pteridaceae; genus Ceratopteris; species Ceratopteris richardii. The sequence goes on along the minus strand of CM035436.1, from coordinate 27,230,938 downwards.
AACTCCCATCCCTAAACCTAATTTGAAGTGTAAATAAATTGGCAAACAACACTCTAATTTGGAGAAGGCTGAAGACTTCATCAAGAGAATCAAACATTTACAAGATGATCCGACTGTTGTTAGTGTTTTAGTAACACTTGAAGAGCTAGCTCACAATTGTGTTGGAATTCTTTCATCAAAATATGATGGGCTCCTAATTGCCATTAATACTCATTTTAGACAATCACCTCTTATGTTTGATGAGTCTTTTGCAATGCTTATGAAGCAAGCAATGTGTTTTGAGAATAGGCAAGGTTCAAACAATGTACCATATTCAACAAATGCAAAGGGTAGAGTTTCTTTTGGTAGTTCAAAGAACAAGCCAAAGAAGCCATACTTCACTAGAAGTTGTTTCTATTCCTATAATAATGTTATGCCATGAAGGATTCTAGGACAAAGCAAGCTGAGAAGAGAAATAGTACTCTCAAATCCATATGGAAGAATAGCAAATCAGCAAATAACATAGAACTTAGACTATGGGTTGCCATAGAGGAGGTATGTACATCTCCACAAACTCATGTGGATGAAACTTGGGTACTAGTTAGTGGAGCATCTAGCCAAATGACTAGCAAGAAGGACTGGTATAGTTCCTTAATGCCTCTATAGGAACCCATCCATGTTGTGGTTGGAAATGACGCCAAATGTCCAGCTAAAGGAACATGAACCGTTTCTTTTGTTGTTGCCTCTAGCGTTGAGAGAAAAATCTCTAATGTTTTGTGGGTTCTTGCACTTGAAAGAAATTTATTATGAGTTTCTACCATAATAGATTGTGTTCTTGAAGTACATTTCAAAAAGGATTGAGCAAGTAATAATGTAGGAAAAGAAGTGGGAAAAGATAACCTCTATGAGTTGATCGCCCTCACTACTATAGAGGACAAAGACACAAGTGTAGTCTGGCATCAACATTTTGGCCATGTTGGATTTTATGTTCTCCAAGAGATGGAAAGAGAAGAGATGGTAGCACATTAACTTGCATTTTCAGAATGTAGGAACCATGTGAAGGTCGCATGATGGGCAAACAACAAAAGAAGGCATTCCCAAATGAGAGTGGCAGTCGAGCTCAACCTCTTCTCGAGTTGGTACATGTTCATCTCTATGGTAAAATATCTACTCTTGCTTTGGAAGGATCTCTCTAATTTTTGCTAATAGTGAAGGATTAAAGTAGAGAGATGTGGGTGTACTTTGTTTGGGAGAAGACTCATCCATTTGAAAAATTTGAATTCTGGCGCAAAAATTGTTGAAAATGAAGTAGGTAGGAAACTCAAGAAGTTTTGTACTAATTGAGGAGGAGAATTCTTATCAATAGAATACAACAACTAATGTAATGCTCATGGAATCAAGAGGTAGCCTATGATAGCCTAGATCCTCAACAAAATTGTGCTCTTGAGAGACAAAATAGGATAGAAGTTGAAATGGCCTGCTGCATCCTGAAAGGTCAAGATATGCCTGATTCATTTTGGGTAGAAGTAGTTAATATGATTGTGTAAATTTTGAATAGATGCTACCCAAAGGCACTACATGACATTACTCCTCAAAAAGCATAGTTTGGTAAAAAGCCTGCGGTTTATTTAATTTTTTTAAATATATTCTGTGATACTTTAGGTACTTTACCGCTTTTATGAAATATTTGGTGATAAATCATGCAATTTCATGGTCCTAAATAACCGTTACGTGCATACTTAGATTATTCTGTTATAATTAAATGCGATTAAATATTTTTTAATAAATTGAATCGATTAGAATCTATTCTTACCACCTCTTCCAAATGCTTTGTTATTCGAACTTGGTAACATTATTTGTATAATGACATAAAGTATTATAACTATTATGTTTTGGAAAATCAGTTGTCCACTTAATCTTCGATTTGGGCTTAAGATTGAAACAAGGCACACTCAAATTAGTACACACACATGTACACCTGAAAGTTGTTATGAACCAAATTGTAGATAAACTTTCCAATTGAAATCTTAACGCAGGTTCAAAGCTCTATAAAGGCATATACGTATTGAATCGTTTATTACGAGGGTATAAAGGGTACATTCTCATGTTTGATCCTCGCATGAGGTACAATTAATCGATCGGCATTCCTCCCGTCCTTTCGCAAACCGCGTTGGTTTAACGCCCTGTTAACTGTATCCGTGTGGACAGCGAAACTATCCATTGAAGCTGCTCTGGTTGTTAAGTTTTAGCTATATTTCAACTATCTTCTTTTCTGGCTAACGACAGTTCCTCCTCCGTACAGGGTGATGCCCATTGAGAATGATCGTAGAAAGCTTTATACGTCGCACTTTGGAAAAGCACAAAGTACTTCATTGCCGCAGTTATTTACCAAATGTTCAAAGCAAGCGACAGCCAAACTACTCGGCTGCTACGCGTTCGAAGACTACAAACTTGAACCGGCGAGTCACGAGTGATCCCACGAGCTTTCTTTACCCATAGATGAGCGTATGATCTACGACTATTGATGCTGTCAATTCGACGTCCCTTATCGAAATTGCACGTGGACATTCGTTGTCCTCCATTAACGGCAGGCCAATAATGTGTGTGTGTGTGTGAGAGAGAGAGAGAGAAAGAGAGAGAGAGAGAGATTGTACATCCGTACAATGAGAAGCTTCTCTGAACATGCGCACGTCAGTCTCACAAAATTCTCGCGTACATGGATTCAAGATAGGAACGTGCAAGTGCAACAGAGTAAACATAAAAAGGATGTTTACTTGACGCGCACTACATTCAGCCTCTCCAACCCGCATGTTTCCACCTAAATAAAATTCCATTTTAACCATAAATACTCTTCATTT
>CM035436.1:27213101-27223101 GCA_020310875.1 Ceratopteris richardii | reverse complement strand
TGTTAACTCCATAAAATGTTAGGATGCATCTCAGTTTTTCTAAGCATCATTCTCTAAGCATAGCTCATCATTTTAAGTCGAACAACTTGTGAAGGTTAGCTATCTTAGTTACTTAGATATTCCCAAAAGGATTTTGTCTATTTGTTACCATGGAAGGAGTATTTTTCATTTCTCTCAATAGGTGCAGTGACAAGAATAACAAGTTTTTGGCTCATAGTGAAACTCCCAGTTATCTGTTTTGATCCAATGATTTAAGAAACATCTTCCAAAGTACTTGGGTGATTATTTGTGCTTCCTTGAAAGCTCAATAGATCTAATTTTCACTCCTCTACTTAGTTTTGGTTGGTGTGAAGCAGGAATTTGTAGCACCATCTCATCTCTAGAAGGTCTCCACCATCTCCTTGAGTAGTGGTATCCAAGCAACATCAAGGAAAAATGGGAGATCGATTTCCATCATTCATTGAAAAATTGGACAGGGGCAATTAACTAGCTTGGTCCCTAAGAATGAAAGCTTAGCTCCAAGGAAGAAGCTTGTATGGATACATATCCAGAGATCAAGAAATGCCAACCTTTAGAAGCAAAAAACAACCTACAAGAGAAGAGCAAGAGAGACTAGCTACATGGTGTGCAAAGGATGCTCTAGATAGGTCTTACATATGCAATTCAATATCTTATTGATATATTTAGGGAGTGATATGTGTGAACACTCTAGGACTACCACGGCACTTTTTTCCCTCTTTAGGAGGTTTTTTTCCACATGTTTGTGTATACGCCTATTGCCATAATGGGCTAGTGATCTCTGTACATTCTAGTGGTAATACATTCAGTATTGTGTTTTGTGCTCCAAGTGTCTTCTTCTTCCTTGTGCTCTTTGTGTGCTTCTGCAAACATCTAACTCTAACAATTGGTATTAGAGCAGGTCGCTGCTCCATCTAGGGCATCATTGACACTCTTCCGATTGCAATCTTAGAATCACAGAAATTCGATGAGCATACTCAGAGTGTTTTAGAAATCAAAATAGCTTTGTTATGTGGCTCCAAAATCATGATCTGAGCTCATTTCGGCCTCCAAAAGCACTCTCACATTGCTTGTGCAGGCTATTTTTCCTTTTTGGGCCAAAGGTAATGAGCACATGTATATAGATTCTTGAAATCTGGAGTATTTAGATCATCATCAAACAAATCCATCATGTATATTTTTTGATCCATTTTAGGATTGAAATCATTTGAAAGAATGTCATCATTTGCATAACGATTACCCAAACATTCTTCTTCATTGCAATTTAGGCTTTTAAAACATTCATAAGATTTACACTCTGAATGATAAGGTTCATCATTCTCGAATTGCAGTTTATGCTCATACTTGTCACTCAGTCTATCATGATTTCTTCTTACTTGAATGCCATCAATTAGTGAATCTGCTTCTAGTTCTAGTCTTTTTGGGAACTCTTCATCATTGTTATAATCTCAAATCATCTCTCCTTCAACATGAAGGGAATCCATATTCTCATAATCAACAAAGTCGTGATCTTCAATGTTACGAGAGCCTTTCTTATTGAGGTCAAAGCCATCAGAATTTGCACATCTTCTAGGACTATGCATATAATTTGATGACACCTTAATTTCTTTATTCAATATGCCATCATACAATTCTGCATCCATCTCCATTGATTCTTGCTCATTCGCTTCAGAGGATGTGCTTTGTCCACCTTCTTCATACATTTCTTCAATCATTGATTCTTGCTCGAATGTCTCATCATATATGAGAATCTCGACATATACATCCAAATCAACTCGAGATTCATGAATGCAACTGTTTAATTTTATCTTTTCTTGTTGACCTTTATTAGGTAATGAATCAATATCATATTTTTCATGCATTTCAATGAATGTTGCATTCTCCTTCTCATGGTCCATTTCTTTAGCATATAGAGTGAACTCATCATAATCTTCATTAGCATCAGAATGTATCTTTTCACATAGTGCGACATCACTCACATACATATCATTATACTGATGCCCAATCAATAACTCATTCTTACTCCCATGATTAGGATCACTCTCTTGTACTTCTAAAGACTCATTTAATGTGGCAACACTCAAGAGTATTTCACAATCTTGATCTTGATCTAGACTATCCGTAGGATTAGCATCTTGCTTATCACCATCGACATATATATCACTCTCTAGAGGACTCATCATTTGCATATCCCCTAGATTAGCATCATCCTCATCTCCATCGACATACATCTCAATCTCTTGATGACTCATCTTTGGCATGCTTTCCTTGTTAGCATCATGCTCACTTGCATTATCTTTATACAAATCATTCATTTGGCCATAATTCATATTTGAATCATATGCTTGAAGAGATGTTTCGCTCTCAGATGGCATCAAATACTTCCTTCAATATTGCTTGATTTCATCATTTAAGGAACTATCTTGTTCTTGATCTTCACACAGATTCATTAGATTCTCTATATATATTTCATCTTTTATCTTCACTTGATCACCTTTAAGTCCCGTAGATTTCTCTAAATATTTTTTTGTATCTTGATTTGTTTCTTTATCCTCCAATGGATGCAAGAAGTTTGGCAAGACGAGAGAAGCCTCATCTTGTTTTCTTGATGACTTTTGTTGAATTTTCTTTTGTTTTGTATTTGGTTTTTGTTTGATTTGATTTTGATTGGCTTCCACATGCTCCTTTGCTCCTTCTATCATCAGAGTTTGTGCATATACAACACTTGAAGATGTGATCATTGTAGAGAAGTCTACAGGCTCTTGACACCTTGTAACCTTAGGCGTTATATCAATCACACTTTTAGATGTTTCTTCATATTTTCCATCATCACTATGTATGTCAAACCCATGCATATCTACTTCACCCCCAAGTGGAGTCTCTACAACCTTATGGACTTGAATGTTGTCCACAATCGGTTAAATGCTTGGAGTCTGGATATAATTTTCATCTGCTTGAAGATCAGTTCTCCAATCATTTAGAAATTTCTCAATTGTTTCTTGTTTCTTCATGACTTCATGGACGAGCATCCAATCCTCTGTAAGCTCCAAGTCGGAGTCTATATCTTGTAGAAGTGGAATTATATCCTCTCTAGCTTTAACATCGAATGTTTCAAGAAACAACGATACCCTTTCATGACTTATGCACCTCTTATCATGCTCAGAACGATCATCATATTGTCCCCCAAACTCTCTTTTGATCTTGAGAATTGGTTGGTCTTTGGGTATATGAACCCACCTCAAGAAGGACTTATGAGTCACTTTGTCTATGTCCTCTAGCATGAACTCCTTAAGGAGCATCGATTTATATTGCAACCATGTCGTATGGTTTATTTTCATGAGTTGATCTCCTGAACTATGTTCACACACATATGCAAAATTTTCACATAATTCCATATCCTTCATCGAGTCAAACCGACACCTAAGTATTTTGCCTCGAGTTCATACTCTTCATCAAACCTAGATATATTTTTCCCAGTGAGAAATCCACAATGCTTGACTAGGTGCTCATGAAGTGGCTAGATGGCTTTTTGACACTTATCCTCTTCCTGAAAGCATATGAACTCAGTTAAGAGATCTTCCATACTAAATTTAGTAGGTTTGGTAAACTTGATTTCTCAATTCGCTCTCTAGGATTCACTCACCCCCTCCTTTCACGTGAGGTTCACCAAGTATGTCAAGGGGTTCGAGGAAAGGAGGGTGGAGTTGAAGATATATGGAGACTTGAGTGTAACACATCTTTGGTTCCAACAGGAAACTTCAGAGACTTCAAAGTATCTTCATCAAGTAGATTTCTAAGCAAGGTAAAGTTCCTCATTTTTATCATATGGTTTACTTTATGTTCTGTTGCAAGAAGCTACAGGAAGACTACAACAAGTATAGATTAGAGGCTTGCTCTCACGTGGCTTCATGCCATACTATTCAAATGTTTGCATATTTAAATATTTGCAACCACTCCATGACACATAGAGCTTGGCACAAGTCACACTTTTGACTACATATAACCTCAACCACACGCATTCATACAATCTAAGCAACTCAACACTCGGGCTTCAAAGAACGTATGTATAACTATGCTAGTATGTGAACAAGTTTAATAGAGTTTCAATTGAAATGAAATTAGTAAGATAGATGCGGGGCTCTCCAAATCAAGTTTATAACATTTTCCTACAAACGATGGTTCAAACGAGCTGTTTTGACTTCAAATTGTCTACAATGCCGAAATGGAGATTCTAAAATACTACATAGGTCAAAGGAACATATAGACATACACCTATAGAATGACACGCTCATACATACCCGATGACTTCTTTTTAAGATAAGTTCTTGCCCATATCTGAAGTTAAAGGGATCAATGATTGAATATTCAATCTCCTCCAAATTATACATTTGGATGCCGCCTCGTGCTCTCAAGCAATATCTACAAAACAAATTCAGTACTTAAGCATCGGCATGGAATTCGATAACCAGCGTGATGGCATACAAAACGTTCTTTTGAGAATAAGATGAGCAAGTCCCCTATGAAACCATAACCATGTAGTAGCCAAATTTGATCATTCTATTGACAAAGATGTGTAGATGCGTAACTCTAAATTAACAATAAAGGTAAGGATGAAGAACAAGATTCGAGACATAACTAAAGTTTTTGAATGAGAGCATTCAGGTTCTCGTTTCTCTACAAAGATGAAAAAAATCCAAGGTCTTCTCAAAAAATAGCAAGAAAATGAACCAAACAGGCAACAAAGGCAAACTTCCCTTAATTTGTTGATTCATCTCTCCTTGCAATGAGAAAAACCTTCAGATAACGACACATCTTCTGGAATTCTTCAAGAGAAAGAAATTCAACATGTTCCCTCTTTTAGCATGTCTGGGAAGAATCTTCTTGAGCACAATAGCATTCCCATTCATCACATCAACCTGTGCATCTCTCTACACTAGATCTGACTGTTTCTTCAACTCTCAACCTTCTTTTTCACCATCCACATATTCATTTCTGGCTTTAGAGTGTGAGCGCAATAATAGTAGCCCATTTAGATCTCCAAATTCTTCATGCTCCACATGCTCGAACATGTAATTCCCATTTCTTCTCCTTGTTTAAGTCCAGAACAAAAGCACTTGAACTGTTTTGTTTCTATATCTGACTGTTATGAAGCTTTCTCAATGGCACGTTCCCAAAGTGTCCTCTCATTCAGACACCTTGGTCGCTGAAGACATTTGAAAAGCTATTTCCAGTCACTGGCCCTTCTACTCTCATATATGCATTTAAATATTTTTCGTTTTGCAAGAGCATTGAAATCTTTGCATTTAGAAAATAATGGAAAAACCGAGATTGTCCAGGCTTAAATTTCATCTATATACATCGATCAATGGCTTTGTGAGTTGATTTTCTGCTAACTAAAATTTCATTCAATCATCCTTCATGCTCTTTGAATAGTTACTGACATCATGTGAATAGTTGCTGACATCATTTACAAATTGTTGTGAGCTTTGCATTGAAGTGAATATGAACATCCGCAACAATATAGTCCCAACATCGCTGCACAAATCTGTTGATATATTTAGGTAGTGATGTGTGTGAACACACTAGGACCCCCGGGGCACTTTTTTCCCTCTTTAGGAGGTTTTTTTTCCCCCGGCTTGTATATACGCCCATTGCCCTAATGGGCTACTTATCTTTGTACATTCTTTAGTAATACATTCCATATTTTGTGTTGTTCTCCAAGCTTCTTCTTCCTCCTTGATGCGAAGAGACCCTGACATCTGGGTGTCTCCCAGTTAAGAAAAACCTCACCACGACCCTCTTTATCAAAACGTAAAAGGCTTTATGCAAAGAACGTAACCGCTATATCAATGACCACATGGACGTACATAAGCGGTATCCACAGAAGCATACATGGTGTGTATGTGCTCAATATATGCAGTAAAATGACACTAAAAGGCTGAATACACAGCCCAAAAACTAGCCAATAACACCTGCAAGTGTCTGTCAACTCTGATGTTTTAGGCTTTAAAAACTTGCATAAATTTGCAGCGACTGCTCCCACCAAAACTGAAAACCCCTCGAGAAACCTGTAGTTTTACGAGTGTGGCTGAAAATACAGCCCCAAATTTTGATATTTATTGTCAGAAATAGGCTTTGAAAGCAAAAAATGAAGCTTTGAGGGACCAAAACTTGTTCAAGGTAATGTCAACCTTAGTCTTTCCCCTTCTTCAAACACCACAAGAGTGTAGCTTAGTGGCAAGAGATTGCCATGGTTAAGCGAGCTCTTGGGGGAACAGTACTGGGATGGGTGACCTCCCGGGAAGTACCGGGAACCTCTATATTCCTTGATCGTTGTGGTCCTCCCTCGCGCGCAGCCAACGATGCCAACGGTGAATCGGTGACTTGGATGACAAGGTATGCGAAGGTCTATGCCTTGGTCGCCGCCTTAGTCGTAAGCCTTGGAGAAAGCCTAAGGGGGGGGGGGGGTGGGGGGTGTGCTTGCTTCGCTCGCACAAAAGGAACAAAGCTTTTGCCTCGAACTGCTCTGATACCAGTGAAGTGTTTTAACTGTGTTGCACCACAGTGCGCACTCCTTCTCGAGAGCTCCACGACTATATGCTCGGATTAGAAAACCGAGCTCCTCAGGCCGCACACAGTACTCCGCGTAGAGACTGTAGAATACGCAGAAAACATAGTACATAGGAGGCACGAAGACAGACTTCTTTGGTTTTACAAATGCGGTCGAACTTGCAGTCCGTGACTGACCAGGCCACTATATGTTTTATTAAAGAACATATACAAAGAAGTGTCTGGTGTCCATTTGGCCTTTCACATGGACACTAACGGTAACAATACATACATAGACACACACACATATACACATAGACATACACACACACATACACATACACACACACATACACACACACATAGACACATACACACTTACGAGAACACACACACACACATTGACACACATTTACACACACACATACACATGCATACAGACACATATATATAGATACACACGGTATATACACACATAGACAGACACATAGACACACACAGACACATACACACATAGACACACACACACATACACACACATACACATGCATACACACATACACATACACACATACACACATACACATACACACATATATATGCATACACACACACACACATAAAGAGACATACACACACACATACACATATAATTATACATATGCATACATACATGCTTACATGCATACACACATACACATGCATACACACATAAACATACATATATATATATATATATATATATATATATATATATATATATATATATATATATATATATATATATATATATATATATATATATATATATATATATATGCATATACACACACACACACGTAGAGAGACATACACATACATGCATACATATGCATACATAATGCATATGCATACATACATACTAACATGCATACACACACATACACATGCATGCATACATATGCATATATAATGCACGTGCAAATGCATACATATTAATGCACATGCATATGCATACATAATGCACATGCATATGCATACATAATGCACATGCATATGCATACATAATGCACATGCATATGCATACATAATGCACATGCATATGCATACATAATGCACATGCATATGCATACATAATGCACATGCATATGCATACATAATGCACATGCATATGCATACATAATGCACATGCATATGCATACATAATGCACATGCATATGCATACATAATGCACATGCATATGCATACATAATGCACATGCATATGCATACATAATGCACATGCATATGCATACTAATGCACATGTGTATGCATACATACATGCTAACATGCATACACACACAAACACATGAATACACACATACACATACACACACATACACACACATATATGCATACACACACACACATAGAGAGACATACACACACATACACATACATGCATACATATGCATACATATGCATAGATAATGCATATGCATATGCATACATAATGCATATGCATATGCATACATAATGCATATGCATATGCATACATAATGCATATGCATATGCATACATACATACTTACATGCATACACACACATATGCATACATAGTGCACATGCATATGCATAGATACATGCATATGCATAGATACATGCATAGACATACGCACACATAGACACATACACACACATAGACACACACACATACACACACATATACACATAGATTTACACACATAGAGATGCATACACATACATACACACATAGAAACACACACACACACACATATACACACACACACATAGACACATACACACATAATGCATATGCATATGCATATGCATACATACATACTTAAATGCATACACACACATACACACACATATGAACACATATGCATACATATGCATACATAATGCACATGCATATGCATACATACATGCATACACATACTCACATAGACACATATACACACAAAGACACATACACACACATAAACACATGCACACTCATAGACACATAGACACTTACACACACACATCTTGACACATTTACACACACACATACACATGCACACACATACATATATATATGGATAAAAAAGTATATACACACATAGATACACACATAGACACACACACATACACAGACATACACACACACACATAGACACACACACTTACACACACACACATCCACACACATTTCACACACACATACACATGCATACAGACACATATATATAGATACACACACATACATGCATATGCATACATAATGCACATGCACATGCATACATACATGCTTACATGCATACACACACATGCATATGCATACACACATACACATACACACACACATACACACACATATATGCATACACACACATAGAGGGACATACACACATACACATACATGCATACATAATGCATATACATATGCATACATACATACACACATACACACACATAGAGGGACATACACACACATACACATACATGCATACATATGCATACATAATGCATATACATATGCATACATAATGCATATACATATGCATACATACATGCTTACATGCATACACACACACATATGCATACATATACATACATAATGCACATGCATATGCATAGATACATGCATACACATACAGAGAGATAGACACATACACACACATACACACACATATGCATACATAATGCACATTCATATGCATAGATACATGCATACACATACACACACATAGACACATACATACACATAGACACATACACATACAGAGACATACACACACATATACACACAAATTTACACAGACATACACATGCATACACACACATACACTCATAGACACACACACATAGACACACCTATACACACACATAGAAACATACACACATAATGCATATGCATAGGCATACATACATATTTACATGCATACACACACATACACACACATGCATACATATGCATACATAATGCACATGCATATGCATACATACATGCTTACATGCATACACACACATACATAGAGATACATATACATACATAGAGACACACACACACACGTAGAGAGAGGCATACACACATACACACACATATATGCATACACACGCACGTAAAGAGACATACACAAACATACACACACATGCATACATAATGCATATGCATATGCATACATAATGCATATGCATACATAACGCATATGCATACATAATGCATATGCATACATAATGCATATGCATACATAATGCATATGCATACATACATACTTACATGCATACATAGGCATACACACATATACACATAGATACACACACACACATATGCATAGATATGCATACATAAATATATGCTTACATGCATACACATGCACACATAGACACATACACACACATAGATACATACACACACATGGACACATACACACATATACACATAGATTTGCACACACACACATAGACAC